>CANTUT010000753.1:2500-462500 GCA_947687605.1 Reutealis trisperma
AATAATTTTGTATCCCTTAACCTTAAATAAAACTAATATAACTTTTGATTTCACTTCCAATCAATTATAATCCTCAGCATATCCTTTTGTTTTGTCTTTATCAACACTAAAAGTAATATTAATACTTAAATTATCACTTCCATTTATTACTTATAATATTTTATCATAATCAAATAACTCCATTTGATATCCCACAATTCTCTTTCCATATTAATAATTTTTGCTTAATCTATTATAACCTCAATAAATATTTTCATATTTAATATCTTGCAAAAATTATAATTTCCATTATATTTGATCATAAACAATAACTCCAATAATAATTCCCTTGTTATATTTTCCAACAATATTTTTCCTACTCACACCTGCTCTAGCTAATTTCTCCAATATATATAAACTGTTATATTATCACTTTGAAATCATCACCTATGCGTACACAATAATTAATATGCAAAACCATTAATTCTACCATTTCATCTCAATATCCTTATACTAACAAAGTCATCAAGAAATTCTGTTAATTCTAAAACATATCTCAGCTTTTCACAACTATTTCATACTTACTCTCTTTCTATAAAATACATCAATATCATGACTTAAACAACTATTGCCTCACAATCGTATACATTTAGCCCATAACATTAACTCATTTTAAATCTCCCACTTACGTCATGCTAAATGTCACATTCCTAGTCATTTAACTTATCCATATAAAAAATAATGAATTCACCCATACCATTAATATTCAATAAAATCTCTATGCAACTCTTGTGTCTTTCCCAATCTATGTCATTCTAAATTTATCTCAACTTAAATATATACACTTCATAAGTACTCCCGAATAATAACTCCACTTTATTACCTAATAAAATTCTTTTCCCTACCAAAAATCACTACTTCATCTTCAATACTTCCAATCAAATATTATTGTATCTAACACCTCAAAATATTATCTCATCCCGAGGACTTAAATCCATTTCAAGTATGCTCAAAATTGTTTAAATTTTCAAAACTATTTAGAATCATTTGTAAGAATCAAAACTTTTCATTTTTATTTTAGAACTCAAGGTACTGTGTCCAGGGATGCTACACAATATGCATTCTTAATGCAATGATTGATGAGATACATTATGTATGAATAATGACATATGATTTCATAATGCTTAACTTAACGCATGTAGACAGACACACTGTACACAAGTACAAAGTCCCAAAATAATAAATTTCCAAAACTATCTTTAAAATCATACTTTAAAATCAATTATCATCTTTGAACTCATTTACTTAATCAAATTAAAACTAAAACATTTCATTTTAAAACCATTTAAAATTTTGAATTAAATCATTTTATATCCTCCTGGATTAAGTCCTCGGGGATCCTTAAATTCACAATCATACAGCCTTAGCATCTTATCATTTAAAAAAAGAATTCAAATTCTTGCACTCTGATCACGTTCTACTCACCCAAAGAACTTTCACCGCTACAAAATTTCTACAAGCATCACATATACATAAATCCTTTTACCATAAATACAACTCTAAAAATAACTATCAAATTCATCATATCATACAAGCATACAACACATATAGCATACATACTCACATAATTAATACCAGTACTTATCATAACACCACTGAATTGGAAGCAAAGGAAACTCAAGAAGACAATTAGGAATCCTATATTTCGCATGTTACTAAAGGTCACAAGATCTTTGCTCTGATACCATCTTTGTCACACCCCAAACCCGAGGGCACATGATTGGTACTAGGATACAGGTGATACATGTAGCTACTAGTGCCTGTAGTAAGCCTGACCTCACACTAAACGACAACCATCACACAATAGGGCTATGGGCCCATATGTTAAGCAGATCCAAATCCACATCAAATTAAATCAATGCCACACTGGGCTATTAACTCAATCATCTCAAAAATATCAATTAATATATTACTAAATTATGCTTAACAAACAATATCTCAACTCAGAAAAATACATAATAATTGACAATAAATAGAATATAGATTTCAGGAGTAACATTGCGGAGTTCTAAAGTACCAATACAATTATATACATATTATTTACATAACTCGGTACTTAATAATATAAAATATTGCCGAAAGGCAATTGCAGTTTAACTCAATTACAATCCCTTCACAAGTTCATTCCATGACCTGAAAAATATAATTTGAACAGGAATGAGCATTCGACTCAATGAATGATACTAATTAATATATTAAAACTGGTGCCCTATAAACATATAATTAATGTTTATGCCAATGCAATGTGTCACAGAGGCAAACAAATCATATAAGCAAACAAGAATAAGATACAATTTATAATACCACACTCATACTCAAATATAGGGAGCCGATCCCCTAATACTGGCTCTCTTTATCCAACAATCGGTCTCTTATACCTAATGGGCCCGGCCATCACTAGTCTGTACCACGCAAGCCTAACCTGACTGATAGTGGCCCTAGCGATGAGCAGGCCTGGCCAACATCCACTAGTCATAGCTCATCTTCTCAATCTCATCATAATCATAATCAGAATCGTAACCATAATCATAATCATATCCATAGGTCCTAAGTGGTACTGTATCATCTTGATCCCCATCCATCAGCCACAATCATTATGCAATAACAGATATCAATTCATCAACCACATTCAAATGTTAACATGTATCTATGCAGTAATAATGCATAATATATATATATATACACACACACACACAGAGTAAGTGCAAATGTATGGAAAGAAACATGATAATATATTAGGAAATATCACTCACCTAATTAACAACTCATCGGATCGACTATTTGTGGAAGTGCGACCTTAGAATCGGGAAGATGCCGAAGATATCGACACTGACAACAAATAATACTATTAGAATATGAATGACTCACATATCAAGACATAACTAAAAGACTAGTGTGATTCTAGCCGAGGATTTCGGCAAAATCCCTCCTAAACTTTGATATTATCTAAACTCAACAGAAAACATAGCACTTCTAAAATCTCAATAATCAGTACAACTCCAGAGACCCCTCTTGGGTCCCCTCAACTCATAATTATCAATAGAACTCAACAATCAACTAGCAATTACAAATTAGAATCTACTAAACATAATGTAAATCACTTAACAACTAAGATACAGGAGTTTTGGGTTTACCCTCACAAATTTCGATCGAGCAAATGTTGAGAGTTGGACTAGAACGATGAGATAGAGCTGCTGGGTCTGGGTCCATGCGTTGTCCCACGTGCTACCACCGGAGCTTTGCCAGCCGGCCACGCGTTGCCGCTATCGGTGGCTGACAAGGGCAATCTTCATACCAAACTGTTCATCTCGACGCCAGGAGTTCAAAGAGCATCATCACTCACCGCCACTTGCCTACATCTCGTCGGAAAATGCCTCAGAAGATTCGATGGGATAATTTTTTATCTCTTCCTCTGGTGAACTTTAGAGGATGAGGCAGGTACCAAAAGATAGCCCTCTTCACCAGGAGTTAAATAGAACCAACCTCGTCGAATTTCATCCCTGGAATCATCCGAAATCAACATTTGAAGATTCAGTGCCAATGAACCTTCTCTCCTTGCGTGCGCCATCGTCCGTCGCCTGATCGTGGTGTCGTCATTTCATCTGAGATCACCAAATGGTGGGCCAACTGCTAGAGGTGGCAGTGCAGCCCATCGTCGGTTGGGCATGGCTCTTCGGCACCCATAGCCTCTCTTCTCTCACTCTCTCTCTCTCTCTTTGTTTTGTTCTTCCTTCTCTTTCTAGCAGCCGGTTGATTGGTCCACTAGGACCAATCAGTTGCTGCCCTTCACTCTTCTTTCTTTTCTTCTATTTAAAACATACATACATACATATATATATATATATATATATATATATATATATATATATATATATATATATATATATATATATATATATATATATATATATATATATATATATATATATATATATATATATATATATATATATATATATATATATATATATATATATATATATATATATATATATATATATATATATATATATATATATATAACAAAGTTTATGTAATAATAATAATAATAATAATAATAATAAGCCTTAATTTACATAATAATAATTTAATTAATAAAAATATTCATAATAATAGTAATTATAATGAAATTACAAACTTCCGATAAAATACTATAATTAACAATATAATTTAGATTAATCGAACATAATATTAATTTCAGATATCAAAATATAAATTCTCCAAATAACCATTATAATATTTTCATAACTAAATATATAATACTTCTTCAATTATCCCACACATTTAACATTAAAATAGAATTAAGATTAATAATACATTTTTCTAATCATATAAATATATATACATTTAATAAAATATAACTTCAATATTTGCTTTAATAAAGAAAAACATAAAATAATACATTTCTATACAAAAATAGAATTTTATAAAATAATTGAAAATTTAAGGTATTACATAAGCTAAATTACTTAAGAGCCCCTCACTAAATTCTTTTTAGTTGTGTATTTATAATAGATAATATGGTTATTTATGAATTAAATATTATAATTACCTCATTATATTTAATTAGAATTCAATTAGAATAAGAAAATACTTATTATTTAATATATAATTAATTATATTTAATATCTAATTATATTTATTTTAAATAAGAAAAGAATGAATTCAATTATAATAAGGAAATAATAAAATAATTATTATTTAATATATAATTAATTATATTTAATATCTAGTTATATTTAATTAAATAAGATTAATATAATATAATAATTTTCAAGTTCATATTGTAATAATAGTACTACAAATTTAGCTTATTAATTTGATAAACTATTAATTTGAAAAATTAGTTAATGTTTTAATATATTACCTTTTACATTTATAAAAACTATTATCAATTACAATAAATATTATTCCTTTTATATTAATTGTCACATATTGTCACGACCCACCCTTTTTAAGCCGTGACGATCCTAGAGTTCAGGGAGACGTAAAGTCACCTAAACCCGTAGAACCCATTTAACTCATAATCTATTATCATTCATCATATTAAGTCTTATCCCAAGATCGTAACCTAATCACATTTTCTTGTTACCCATTATATTATTTACACACAATATGAATAACTTTCAAGTTGAATCTCATATCATTAGCCAAATATTCATTACATCATACATTATTACATTAATAATTACAATACCATTCATATTATATGTACATCCTATAACATATTAGTGCTAAATCCTTTAAAAACCATAGAGCTCTAACTTACAACACTAGAACTTAGCAGAGTAGTTTCCAAGTGGAGGATGGGGCTTGGAACCTTTGCCTTGCTAACTCATTGACTTTACTTGGAAAGTTTAAACTACTACAATATGAAATAATGCTCAGTGAGTATAAAATAATATAATACATAAGGTGAATACAAAGATAAATTTCAGGATGGGCTCTTTATAACAATAGAATATTTTCAATCAATATTAACATTATGGTTCAATCTCTCATTTAAAATGGGGGTACAATCTTTAGCAGAAATATCACTTTCTTGGGAGCAGGATGCTTCCCACGCATATCAATTTAAAAGTGGCAGCCTAAGCCTTGCTCACTCACACATATCACATTACATAAGACTGATCGGATCTTACGGTTAAGCGTTCTCCCTAGCAGAAGTTGGGTACTCTCACCCTAGCCGCAGGCATATACCAAGTGCACAAGATCTGATATATTTTCCCACATCAGAAAGGGGGTTTCTGCTTATCAATAGGCATTCAATAGGGGTATTCATATAGAGTTCATGTCAAGGAATTCAGCGGACATATTACAAATTCGGTATGATAGATTTACAACAGTCAATTGTGATCAAGAAGCATCTTATCAATGATGAACAATTCAAGCTCATCAAAGAGTCAAGAAGCATTATATCAATTGGTTCAATATTCAATGAGTAATTTAAGATTATCAAGGAATTAGAATAATTCAACCATTATAGTTTGGAATAATAAAGGTTCAAGTATATGATACAAAGCATATTATATTATTAAGTACTCATCTTGAACTCCTTTGCTCCTATATACGTTTGACTCTGATACAAGTAGTGCTCCTCGCACTCTTGGACACTATCCTCATTCTTGTCATTAGACTCTACATATTGCATTTTAATCACATATCAATCACTTCCTCATTATCATATTACTTAATTTAGCTTAACTTATGAGTACTTCTATTTTATTCACAACTTATTACTAAACTTAATATTTCTCTAGTTGTTTTCCAACAGACTCACTTAAGGAGAATGATACCCTTTCTTCCATTCGACTTTCATATTGGTCAATTAGAACTAATTTAGCAATTTCTAATATTCAAGAGAACTAATTTCATTTCCACTAACAATTTCATAAATTCAACTTATCCACAATATCACAATCAAATGGTCTAATCTGGACCTTCAATACACTAATTCTATCCGCCAATTTCCTTCCTCATTATCAAACTAATACCCAATCAATGCAATTAAATCAATTCTAATCTCAACGTCTCACTTTAATCTTTCAATTTAATCATCAATAATACTCAATAATCATATAAATAACAATTAATTCAATTCAATTCAATTCAATTATCTCATTTAACTACTTAATTCCAATAAACTATTTACCTAAATTCTTATAAATAAATTCATAATTCACTATTTATACAACATTAGGAGTTGGGATTTATACCATATGGCTCAGTTTAACGAGCCGGAGCTGCTGTTCAAATTTGTCGATTTCAAGGTCGCTGAAAAATTTCAACAACTACCAAATCACAATCCGATGATACCAGTAGTTAGCTTATGATGTGAGGAGTCTGAATATAACTTTCATTTTCTATATTTCACTGGAAAATAATCAGAAATGGCGTCGGCAGTAGGGGAGTCACCGGATTCCTATAAAAAATAAAAGTTATCACAGCATGTGCGTCGCTGTCTTGTGGCGGTGAATGATGGGCTTTGGTGGGTGAGCTGGTCGGCGAGCGCCCCTTCCTCTGGTGCGACGCGTGTCGTCAGCCAGTGACTTAAGGGCGGTGGTCCGAGTGCAGCACTCTCTCTCTCTCTCTCTCTCTCGCTCTGTTCTCTGCCTCTCTGTTCTGTTTTCCTTCTGCTGCCTGTAAATGGGCTGTCCAGATTTTTATCTTCTCTTCTTTTATATATATACACACACACACATACACACATACATACTAATGATGATGATGATGATAATAATAATAATAATAATAATAATAATGATATTTAGTTACATAAAATTCACAAACAATAATTTCAATTAATCTATTAATTTCACAAATTTTCCAATATTATTCAATAATTATAATATAAATCATAATATTAAATTTCAAATATAAATTAAACAAATTTTTATGTTTTCACAATAAAATTTCAATTTCTTTAATTTAAAATTTCCCATTTAAATAAATAATAAATTTAAAATTCAATACTTCACTTAATAAAATATTCTCTTTAAAATATTAACATGATAATATAATAAATTAATATTATTTCAAATATCAATATAAAATATAATAAATAAATTATTCCAAATATCAATATTAAATTTGAAATAATTTTCTACTATCTCAAATACTCACATAACAATATTTATAAATCATATATATAATATCCAATATCAATATAAATTTAGCTTACCAATATCAATATAATAATATAAATAAATATTAATATCAATATCAATATCCAAATATAAATTCACAAATATCTATAATTTTGAATATCAATATAATTATAACAATAAGAAAAATATTTCCATATAAAATTAATATTTAAAACATTTAAATTCAAATCATTTGAATATTTGAAAATATTCATTTCTTAGTTTGGGCACGTATTACAATTCTAATAGGATATCTTCATACGTATACTATACGTATGTTTTATATTGGGTTAAGATATTACACATATATGGTTTATAATAAAATAATTAATTTCACAAATTAATATAATAATTTAAAAATTAATATTTGCTAACAAAATATTTATATTTATAAATTTTTGATGAATTATGGTTTATCAGGTGAATATTTAATAACGTATTATATTTTTGTATCGTAATATGAGTTTATGATTATTATTCATTAGATATTTATGTGTTTAAAGAGTTACATGAAATTCGAGTACAATTAAATATAAAAAATTACTAAATCACTAATATAATAAAAAAAAATTACAATTGTACATATGTTAAGAAAGCAAGGAAACTAGTGTCAAAAGAAGAAAAAAAGTGATAAGTTGTTTTCGAGTAGAATTAAGATTGATATAATAAAAAACTTAATTCTACCTCTATTTCAATTTTAGGATATTGTTGATATAAAATATATATATAAAAAAAGTAACAAATGACTATGGATTAGTGATAGCTTTCATAACACAAAAATTATCTTATGAAGTCAAATTAAACATATTCACAATCTTTCATAATTATTTGTCATTATAAATTTATTTTTATTTTAATTAAAATATTAATACTAATAATAAATAAAAAATCTCAAGTCATTAAAATTATGAAATTGTAAACTTATTAAATATTAATTATAACTAATTATGATTAGATAGTTTAGTATAATTAAAACTACTTGTGCTTAAAAGTTAATTAATTAATTTGTCCATTTATCCAAGAAAAAAAGTTGAAGTTAGACGAGTAAATTTTCTAGCAAAGTATTTACATTTGAAAATTTTTTAATGAATTATGGTTTTATCGAGTAAATATTTAGTAAAGTGTAACATTTTTGTATCATGATATGGCTTTATGATTAATTTTCATAAGTTTCTTATGTGTTTAAAGAGTCGGATGAAATACGAGTATAATCAAATATAAAAAAAATTATCATATCTAGAATATAATAAAAAAAGACAGAATTGCAAGTTTATTATGGATGTAAGGAAACCAATACAAAAAGGAAAAAAAAAGTAATAAGTTCTTTTCAAGCAGAATTATGATTGATATGATAAAAATTTAATTCTACTCTTACTTCAATTTTAGGATATAGTTGATATAAAATATATAAAAAAAAGTAATAAATCAATATAGTTAGTGATAACTTTCATAATACAAAAATTATCATATAAAGTCAAATTAAAATTACTCACATTTTTTTATAATTATTTGTCATCCTAAATAAAATTTATTTTAATTAAAATATTAACACTAATAATAAATAAAAATTCTCAATGAGTGGTCACTAAAATTATAAAATTGTAAATATTAATAACTAATTATGAGTTGCTAGCTTAATATAAATTAAAATTAATTGTGCTTAGAAGATAATTAATTAATTAATTGTCCATCAATTTAAAAAGAAAAAGTTGCACTTAGATGAATATTACAAACTAAAAATTATATTAATGAGTCAAATCATTAAAAACTCATGGTGAGAATAAAAGAGTGGACAAATAAATTTAGTAAGAGACTCTTATACATTGTTATATTGTACTAGTTAATATATTCAATTAAGTACAGAGGGAAGGGGAAATAAATTTACTTAATAGCTCCTATACTTATAGTTCATTTAAATTAGATTAATATATATATTTGCTGATTAGCTCTTAGATAACAATAATTAATTAATTAATATATAATTTAATTATAATAAAAAATGATCTTAAATAGAATAAGGTAATAATAAAAATAAAAGAAAAATCTAACTTATATACTAAATTAAAGATAAAAAATAATTAAATAAAATACTTAATTTACTGGTAAAATCACAAAAAATTTGCACATAAAAAATTTTCTTAATTAAAATTCTACTATTTTAATCACTAAAAGAGTTATAATTAACAAACAGAAATAAGAACATCTTACTATAAATAATCCAAACTATATATTTATATAAAATTTATGAGAAAAAAAGTAAGTAGATGCTTATACTGCAATAGAAGGTAGAAGATCATAATATCCATATATTTAATTATGATATGTCACTATGATGAGTATATAATATAAGCAAATTTGTAAGAAAAAGAAATTATATTCATATTTTCAAAATTTAGTTTATTAATTTTTTAAATAATTTGAGTCTATTTTCAAATTTTTTTTTATGTTAGTAAGAATTTAATATTTTATTTAAATTATAATTTTTAATAATCAATTAATTATTTGTATGTATAATTATAATATGCCACCTGTAAGGTACAATAATAAAAAGCTAAATTAAATATGTATTTTAATATTTTAATAATTAACTAGTATTTTTAAATATGTTGTGTCACTCTTTTTAATATTTAATGGTAAATATTTTAATGTTTTTTATGGTAAATGTGTTTTTTAGAGAATTTTATAATTAAATTTACTTAAATTCAATTTCATTACATTAATAAAATATAGAATTCAGTCATGTAAATTTTCAATTTTTTATAATAATTTTCAAAATAGCAAAATTAAATTATGTTATTCTATTAATCCATGGTATTTTTTTAATATATAATAATAATAATAACCAGTATATTCATGTACTGGCAAATGATAACAAGGAAATACTCTTCTTCCCTCCCTCTTCCTTCCCTGTCAGTGACCTTTCATCTTTCCAGATCAAAAGCGACACCGTCTAGTGACCTTTCTTTCTCTTCTCTTTGCCGAGAAACGCCGTTGGTGTTCACGCATGGATACTAATTGTGAGTTATTTCTCCATCTTTCCTCTTGATTCACTTCAATTTTCAGTTATCATTTTTAATTCAAAATCTGATTCAGAGTATACGAATTGTAAGGATTTTTATTTCCTGTTTCAGGATTTTGGATTCTCCAGGTATTTCTTCTGTTTCTAGATTTTCCCCAAATTGAATGCTCTGTATATGTAGGTTTCAATTTGATGCTCTGTAATTTCAGGTTCATATAGGGATAAACAGTAAATATTGGTTGGTTTCTTGTTTAAATGAAATCTCATGGTTTGGAAATGGTCTTTAAGTGCTGTATCTTATAGCTAAGCTGCTATTAATTGTGCCTTTTTATTTTTTTTCTTTTCTTTTCCTTGATGACCTTTCTCATCTAAAATCACTGCTAATGGAGGAGACACTAATGCTTCATAAATTATGATTTATTAGTTATGTGCCTATGGAAGGAATCTAGGATGCTATTGCTAAATATCTTTCTTTTTGATTTGAAATTATGACATCTGAATTAGTTTTATTTCAGTATGGATCATAATATTGCTATCAACTTGATATATTATATTGGCACCAGTTGACTATTTTGAATTTAAAAAGCACTGTAAATGAGTGATGAATCTAAGGGATTTGTGAATTTAATCCTCAACTTTAATCTTCATGCTGTGTTGCAATTTTGTACAATTCATGTAAGTTCTTGCTATGGTTGTTATAATTGCTCTCTATTGGTTAGATAGAGATATGGCTAACAGGTTTTCTTTTCTTTTTCTCTTTTTAGAACTAACTATCATGGGGAAGAGTTTGAATAATGCTTTAAATAGTTACATATATTTCTATCTCGCCCATTTAGCATTGGATCAAGAGGCAAATGTTATTGTGCTAATAGCTCAATGGTTGTTGTAATTCATTTCCATTAATAGTCAAAATAGGCTACAGAGCTATACTTGTAGGTTTTTGATCGAATTTTTCTTCTCATTCAAAAGTTTAACCCCTTTTCACTAAGGTGTCAGATTTCCTTATTGTGGAAGAGGAAGACCACAACTACAAAGGTGTTATATGTATGTAAATCACAATTTAGATGCTAAAAACACATATTTTACAATTTAGGTTGACATACATGGGTGTGACTTTGATGTTAATCAAATATTTTATTATTGGTTTCTTCTTACCAAAGGTTCATCACATGCTTATTTCACAGATTGGTCATTTATTGCAGATGAGGTTTAATGGAGTTTAAGTAGCATTTTATGAAATAAAGATCTGATCATTAGAGAATTATATAAAGTCAAATCTAAGAAAAGTTATAAGCTTTGTTGGTTTTGGATACTAAAACTTGTCTGTAGTTTTTGCTTGCATACAAATAAAGTCTCTACCTTTTTTTTTTTTTCCTTCTTAAATAGGTGATTCTAAAACTGCATCTCTAGTAGTCAGTGTAAGGTCTTGTTCATCGTTATTTTTAATTGAATATGATCTAGTACTCTTTTATCTGAGTTATGACTGCTGTTTTGATGTATTTAACACTTTCCTACTTTTTCTTGTTCTCCCTTTTTGCCCCAGAAAAGTAAAAAAAGTTATTTTGGAGGGTTAAGGTTAGCTTGTGTCTACCATAATTTCTATATTCTTTTAATTGGCTTTCTGAGCTTCATGCACAATATAGTTACACCATTCTTATTTTTTTGCTTTACTTGTATAGGATATTAGGATCAAAATGGATCACTTTCTTGGTGGTGAGACTCCTGCTGTTCTGCAGCTGCAAAAATGGGGTCCCTCTCAGTTCCAACTGAACTTATCAGAATTCCGTGAAGCTTGTATTTCTCCTACAAGGGAGCTTCTGTTGTTGCTGTCTTACCAGGATGAAGCCGTGCTGCTTCCTTTGGTTACTGGTGAATATTTGCAGATCTGCGATCTTTCCATAGCTTTAATCTAGTCTAGTAATTAGAAAAATCCAATTTTTTTTTTTTTCAATTTTGTCTCAATTTTGAAATTTAGTTGCAATATTTTGTCCAAGTGAGATAAATTGATCAAAATTGAAACTAAAAAATAATATTATATTTCATAATTGAAATAAAAATAATATTTCCTTTCTTTTTTAATTTTTATCTTTCTGTACCCTTCATCTCTTTTTTTTAATATCTCTCTTAAAATTTATTTATTTAATAAAGTTATGAATTAATCATTTTATGTTAGATTTTTTGGGGTTGAAAGAGAGAAATATAATTTTTTTGGAGATGGGAATCATGTTACGGACTATAGAGGGAGAAACAATTGGCTTTCTTAAATTGGGAGGAAAAAAGAGAAAGAAAATAATGATGAAAATAATGATTTTTCTTTGAATGTAAAAACAATGGTGTGTAGAGGGAGAAAAAAAATATTAATATAATTAATTTGTTTCATTTATCAATACACTATTATTTTTTAATTTCAATTTTTATCAATTTCTCTCACTTGAACATAATTGCAACTAAACTTGTAAATTGGGATGAAATTGACAAAATTAAAAATTTTGGACAAAATTGCAAAAACATGTAAAGTTCTGGATTTTTTAATTATTTCTTTATGTTGTGTCTGTGTTCTCATGTTCATTTGCTATATGCACCAATGTGTCCACGCGTGTCTTATGGTGTTAATCTTGTTACTTCATCTTTCTGTATTATGATCTGCATTTCAGTTGTCTGATCTGGAAATTTTTTATGTCCGTTCACCTTTTCTTCCAATGACCTTGACAGGGGACCCCATTGATAACATTTCAGAAGTCTGCCATAATGAATGTCTGCAGAATCAATCTTCAACTACCTTTTGTTTCCGATCATCAATGGAACCTGGTTGTTTGGATTCTCAATATAATATTTCCCCCACCGATGCATCAGTAGCAGATTCCAATAATGGTTTTTCTGTTGAGCATAAATTTTCAAGATCCAATACTTACCCTTATGTTTGTGATGTGAACTCATTGGCTTGGGGAGTATGTGGGGATACCTATAATCTGCATGAAGATGTTTTGTTTAGAGAGTTCCTATTTGTGTCTAGTGGCTATGGTGTCACAGTGCATGCTTTTCGTGCATCTGATAAAACTGGATTGACCAGAGCTGCATTGGAGGGTGAATTTGGGCAAGGGAGGTGGGTGGATTGGGGTCCTTCTTCTACAACAACTCAAAATATAAAGTCTGAGGAATCTTGTATCTTGTATTCTGAAGATAGCAGCAAAAAGATGAACGGAAACAGGGAATCTCTGCATGATGTATGTAAAGAAAGAGGGTTTGCATCAAAGAAGTGGTTGCATTCGTTTTTCACTAAAGCTGAAATTATAAAATCTGATGGTAACATTTGGACTAGGTTCCCAAAGAAGACATCATT
This sequence comes from Reutealis trisperma, assembly GCA_947687605.1. Lineage (NCBI taxonomy): Eukaryota > Viridiplantae > Streptophyta > Magnoliopsida > Malpighiales > Euphorbiaceae > Reutealis > Reutealis trisperma. The sequence continues at coordinate 16,545 of CANTUT010000753.1, forward strand.
TCCATGCACTGCTAGGGTTGTTTCATTTAGCATTCTTGACGAGGATTTACCAGTTCTGGACTTCCTTTCTCACAGCAACTCCACCTTAAATACGAAAGAAAGCCAGCATGAAACTGTGTTGGATCCAAATAGTAATATGATTGTGCCTGATAATTTTGGTGTGAATTCATACAAATGTTCCCGAGTGTTTTCCAGCAATACACACTCCCTAATTGGATTTGTTCTAACATTGACAGATTCTCTTATTATCCATACTGCAGATGAGAGTGAAAGAAACAGGATAAAAATTCTGCTTCTTATTGCTAGGTTAGATAATCTGGGAATCCAGTGGGTTTCCGTTGTGAAGCTTGCAGAAAGGGTAAATGATGTTGTGACTGAATGGACTGACTTTTGCTTTTCTGATAACCTGCTTGTTTGCCTTAATGCTTCTGGTTTAATCTATTTTTATGCCACAATGTCTGGTGAGTGTGTTGTACATTTGGACGTTCTACAGGCTTGTGGATTTAACCCTCAATCAAGTAGATGGCCACAACAAAAAGTGTCTGCAGTCTTTGATACACAAACCAAACCCGTTGATGAAATTCATGAAAAGTCAACTTCTCAACGTGATTTATTTGGTAGAAGAATGTTTAGAAAGCTGCTCATTGCTTCAAATACTTCCTTGTTAGCTGTGGTTGATGAATGTGGTATTGTTTATGTTGTGTCTGCCGGTGACCATCTGCCAGACAATTACTATGCTCATGAGAAATTACTTCCACATTTTCAACATTTAGGGCTTGGCATGTTGGTTGGTTGGGAGGTTGGTGGTTCTGACATAGGCCATCAAAGGTTATATCCTAAAATTTCATTTGCGAGGAAAGGAGATGCTTCTGCTTTGGATTACAATCAAAATAATGCCTGTTGGACAATCCAACATGGGATTCATGGCCGGGGAGCCTTGGGTGACTTTTGCTCAAGTGTCTCTTCTACTGCATCAGAACATAGGCCTTTTGATTCTAAGGTACATTTACAATTGATGCGTAAAGTTTGTCTTCCCGTAGAAAGATTTAGTGAGGATGATTGTATCTGTTTTTCACCTCTGGGAATCACTTGGCTCACCAAGAAGCCTAATATTAAGAATCGAAGGACTGTTCATCTCATTCATTTAAATCTGCACGTGGGCTTAGGAGTTCATGATGACAGATGCTTGGATTATGGGGGCAAAATGTTTTATCTCCATGGAAAGGAAGAAGCTTCTGTTGGAGAAGCAATTGGTTGTTCTTTCCAGGGATTTCTTTATTTAGTGAATGAAGTTGGCCTTTCTGTTGTTCTTCCCTCCATTTCTTTTTCATCAAATTTCCTTCCTGTTGAAACTATTGGATATCGGCAGCACAGTTTCAATACAAGTGCTGTATATACAGTGAGAAAAAATCTTCAAATAGAGGAATCAAAAGAGCTCTTCTCAGCGTGGAAAGTTGAAGTTTTGGATAGAGTTCTTATGTATGAAGGTCCTGAATTAGCAGATCGCCTGTGTTTGGAAAATGGTGAGAAGATTATTATTAAAGCTTTGCAAGTTCTAGCTTGCTGTTACATAGTATCCATTAGTAATTACATTACACAGTATCGATTGCATCGATTGCATATTCTGGTAATTAAGTAGTTTCCATAACTCTGTACTGGGTGGTTGCTTCAATTTCTTTGCTGTCTCTTGAAAAAATCTGCCAGTTCATTTCATATCTGATTATCACTTAGTTATCCTTATGAAAGTTTTTTAGTGGGGCATGTCTTTGTTTGATTTTTCAGAGTTTGTAAATTTGTTTAATTTTATTATGCCAAATAGCGCCCCTATCAATTTTGAACTGATTGTATATCTTGAAGCATTTAGTTTTACCTTACCTTTATCTGTGGTGGCTGAAGGGAGTTGTATTGATGGTGAACTTGAGAGAATATTCATAGAAACCTAAGACTATGCACTAGTAACTGTTGGATGGGACTTCAAATGGACACTGAAGTTTGAACTCAAATTTTTGAAATCTGGAAATGATGCTAGGTTTAGTTTTGTCAAAGGAGTGTTCTGTGGACTGTGGAGGCAAGGGGAGGCAATTACTTCATGGAGGAATTGCCTTTAGCACCCAGGGGAGCTTGGGAAAGGTTAGAGGTACTTGGAGAAGTCTCATATTGTGTTTAATCATCTCTTCCCCCAAATTTATGTAATATAACCCTCAATTTGAGAACATCTTAATCATTTCGTCATTTTGTTCTCATTCTCAGTTGAGAGGAAAATAGATTATCTACTTTTTCTCCCTTGGGGACTCTTTCTGTGATAATAGCAATTGAATGGCCATCTTTTTCACAGTGAAAATTTTGGTATTCTAATATGATTCAAAATATCATTGTTTAAAATCATACCCTATTCTTGTCCCATCTCCTTCCTCTCCTTACTCTATCAGGGTTCATTTCTCTCTTCTTCTCTCAAATGTTCTTCATTCCTTTTATTTCCCCACCACACCTATAGGGAAAACAAAAATGTTGGCCATTGGCAGATCCAAGAAATTCATAAAGTGGTGTACATGTCACACAAGCCAAATAAGAAGTGATTTTTTTCTCTTTATTTTTGTACAAGTACTTGTTTCTTTTATTGATATATGGATTAGTGGGTCCCGTTAATAATTAAATGGAATCAATGTCATATAAAATATATACAATATTAAGAAATTTTGTGGAAAAATGGGGTCCAATTAGTAGTTAAATTGGGGTCCTTCTCATATAAAATATATATAATATAAAGAATTTTGGTAGGGATGTAAATCCACCACTGATGTTGGCCATTCCCACTAGCTTTCTTGGTCCTTTCTTTCTCAGTGTCTTTCAGTATCATTGTTTTCCATTCAACAGAAATATATATGCTTTACAATATTAGCAATGGAAGGGAAAGTGGGCAAAGAACTGGTTTGGATTTTGTACAGGACTTTGGGTCTTGTAAAGCTCAAAATTTATTTAGGCTTTATTTTACAAAGGAATGGTGACAGTGAGGAGGATATTAACCATAGAATTAATGCATGATGGGTGAAATGAGATGTGCACTTGGGAAGTTTTATAGGACTCCAATTCAACCAACTATGATGTATGATGATGAGGATGATACTTAGATGGATGCATGGAAATATAAGGAAGTATCCATTAGAGAATAGATGCATTTGTAGGGAAATGGAAGCGGCACCCATTAAAGATAAGTTATGAGAGAGAATTGATTGTCATGGTTTGGGTATGCCTATCACAAACTAATAAATGATCTTGCCTAGCAGTTTGAGTATCCAAGTCACAATATGGGGAAGATAACTAGGAGATTTAGGACAATGTGGGCTGAAGTAGTGAAGTAAGATTTGCAGTGCTAGACCATTCTAAGAATGTGACCCTAGATAGAGTGGGAAAAAGTATGGACTCTGGTTTTCCAACAAGCCACTGCTACATCTATTTCATTAGGGAATTGATGATCTTTTAACAATAAATTTATTAGAAAAAGGAGAGTTGGCATGATGATGATGGATGTGTTTATTTTCTAACATTGCACAATATAAGTTTTGATTTACATATTTTAATGAAGGTGCCTGGATTTTTCTTGTATGCGAGTGTTATTTTGATGCCTAAACCATTGTTTAATTTGGGGGAGCTTGTGCCTTGAGGTGCCTTGCACCTTTGATTCGTAGGGATTTGTCACTCTCTCTCTTTCCTTTCCCTTCTATGAATGTGTTAAACTTCCAATGTAGTTTTTTATACTTTTTTAATTGGTAGACATGATACATGTCTTGAAATTAAAGTCACTAAGGATATATAGATTTTATTTATTGTTTTTACATTTTATTTATTGTTTTTACATCAAGAGAATAAGCAAAAAAGAGCAAACTGAGATGAGAATGTTAAAATAAATTTGTGAAACCCAAGAATAGGAAGGTGGAAGGATCAAAGAAGTAAATGCATCCCATAGGAAGGTGGAAGTGGTCAAATATTGTTGCCATTTTTTTTTTCTTGTATTATTGGTGCTCAGGCATTGCCGTAGAGTTGCTGCAATTTAACTCTGAATATACTCATGAAATTCATATTACTACTATGTCAGGATGGGACATGAAAAAATCTAGGGTACGGTGGCTACAAATGGCATTGGACTACCTGAAATTTGATGAAATAGAGAAGTAAGATTATGGCATATCAATTGTTTTTTTCTTTGGCTCTTCTGTTATTTATGGCTTTTCTATTAGTGCTTTGTCTTAGTACACAACATTTTGCTAATGACACTCATTATATTACTTTTGTTTGGTTATTATGACTGCAAAACTAGTATCTTTGAGCATCATACAAACTTCTGCACTTGCTTGCTTGTGTATGTGACATAATAGTTACGTCTATGCAAATGTGCTTGTCTATATAAATGGACATATCTAAAGCAAATGCTTACATGGATTTTTTAAATTATTTATGCATATGCATATATTTTGAGTGAAGGATGGTGTGGGAAAGCTTTCCAAACAAATAGGATAATATTTTCTAACCGGACAAGTTTAATGTGGAAATAAAAATATGCATGTTTATCATATGAATGAAAGAGAACTTATTTGTTTTGGAATAGCCATAGCATTGATTCTCAAAATGTTCCTTTCAAGTGAACATGTTTTCTTGTAGAATGGCAGATTTAGTCATTCTAGGTTTGCTTTTCTAATTCTTTCGTTATAGATGGAAATTCAATTTCCTAGAACTCACCTAAGACTTAGGTGGTGTTTGATAATTTAATTTAACACCTAAAATTAAAATTTTTAACACTTAATCGTTTCAAATTGTTTGGTAACACTTATCATAAAAGTTCCAATTAAGCTAAAAATAATTTACAATGATATGTCAAAATTTTAAATTCAAAATTTGGACTGAATATAACAAGTGATTAGGCTTTTAAATATTTTTACAATTTAAAAATTTTATCACTTAAATTATTTAGCACTTCAAATTCATCACTTAAAATTTCAATTTTACCAAACATAACCTTAATCTCAAAGTAGTTGGGGTTGGCCATCTGGATCTGTTTCCTCCATTCTTCTTGGTTGAGGGCTACATGTTCAGAAAGATGTGCAGCTGTTAAATCCTTTCTCTCTATTTCCCTCATTCCGTCCTAGGTCAATTCTTTACTTTATTATCTCTTATTACTTCAATGTGCTCAACTGTTTGACTATTTGTATTTGTGCCAAGAACATCTAGAAGTATATATTGCTGTATATTAAAATATGTCTAATCACCTTGTGGACTTGGCCTGGCTCCATCCTCTCACATAATATCCAATGCCAACAGATGAGCACCCATTGTGTGTGTGTAAATGACATGTCTGTTTGGACCAATTCAGAAATAATTGGTTCTTTAACTTTGGGCGATTGGGCGGTTGACAGATGTCTAGAAATGCTCGTGGGTGTCAATCTGGAAGAGGAAGGCATACTGAGATTGCTCTTTGCTGCTGTTTATTTGATGTGTCATGGAAATGGCAGTGACAGTGACGTTTCTGCTGCATCACGGTAAAATACTTTCGCCAAATTTTGATTGGTTTTTCTTTAGTCATATTGAGGTTAGAATTTTTGTTTGCCAGTTATAAAGTGGTTAGAGTAAGTTATGCTGCCTGACCCAGCCAAAGATGGTCCTTTGTAGACTTGTCTAATTTTGTGTAAAATTCACATTTGTGCAAATTTTGAACTTATTTTATATAATTTGTCTGCATTTCTGGATCTTGGTATTTGTGAATTTGGTTTAGAATCTAATACACACACACACACACACACACATATATGTGTGTGTGTGTGTATAAATGTATATATACATAGACATATACATATACATAGACATATACATATACATATATACCTATGTATATATGTATATGTATACATAGGTATATATGTATATATTTATGTATATGTCTATGTATATATATATATATATATATATATATATACACATATACATTTACATATACATAGACATATATACCTATGTACACATATACATATATACATAGGTATATATGTATATGTATATGTATATGTATATGTGTATATATGTATATATATACATAGACATAGACATACACACATATATATATATACACATATACATTTACATATACATATACATACACATATACATAGACATATATACCTATGTACACATATACATATATACATAGGTATATATGTATATGTATATGTATATGTATATGTATATGTGTATATATGTATATATATACATAGACATAGACATACACACACACACACACACACACACACACACATAGACATATACATATATACCTACACATATACACATACATAGGTATATATGTATATGTATATGTATACGTATTTGAATATGTATGTGTATATATATGTGTGTGTGTGTGTGTGTGTGTGTGTGTGTGTGTGTACATAAGGTTAACGGATCTGACTCTTCTTCCATCAAGGGAACCTTCCTTGTTTCCGAGACCCCTGATGTCAGTTTGGTGAATAATTGTAGCATCTTTTTTTTTTTTTTTTTTTTCTCATATTATTTGTCATATTAGTTTTTGAGAACATAAAGACCTATAGCGAAAGCTAATACTGTATGAGACATCCACATTGCTATGTTTAAGGGTTGGAACCTATGGCCCGCCTGCCCCTGACCTGCTGGGTTGGGTGGCCGGGTTAGCACCCCTTGTTGCCTCTGTACCCAAAACAGACGCGCTGCGCTGCCTAGCGCATTACTTTGTCTCCCCTACACCTCTTCTGGCCATTACCAATCGCGGGTAACCCTCGGACAGGCCGCCCCTGACTTAATAAGAACGATTATCCTTATGACCAAACAAGGACCAGCTTACTTTTTCTGGGCATTTTAGTTCTTTCTTAAATTGGCTTGTTAGCATGAACTTGAAAGTGCTGGGATTGAGTCTCATCCTTTCAGTTGACTAGAACTGTTTGACCTATCTAAGTCAGCCCATTTACTCAACTAACAATTCAACAGATCTTGAGGCCGAGGAGTCAGAGTGGTCAGCCAAACTGTGTCTATGTTCCATAAGCTTTTACAAGTAGTTGTTTTTGTACTTCACTTTTCCCTTTTATTTTTTCCTTCTGTGGATTCTGCAATAATATTTTGGGATTAAGGCTGAGTGGAATTTTGGATTCTGCAATAACTTAATTATTAGTCTTAATTCAAGCCTCAAGATATTGTTGATAATTATAGTTCAGTTCAAGTGGGTTTTGTTGCTAGCTGTTGGATTAACCTACTGGGTAACTTCTATGTTTCTTTAATTTTATAATCATTGTATTCATACTTCTTTCAAACTCATATTGTAGGATTCTTGCGTTGGCCACTAGCTTCACAACCAAAATGATTCGAAAATGTGGGTTACTGCAACATAAGAATGGCACATTATGGGGTTTTAGGAAGATTCAGCTGCCATCTCTTCCGTCAGTTTTACCAGTTAAAGTGCAAAATGAAATGGGGGACTCGAGAAGGCTTCATGAAATGGCTCGTCTTTTGGAGATCATTCGGAATCTGCAGTATCGACTTAGAGGAAAGTTAAAAAAGTCTGGCCAAGGATTGGTATGTTATTGTGTGTGCTTACAACATACTGCTGAACTGCTTACTTCTGTTGCTTATCGCGTATGACCTTTTCTTGATGTTATAGGTGGATGGTGGAGAGGCATTAAATTTGATGGACACTCATTTGACAGAAGATGAATTTCAGATTTCAATTCTTCCAGCTAATGTTGTATCGATGGATACACTAAACCAACAAGAACTTTCAATTTCTTCATCCTCTCTGGGCTCCAAATCCAAGAATGAGAAGCTTGCTTTGATGTCCAAGGATGCATTGGATTCCAGGGCCCATTTGGATCGAGATGATTCAACTACAGTATCTGTATTTGTGCCACAAGATGGAAATTTGGGAAGGAAAGTTTTTCCCTTGGAAAACCCCAAGGAGATGATTGCACGATGGAAATTAGATAATTTGGACCTCAAAACTGTGGTTCAAGATGCTCTTCTTTCTGGCCGTCTTCCTTTAGCAGTTCTTCAATTACATCTTCATCGTTCAAGAGATTTAGATGTTGACGAAGAGCCTCCTGATACTTTTAGTGAAGTTCGTGATGTTGGAAGAGCTATTGCTTATGAACTATTTTTAAAGGTACCTTATTATTGTTTACTTAAATGACGGTAAAAGAACATATGTTTGTCCATTAATCATGCCTGATTAACAGGGTGAAACTGGGCATGCCATTGCAACATTGCAAAGGCTTGGAGAGGACATTGAAACATGCCTCAAGCAGTTGCTATTTGGCACGGTAAGGAGATCTCTTCGGATTCAACTTGCAGAGGAAGTGAGAAGATATGGTTACTTGGGACCATGTGAATGGAACATATTGGAGAAGATATCACTGATAGAGGTATTTTATATTTGTCTGCTACATTTGTGTCTTATTTTTGGATTTCACACTCTGATGAGGCTTGTCTCTTTCTTTCTTTCTGGAAAGAGGCTTTACCCTAGCAGTAGTTTCTGGAAAACTTTTCTTGGCCGGCAGAAGGCATTGATGAGAACTTCGATTACTTCAAATTCACCTGGAGGAATTATGCTGCACTTGTTGTATCCACATCTATTTAGCAATATTATCATTGAGTGTGGTGAGATCGATGGAGTTGTTTTAGGTTCATGGACAAGCATCAATGAAAATTCTTCTGATCCTGTGGTTGATGAAGATACTGCTCATACTGGATATTGGACTGCTGCTGCAGTATGGTCAAGTGTCTGGGATCAGAGAATTATTGATCGTGTAAGTTTCTTTTCTTTTCTTTGATTTACGGATGGAATGCGCTATGTTGTGGTGAAGCCACAATGAAGGGAAGAAAAAATTCAGTGCTGTAAGATAGGACAAATCCCATGCCATGGATCTGAATTTCATCTTCCTTTCAGCTATGGAGGTTTCTTTCCCTGTATAGAATTGTTATAGCATGTGCGACTACATGACATTGATGATTTTTCTTCTTTGAACAATTACTTGATGAATACAAGAACATAGGCATTAAGCTTGTTCTCCTCTTTTACCTTTTTTTCCCCCATGCAGATAGTTCTGGATCAACCTTTCCTTATGGGTGTTCATGTATTGTGGGAGTCTCAGCTTGAGTATTATTTGTGCCATAATGACTGGGAGGAAGTTTTTAAACTTATGGACCTCATTCCTACATCTGTTGTATCACATGGAAGCCTCCAAATTACTTTGGACGGCTTAAAGCATTCACCGGCTGTTGGAGGCAGCAGTGAACTTCCTGAACATAGCAACTATATATGCTCTATTGAAGAAGTGGATGCTGTGTGCATGTATATTCCAGGAGTCAAAATCTTCAGGCTCTCTGTTGATGCAATGTCCTCCTTGTGGTTAAGGATATTAATGGAGCAGGAGCTTGCTAAGAAATATATTTTCTTGAAAGATTATTGGGAAGGCACTTCTGAGATTGTTGCTTTACTAGCTCGTTCAGGCTTCATAACTAGCAAAAATAATAGAATGTCTTCGGAGGGTTATTCTATAAAGAGATCATCTGATCTGAGTGCATTGGACGATGGAAAATTTCATTCTGATACTGCACAAGCTTTTCATAAATTACTTGTACAACACTGTGTGCAATATAACTTGCCAAACTTCTTGGACCTTTATCTTGAGCATCACAAATTGGCCCTGGACAGTGATTCACTTTACTTGTTACAGGAAGCGGCAGTAAGTTTCCTCACATCCAGCGAGTGTTACTGTTCCCCAAGTGGTGTTTTCTTTGATTGCATTACATATAAATAGCATTTCATCCATGTTCATCTGTATATTATGGATTTTGAGTTGTTTCTACTCTTGCTTTTGCATTTCATTTTGTCTTATCTTTTGCAGCTCTATTTAATGATCTGTTTACCAGGGATAGCAATTAAATGTATGCTGAAAAATGCAGTAAACCTCTTTATGCGCTTATGAGCATGTGATGTCTGCTTATATTTAAAGTGTATTCTACAATTGGATTGACTTTTTTTAAAGATTTTGTTATTTTTTAAATAATAGAACCAAATATCATTTGTACCTGCATATTTATTTTCTGCAGTTTATTGGCTTATAATGCCTCATTTGCAGCTGTATTGTAGAATGCACATTAAGGTCCTTACCACCCAGTTTCCTAAGGTTGATGTTTAATATTATTTTCCAATACTTCTAACACAGATCAATCCTTTATTGATTTATCTATTTGCTATACTTGTAAAACACCGCCAAAGTTCAAATGGGTTTCTTTATGGCAAATCAAATAGTGTCCTCCATGCTTATAGCGGCAGATGGATCCCTGCATCAACTTGTGGACCTTCTTCACATGCCTTAACATCAGGATTGTAATAAATTTTGTCTGTTATTTGTGAGGGTATATGTGGAGTCTTGATGCATGAAAATGTTATCATCACTTATTCAATGAATAAATATAATGAATAAAAATCCAAAGAAAGGTTTGTCCATGTTAACAGGACTTGAATTCGCTCATTAGGTCTTTCCTTTCCTCTTCTGGGAAAGGAAAATAAGAATTCTCTTGTACTTCTGGAACTCTTTTAGTGGGCTGGTTTTGCTTCAGAATTTTTATCCTATGAAGTAACAATGTGCATGTTCCACTGACAAACTGCACAATATATATTTCAGATTGCAAATCCTCTGCTTTTGTCTTCCTCTTTTCTGGTTTGTCTAAATCTTTTCCTTTCTAGTTAAGGGTCTGGTTTGGTATCTGCCAAATTTGATATTAATTTCATCAGTGCTCACCTGGTCATTGAACTTATTACTGAAGTTTGTCATGTAAAAAATCTGGTGAAAATTCTACCAAAACCTAATAATTATAATCTTATTAGAGCAAAATCAAAGTTGAGTGGTTTGCTAATATGCACTGAAATTTAGTGATTGTATTGAAATTTGATGGTAAGTTCAGTGGCCATGGGTGAACCTCCAAAATTGTCTTTTTATTTTATTCTGGAAAAGAATTATCTTGGTTAAGCTAGTGTCTCCATTAATTTGAATAACCTATTTGAAATAATTGCTCCTTTTCTTTTTGTGTGTCATCAGGCAAGATCTGTTTGATACTGTTACTTTGTCATTAACTTTTTATTGGAATGTGGCTTGTTGGTGGCAATGAATGATCTGTGCATGCACTTACGTCATTTGTTTTATTTAATACTTCTGTTCAGGGAGATTGTCAATGGGCAAAATGGTTGCTTCTGTCAAGGATTAAAGGTCATGAATATGATGCATCATTTTGTAATGCTCGGTCTATAACGTCGCACGATAGCAACCTCAGTGTTCTGGAGATTGATGAAATAATTCGTACTGTTGATGATATTGCAGAAGGAGGGGGTGAAATGGCAGCTTTAGCAACTCTAATGTTTGCCCCTAGTCCAATTCAAAATTGTCTAAGTAGTGGTAGTGTGTTAAGGCATAGTAGCTCCACAACTCAGTGCACTTTGGAAAACCTTAGGCCGACTTTGCAACGCTTTCCTACATTGTGGCGCATGCTTGTAGCAGCAAGTTCTGGACAAGATACTTCTAATCTGTTGGGCTCTAAGGCAAATAATGGTTTGTTCATATTCTTTCACTTCCATCTGTGGGTACACATTAATTAGCCTTATGATGTTTAGTTTTCTGTATCATATTCTTCCAATTGAAATGTTTAATTTGTGTGTTGAAATTCAGCACTGTCTAACTATTTGTGTTGGCGAGACAATATCTTCTTCTCTTCTTCACGTGATACTTCACTTCTACAAATGCTGCCATATTGGTTTCCTAAAACTGTGCGGAGACTGATTCAACTGTATATCCAGGTCTCTTTTGTTCCCCTGTATACATTTCTGAAATTTGTGTTGGATGCTTCTTATGATTTATTTTCTGGCTTGCTAGCTATATCATATTAAAGGCTAATGGCCAACAAATCCAAAACTTCTGTTAAATTTTTAAGTATGGGTGATTCTTTTATAGTCTTAATTATCTACGCGAACTTCAACATTTATATCAATTGTTGCCAATTATAGATAGCTATGAGCTAAACTTATTAACTATGTTGAAGTTGCAACCTCATATTTCCCCTTCATTAATAGCACATTTCTTTAGTTCATTTGCATCTCTCTGCAATAATTGCACCCTTTATAGTACATTTGTTCCTTATCTTGCATTATTTGTACTGGTTATGCCCTTTCTTTGTGTATCAATTCCACCTTCATCTCTCCTTAGTTTACTACAACTAAACATAAAATGTTCTCTAATTCATTTCAAATGTACAAAGAAGAACTGGCCATAATTGAAATTGGACTAAAGTTTTTGATTTAGTTGTTCATTAGTACCATAATATACTATCAACCATATCATTTCCATATTTCTAAATTCCATTATCTTTCATTAATACAAGCTAGCAACAGCATATTAATTTTAGAAATGTTCATGCAATTTTAGAAATGCTCAAACTCATGGTGATGTTTGTGTAATATTGCAGGGTCCTCTTGGATGGCAATCATTTTCAGGCTTGCCTGTAGGAGATTCTTTGTTAGATAGAGAAATTGATTTTTACATACACGCAGACGAACATACCGAGATAAGTGCCGTCTCCTGGGAAGCAACAATACAAAAGCATGTTCAGGAGGAACTTTATGATTCCTCGCTTGGGGTATCTGCATCTTTTTCTTCTAAGAACTTCTTTTATGTTCAATGTCATATCTATGACTTTTTCATTTATTTGTGCAACATATATATTACTGCATGATTTTCTTTAGAGCATTCAACTTTGGTGCAAGTATGATATTTTGAAAAGTCAGTTGCAATAGCAATGGCTTACCTGAAAATGTAATTCCTTGCCATCCTGATACCTGATATGTAGTTGTAGTTGAAGAGAGTAGGCAAAAATTTCTTTCTTCTTCTTCTTCCTTTTTTTATATATATATATATATATATATATATATATATATTATTATTATTATTATTTTTATTTTGAAGCATTATTTTCTATAGATATATACAGCACATATAGCAATTAGTTTCTCCTATACTAAGGTTTGTACATAGTGGGAAATATTCTGAATTATATGATTCATGAAAACGTGGTTTGATTAACGTTTCTGCATTTCCAAAATGTTTCTGAAACGAAAATGTGTTGAAACAGGCTCGAAACATTTCGGGCCCATCTCTGTTAATGGAGAAAATTTGGAAACACGTTTCTTGGGAAGAAACATATTTCTCAACTTCAAAAAAGGGAAAAAAAAAAAAAAGGAGTTAAAAAAGAGTTAAGTCAACAGAAAGCATTCCCTTCTCTCTCTCAAAACTCAACTCTGTCCTTCATCTCTCTTGTGACCCATCAATTGGTGCCCGAGTTTTGGTCTGGTCCTTGAGCTACTTCATGGAGATCGGCAGTTGTTGCTCCATGCTTCCACATCAATCTTGTTTCTGCTCCTAGTATCACACAATCTCTCTCTCCTTCAGTATTGATTTCTTGTGGAATTTCTGTGTTGCTTTTCATTTATGAACGGCTAAGACTGAGTTTGTCTTTTGGGTGAGGAGCAAAAACAAGGACAAGATTTTGTGTGCTTGTATGTATTTAAATTGGATTGGATTGTTTCTTGGTTTGTTAACCCAAGTTAACTAATCATTATCACTGCACCCATCTTATATTAATTAATTAATATGGTATTATATTATCTTGAAAGTTGGGGAAGATTTGAATTTAATAATATTATCACCTTTTTATTAATTAAATTCAGGTATCTAAATTTAATTTTTGAATAAATTTGTTATTTATTAAAATATTTTTCTTTGAATATCTTTATTATTTTTATGAAAAATTGATATTTACAAACACATCCTAATATTTTTTATATTTACACATTTGCTCCACATATTTTTGAGAAATACTATTTCCTGTTGGTTTCACATCATATCTGTTTCCAAGTTTCTGTTTCTGTGCTACCTACTACCTTGGCATCACTTTTCTTTTGGAAGCACTTCTATTCTGATGCAACATATATGGTAGGGAATGATCTTGCATGTTATTGTAATTTGTAGACTGGCACCAATCATTAGACACAGGATAATAACTTCTGTCCACAAATAAGATAATATACGCATGATGCATGTGCACATGCATACACACACTTGAGGACACGTATAAGTTGTTACATGATCTTTTAATGCAGTTTCTATTGGAGACTTTTGAAGAAGATATTGTAGATGTGCTCATGTTCTTGAATACTGCAAATTAGTATAGTGAACTGTAACTTGGCAAGATGAGATACGTGTAAAATGTATAAAAGTGACTGGCTAGACTTTCATGTTCAGCTCCCATTTCATGCTGGACAGTGGAATTTTGCATTTCATGAGAATTTGTATTTATGTTGGAGACAGTTTTAAATTTTTTAAAATAGAAGTTGCTGGTGAGAAGTCCAATGTCACTGGATAATAAAATTTGTGATGGAGTAGTAAATCATTTATCAATGGAGTTATTTGTTATTGGGCTTTTCTGATGTCAATTTTTTGTTTGAGGAGATGTTAAATGGTTTGCGTTGTATTCGACTTCTTATTTTTCTTTCATTTTTTTCCCATAATAGATATAGAATCTTGCTAATCATTTTTTTTTCTATTGTCATTTCTGTGTCCAGTACCATGTTTCTTTATACTGGTTATCTTCTGATGTTGGTACATTGACCTCAGGAAACTGGTCATGGGCTTGAACACCATTTGCATCGAGGACGTGCTCTTGCAGCTTTTAATCATATTCTTGGTGGTAGGGTGCAAAAGTTGAAATTGGAAAGCCAGTCTGGTGCTTCATCACATGGACAAACAAGCGTGCAAGCAGATGTGCAAACACTTCTAGCACCTTTAACGCAGAGCGAAGAAGCTATTCTTTCATCTGTAAGGGTTGATTTCTTTTTATCTGGCTTTATAGTTAGAGGCTCCGTTAGATTCAGCATAAAAGGGGATCTAGAAAATTGACCGTGAGTGTTAATATTATTTACTGAAGGAAGTTGTTTAAGGGCTCTTATCAAGCAATAATAGTGATCTTGGGTTTGTAACTGTTAGGGTATGCAATAGCAATCGTGCCATGTGAACTATGGAATTAGACTGTTTCCAGATTTCTCTTTTAGTTGCATTAACTGGAGCATAACTGGGTAATGGCTTTCAGTTTAGCATCAGAATGCCTAAAGTTGGTGAAAGCGCCTTGAAATCTTGACAATCCAGCCTTCATTTCCTCAAATTATATTGTTATTATTAATTTTTTTTTTCCATTTGGAAGATCCGGTGAATGCATTTTAAGCATCAATTGCTGTGATTTCTTTGCTTCTCCTATCTCTGTCCCTTTAGTTAATATATGCTAAAAATCAAATCTTGTTGATACTGAGGGCTAAAAAATTTGGAATCTATTAAAATTTTTTGCTAGACAAACATCTGGATGGTTTTAGAAAGGTAACCAAAATTTTGAACTATCTCACAGCTACTTTGATTGCTGTTAATCATACTATGCTTAAATTAAATTTTGCATTCACTTTCTTCAATTTGTGTTAAAAAGAGAAAGACTACCAACATTTAAAAAGTGGCGGAAAACTCAATTTTTGGTCAATTTATCTTCCTTTTCAGTTTAATGATGTTATGGTGACTTGCTCTATGGGTTCAAAAACTGTAATTAGTTACACTGGTAAGTGCAGTGGGCTTACCTAGGTGCATTTCATAGTTTGGTGTATAACCAGAGATGGCTCCCTTATAGACTATTTGCTCTGTCCTTTATAAAACAGATTATAGATGACTTCAAATTCATGAAACTGCTGTGGAAGTCTATGAAATCTATCATTCAAGGTTTCATGTGAAGAGTTCTAGACTTTGCGTACGCATTTTATTTTAAGATTACTCTTGTTTATTTCAGCTCATTGATGCTTTGAAACATATCTCGTGGCACTTTAGGTCACCCCACTTGCAATTACTCACTTTGAGGATTCTGTATTGGTGGCATCGTGTGCTTTTCTCCTGGAGCTTTGCGGTTTATCTGCCAGCGTGCTTCGTGTAGACATTGCTGCCTTGAGGCGGATATCTTCATTTCACAAATTAAGTGAAAACAATGAGAAATACGGTCAAATTTCACCCAAGGGTTCTGCATTTCGTTTGGTTTCTCATGAAGCTGACCTGGTAGAGTCTCTAGCTCGATCACTAGCAGATGAATATTTGCGGAAGGATGATGTGAGTGATGTTAAGCTAAAGGGAACTGAAGGTTTGGGTACAAGCAAACGACATTCACGAGCCCTCGTGCTAGTCCTACAACATTTGGAAAAGGCGAGCCTTCCAGTGATGATGGATGGAAAGACTTGTGGGTCTTGGCTACTGACTGGTAGTGGTGATGGAGCTGAATTAAGATCTCACCAAAAAGCTGCAAGTCAGCGCTGGAATTTAGTTAAAGTTTTCTGTCAGATGCACCAGCTTTCCTTAAGTACAAAATACCTTGCTGTATTGGCAAGAGATAATGATTGGGTATGTCTCTTTCCCTTGGTCAGTCTGAAAATAAAAAAGAGACATAGTGATGATTACTTCATCTCTATTATGTTTCCTTGATTTTGACTTTGGAATAATTGTTCATCTCCTAATCTTATGTTCCTGCTGTCTGCTATAAGGTTGGATTTTTATCTGAAGCTCAGAGTGGTGGATACCCTTTTGATACAGTGGTTCAAGTGGTAAGGTTTTAATTAGTTTTCAAAGTACTCTAAAAAGATATTTTGATAAAATTTTCCTGATTTAAATTTTCTTATAAATTACTGTTTCAGGCGACCAAGGAATTTAGTGATCAACGTCTCAAAATTCATATTTTAACAGTCTTGAAAGGGATGCAGTCAAGAAAGAAAGCTGGTTCTCAATCTTACTCAGATACTGCAGAGAAAAGGAATGAAACTTCCTGTTCTGATGATAGTGTACTCATACCTGTTGAACTCTTCAGAATTTTAGCAAATTGTGAAAAGCAGAAAGATCCTGGAAAGGCCCTCCTGAGGAAGGCAAAAGAGTTGTCCTGGTCACTTTTGGCAATGATTGCATCATGCTTTCCGGATGTATCTCCATTATCTTGCCTAACAGTTTGGCTGGAAATTACAGCAGCAAGGTTACCAGACTCCAAATAAAATAATGCTTCCCTGATATTTTTTGCTCTTTCGAAGTCTTCAGATGCTTGAGCATTTGTACTGGAGTCTATTTAGTATCTTGATTCATATTGATATGTGCTCCTAAGCACTAATTTTCCTATTATTATTTGTCGTCGTAGGAATTCATTTGATTTGCATGCTTTTGAGACTTGTTTTTGATTTCAGATAATCATTTTTGCAGGGAAACTTCAGCCATCAAGGTGAATGACATTGCATCCCAGATTGCTGATAATGTACGAGCAGCTGTGGAAGCGACTAATTCCTTGCCAGTGGGTAATAGGGCTGTAACATTTCATTACAACCGGCAGAATCCAAAACGTCGATGTCTTTTGGAGCCCATGTCTGTGGATCCATTAGTTGGAGCTTCTGATGTTTCAAGTACCTATTACAGTCCAAAAATATCTGTAGCAAAAGGTGTAACTGGTGAGGACGAAAGCAAACATGGAGTTGATGAACATATTACTGTTTCAAGTGATTCCAATGAAGGGCCGGAATCTCTCTCAAAGATGGTGGCAGTGCTTTGCGAACAGCACTTGTTTATACCACTGTTAAAGGCTTTTGAAATGTTCCTCTCCTCGTGTTCTTTGTTGCCTTTCATCCGTGCACTTCAGGTCTGTGAGCCAATTATCGGCTCTCTTTTTCTGTCCATTTTTTTGGTTCCTTAGGATGAAGATAACTCTTTCGTTTGTTATAATTATGGGCTTAATTGTTTTGGATTAAAGGACCCTTCTATTCTTCCCCCTTTGACATACTGTTCCTACTGGGAAGTGTGTATTCCTATTTTCTGTGCTGGTGCCACAGGCTCATTTCGTACCCACCATAGTTAAATGGAACATCCAGATTGAGGTCTGCTGGGCTTCCAGTTGGATCAACTTAGTGCACATTAAGAGTGTATTAGAGGGAATGATGTTTGCCTAAAAGGGTAATCAAAGATAATTTAAAGACTGAACTATTCAGGACAATGCTTGAGGGACATTATAGATAAGGATTGCTAAATTAAACGTGATTTGCACAGAGGACGATATAGATAAGGATATCTTTAAAAAATGTACTGACATTCTGTAAGCCATATCCCATTTTCATTGAGGTGACTAATTTTATTTTTCTTTTTTTTTTTTTTTTTTTTATTTAGATACCTAAATGTATCAATTCTTTTATTCAGACAACTCTGCTTGTTTTAGTCAATTTTCCATTCAAGAAATAATGGCTTATTGCCTGAAACTATTGTTGTTTTGTCATCTTGCTGTCCAAACAGATGATAGCAAATTTGTAAAATTGGATATAGGTAGTTCAAACCAAAATTCACAACCTTGATAACTTGAAATTTAGATAACAAAACCAAAATAGCCTGAACTGTGGATTTCTTCATAATTTTAATGAAAGATAATCAGACAATGAATTTTCTCTTGATTTTTGCCTTCCTTAGCTTCTGCATGCTGTTCAGAATTTAATCCAAAATGTATGGTAACAGGGCCAATGAAGGTTCAACTTCCAAAGGACCAGAATCCAACACTTTTGTTTTTGTTTTTAAGTATGTATGCATATGCAGCAATGTATGTATTTTGCTATACAAAATTTGTTTTGGTGCATTCTTTATATAACTAAACCTGCACACACATACACACAATGTATAGAAACTTTGCATAACTAGGAAAAAAAAATATTAGAGCATGGGTTAATATTTGTTAATGAATTTGTGAAATACCTTTATTGGTCATTCATATCATCTAAAATATCTTTTCTTTCCTTCATGTCAACATTTGAGTTAAAAATTTCTGTTTGATTTAGGCGTTATATAGACAATGGAATCATTGGGATCTGGTTCTGAGAGACTTTAATTCTCTTTTTCCAATTTGTTCTTCCTATGATTTCCAGGCATTTTCACAAATGCGCCTATCTGAAGCTTCAGCACATTTGGGTTCCTTCTCTGCCAGGATCAAGGATGAATCATCCAGTTTCCAATCAAATATAGGAAGAGAAGGGCAGACTGGAACATCATGGTTAAGCTCCATTGCTGTAAAAGCTGCCAATTCCATGCTTTCAACATGTCCATCTCCATATGAAAAAAGATGTTTGCTACAGCTGCTTGCTTCTGCTGACTTTGGTGATGGAGGATCCGCAGCAACATATTATCGAAGACTTTATTGGAAAATTAACTTGGCAGAGCCTCTATTACGGAAGGATGATGGTTTGCATCTTGGGAATGAGACTCTAGATGATGCTTCACTTTTAACTGCTTTAGAAAACAATGGCCATTGGGAGCAGGCACGTAACTGGGCTAGGCAGTTGGAGGCCAGTGGCGGACCTTGGAAATCTGCTGCTCACCATGTTACTGAAACTCAGGTACTATTTCTGTGATATCTATTATGGCTTGGTGTTTGCTTTTTTTATACAAAAGACATTTTGGTCTCGTTTAGTTGTGGAAAATAAAGCTTATTTTCCAAAAAATTTTCCAAGAAAATAGAGAACTAGAATTTGATATTTAGTTATCAAAATTTTCTAAATGGAAAATTAGAAAACAATTTTCAAAGTTTTCCAAAATTCTACTATATTATGGAAAACTACTTTATGATGTTTTCTACTCTCCTTTAAAATAAAGAGTTGTGGAAAATAATAGTTATACATTTAATACAAAAAAGAAATCTTAAAAATAAAAATGGAAATGGAGGAATAGAGAAAGCTTTAAATGGAAAGGAATCTTAACATATTTTCTTATTTTCTAATTTTCAATTTGGAAAATGGAAATATAGAGAATTGGAAAATGAAAAAGAAAATTAGAAAAGGAAAATAGAAAATATTTTCCATAACTAAACAAGGCCTTTATATCAAAGAAAGAGAATAATTCAACATGAAGGATAAGAAATCCTCAAGCATGAGAAAAAGAAACTATGTAATACCCTCCAATATAGCTGAATAACACTGAAAAAGGCATCCCCATTTAAATCCTTGGAAGCATAAGCCTGTGATTAAGACATGAAAATCACCTTATCCCAGGCAAAGCTAATCATCAAGAACTGATTTTTAAAATGTGTATTTCATTTTTAACCAAATGTCCCAGATAACTAACCAGTAATCAGCATATATTTTAGGGTAAATTTCAGAAACCCTATTGACCTTTGGAAAAATTTACATTTGGGTCATCACTTTTTTCGAATAGTAGTATAGAACTGAATAGTACTAACTTTTCAATTCACTTACACCTTAGTGCTTTCTGTTCAACTGATGTGCATTTTAGTCCCTAAACACAGGTAGTAGACCGAATTTAAAAACTTGGATTAAATATTTGTTCCATTTAAAAACCTGAGGACCAAATTGTTTGTTAGATCAACTAAAGGATTAAAGTGTATGTGAATTAGAAAGACAAGGATGATGCAGTTCACTTTTTTTAAAATAATAATAATAATAATAATAATAATAAGAGGAACCAAGACTATATTTTGTGATGAGCCGAGGAAAATTTTTGAAATTTACACTGTATCTTATGAAGACTACAAACTAGATGAAAATCCTTGTTTTTAGTGATACATTGGCTTTAAAAATTTGATTAAATGGAAAAAGGGAAGGATCATGAGTGGAATATGTGAGATAGAAAAGTTGTATAAAATCCTCTAATAATTTGATTAAACGGAAAAAAGGGGGGATCATGAGTGAAACATGTGAGATAGAGGAGTATTTGGATGAAAATTGACCAAAGGGTTAAAACAAAGACGACAATATCCTACTATTGCCTGGATGACAATGACAAGGTTGCAACAGAATAAGCAATAAGGACAATTTGCATTTCCCTATTTGACACAGTTTCGATGTTTATAATGGTTCATCATTTACCTCTTTACACACCTTTCTTTCTTTTTTTCTTTCAAACTCCAGGCTGAATCCATGGTAACTGAATGGAAAGAGTTTCTTTGGGATGTTCCTGAAGAGAGAGTTGCTTTGTGGGGCCATTGTCAGTCACTGTTCATAAGATATTCCTTTCCTCCTTTACAGGTGTTTCTTTTATTTAATATTAGAAACTATAGTAAAATGAGAATAAAATTTTTGCCTACTTTCCACTTATATGTTAATAGTCTCCTGTTGTATATGGTTTTCAGGCTGGATTATTTTTCCTTAAATACGCTGAAGTGGTGGAGAAAGATCTTCCAGCAAGAGAGCTTCATGAATTGCTGCTGCTTTCTCTTCAATGGTTAAGTGGGATGATAACTCTGTCTAATCCGTAAGTACTTTATTGCCATTTCATTTTCCATTCCACTTCTTGTCATAAGACTGACTTTTCTTACCTGTGTGATGGTTTTGTCAGAGTTTATCCAATAAACCTTCTGCGAGAAATTGAGACTAGAGTATGGCTCTTGGCAGTAGAATCAGAAGCTCAGGTAAAGAGTGATGGAGACTTCACATCAACCACCTCCAGCCGGGATCCAGCAATTGGAAATACTTCCAGTATCATTGACAAGACTGCAAATTTAATAACAAAGATGGATGTTCATATAAATTCAATGAAGAGTAGAACCATAGAGAGACATGATGCAAAGGAAAATATCTTGGGACTTCAGAAGAACCAAGTACTGGATTCCAACACTCCAGCAGGGGTTAGTATGAAGGCAAAGCGGAGGGCCAAAGCATATTTGCCATCAAGACGACCCCTTGTGGATTCAGTGGATAAAAGTAGTGATACTGAAGATGTTCTGATTCCTCTCACTTCTAAGAATGATTTACAGTTGCAAGATGAAAGCTTCAAGTTAGAAATTTCTTTCTCCAAATGGGAGGAAAGGGTTGGGCCTGCAGAGCTGGAAAGAGCTGTTCTTTCTTTATTGGAGTTTGGACAAATAGCAGCTGCCAAGCAACTCCAGCATAAGCTATCTCCTGAAAACACACCTCCAGAGTTTGTTCTTGTTGATGTTGCTCTAAAGCTTGCAGCTATCTCGACTCCTAGTAGCAAAGTCTCTCCATCAGTGCTTGATGATGAAGTGCATTCTGTTGTCAGGTCATATAATATTTTCACTGATCAGCATCTGGTTGACCCACTGGAGGTTGTCTAAATATCTCACGTTCTCTTGTTTTCTCAATTTTTTTTTCATTATCTTTTAATGCATACAAAGTATGTGCTTTTCCATCCTAATTTGGCTTTTCTTACGATATTTTTTTTACATGCATGAATTGGAAATTCTGAAAACGCGAATGAAGGTGCTGGAAAGTTTAGCAACTATTTTTACTGAGGGTAGTGGACGCGGTTTATGTAAGAGAGTCATAGCAGTTGTAAAAGCTGCAAATGTTTTGGGTCTCCCTTTTTCAGAGGCATTCGACAAGCAGCCAATTGAATTGCTTCAGTTGCTTTCTCTTAAAGCACAAGAGTCATTTGAAGAAGCTTCTCTTTTAGTACAAACTCATTCCATGCCAGCTGCTGGTATTGCTCAAATTCTTGCGGAATCCTTTTTAAAGGTGGATTTTTTTATTTCTCATTGGCATATTTTCTCCTTAAACTACTATTGAAGTCATTTGGAATTTGCAGTCAGAGAAATGAGTGATCAGGAGACTATAAGTAAAAATTATTTTTTTTAGTAGTTGTGTGTTGGCTACGTGAGCAGTATGAAGATTTGACATGACAAATCAATATGTATCTGGGGTTTTTATTTCCTGGTATTGTTGACTTTCAATTTGCATCATGCACCTGCAGAAAGTTCGGCATTCCTTGGTTGTTTCTCTAATCATTTGAGTCTTGTATGATCAATTGCTACTCCTTATCTTTTTTAGTGCCCTTATTTTCATTTTTAATGTACTTCAGGGTCTATTGGCTGCACATCGTGGGGGATATATGGATTCTCAGAAGGAAGAAGGGCCTGCTCCTCTATTGTGGAGATTTTCAGACTTTTTAAAGTGGGCAGAGCTTTGCCCTTCTCAACCTGAAATTGGCCATGCATTGATGCGTTTAGTGATTACAGGACAAGAAATTCCTCATGCATGCGAGGTATGCCTTTTATGAATAATAAGTGGATGGTATTTTCAAACAGAGACAGCATGGTTTTAAATTGTTTATGGTGGTGATGATTACTATTGCTGTTGTCGTTTTTGTGTTGTAGTAGTGACAGTGGTGGTTATTTTTATTATATCTTTTATTATCATTACTGTATGGTGAAGTCATGGTGATGCAGATGATGAGAAAATTTTTCTTTATCTTGCTAAGAGATCCATGTGGCTGTCTTCATTATGTAGATTTACAATTTTTGGAGTTAACTAGTAACAAACAATTGTACCTTACTGCATTATTATGGTTTGTGATCTCTTTTTAGCTAAAACATTTATGCAAGTGTAATACTTCAATTTGTTCCTGGTTTTATCGGTGGCATTCTACTTGTCAAGTCGTTAATATGCTCATAAATAATGCATGATTAATATAAGAAACTAATTATTTGCTCTCTCTCTCTCTCTCTCTCTCTCTCTCTATATATATATATATATATATATATATATAAGAAACCAATTAACATTGCTTCCAATATTAGAAATAGCATATAACAAGGATAGGTTTGACGTGTTTTTTATGGTTAATGATTTCAAATAATCCTTTCTGTTTTAATGACAGAAGGCTTTTCTTTAACCTGAATTTTGTGTTCAGGTTGAGCTTCTTATTCTGTCTCACCATTTCTACAAATCATCAGCATGCCTTGATGGAGTTGATATTTTGGTAGCTCTTGCTGCAACTCGGGTTGAATCATATGTAACTGAGGGTGATTTTCCATGTTTGGCTCGATTGATAACTGGAGTTGGGAACTTCCATGCCCTTAATTTCATTCTTGGCATTCTCATAGAAAATGGTCAGCTGGATCTTCTGCTTCAGAAGTATTCAGCTGCTGCAGACACAAATGCGGGAACTGCTGAGGCTGTCAGGGGATTTCGGATGGCTGTTTTAACGTCATTAAAGCATTTCAACCCAAAGGATCTGGATGCATTTGCTATGGTTTGTATATGCATGAGTTCGTATATTTTCTAGAATAACCATTTATGCGAAGTGCACGAGCATGTGTGTATGCATACGTGTGTGATGTGTACCTCCTAATTCTGTGATCAGTTTTAGTACTTTTTAATAATTTTGTTGACATGGTTGCTAATTACATGCTTTTGGTTCTGTAAACCATTGCTTATCCCTTTGGAAACTCTAGTCTGGCAAGCTTCTACATTTGTGAACTGCCAAAAATGCTAGGATAGGAAGAGTCTACATTTATGAAGTGGAGGTCTCTTAAACATAACACTATTTTGCTGTAGAACTTGATCGCAAAACTATATTCTTATGACTAAGGCTCAAATATGTAGCATAGACTCTTTATATGCAAATTATTCGTTGGTGTGTCTTTTGGGATTTACATTCTCTCCCTCTCCCACTTGTATCCTTGACATACTGCCAAGTCTAAACTGTAGCTCACTTGGTGATGTGGATTCTAGAGGTGGCTTCCATCACCATGCCTAGCTCTGCATAATTCTTTCCTGAGTAGACTATTAACATAACAACTGGAACTGGTATAGGCCTATCTGCATGGCCCAAAGTAGACCCTTTGTAGCTAGTACTACGTGATAGGTTCTTGTATGTTAACATAAATGACTTGTAATATCCTATAATTTTATAAGGTTGTTTCCTGGAAATCTTTTTTGCTGAACATTGCCTTTGGCTCATTATTCACCTCATCAACTTAGGGCAGTTTCATTCAAAGGGCTGTTTTCTAGCACAACTGTGCATGTCCCAGGCTGCCAATCGCTAGCATGCTTGTTTGAGTTGCAAATTGCAACCAGCTTTGCCACGACCGATACTTGGTTTGACCTGTTCTATTTCATGTGTGTGCTAGGTGACATCTGAGGCTACATTCTGATATTCTTTTAAATGTAAAATTGTGTTGTGTATACATTTTTCCTTTGGATCATATGCTTTTTTTTCCCCCCTTTCTTTCCAGGTCTACAACCACTTTGACATGAAGCACGAAACAGCTTCTCTTTTAGAATCACGAGCATGGCAGTCTTCTGAGCAGTGGTTTCACCGTTATGACAAGGATCAGAATGAAGATCTCCTTGAATCAATGCGGTATTTCATTGAAGCAGCTGAAGTTCACTCTTCTATCGATGCTGGCAATAAAACTTGCAGAACTTGTGCTCAGGCTTCCCTAGTTTCCCTTCAAATTCGAATGCCAGATTCCAAGTGGCTCAGTTTATCTGAAACCAATGCCAGGCGATTATTAGTGGAGCAATCCCGTTTTCAAGAGGCCCTAATTGTTGCTGAAGCCTATGGTCTTAACCAGCCAAGTGAGTGGGCTCTGGTGCTTTGGAATCAGATGCTAAAGCCAGAATTAACAGAAGAATTTGTGGCTGAATTTGTCGCTGTGCTTCCGCTCCAACCTACAATGCTTATTGAACTTGCAAGATTCTATAGGGCTGAGATGGCAGCCAGAGGTGACCAATCGCAATTCTCAGTTTGGCTGACTGGGGGAGGTTTACCTGCAGAATGGGCTAAGTATCTGGGGAGATCATTCAAATGCTTATTAAAGAGGACTAGGGATCTGAGGTTAAGGTTGCAGCTGGCTACAATGGCAACTGGCTTTGGTGAAATTATTGATGCATGTAATAAGGTGCTGGATAAGTTTCCTGATACTGCTGTGCCACTTGTTTTGAGGAAAGGGCACGGCGGTGCATTCCTACCGTTGATGTGAAAATTATACTTGAAAATTATGGTTGCTATGAAAATCAGGACGCAAGAGTGATTGGTTGATGTCCTGATCATAAAGATGATCATGAAAAGTTTTGATTATGTATATCACCTCAGTTTTGTATACTCGTTATCTCGGAGAACTAGCTGTCAGAATACAGAAGAATTGATACAGTTGTAAATTAGTGGAAGTAAAAGGTTGTTTTTGTTTAAATCCTTGAAGGGAAAAGAAGAAAGAAAGTAGATTAGGTCAATTGTTAGATGAGATGGAGATGTTGTAAATTTTGATTATTTGGCAGTGGAGTAAATTACATGGCTAAAAGACCTAGTAGTTTTTGTCAGATTTGGTTATTGAGTCTTGGTTTTTACAGTTGAAGGCAACCTGTATTTTATCGTTACATTGGGCGAGAGCCTTGTTCATTTTTGTAAGTACGAGCAATATGTTCATTTCAGTTTCTTATTGTTGCTATTTGATAGAAGATGACACTCAAACAAGAAAGGTTGAATTCCAAAACCCTTGGGAACCGTTCAATTTTAGGTTTATATGCAGAACGGATTTGAATTCAAGTCTATTCTTAAGGTTTATATACTGATACACTCATCGCCATGCAACATCTAAGTGTACCAAATAAGCGTACGAATGTAACTGGCCAAAATAAATAAATAAATAAAGTGTACCAATGTAACTCATTCAGCAAAGATCTAGCATGGTTGGCTCGGCTTTCCATCCTATTCCCTATGTAAAACTTCTTTAACCCCCCTTACCATTAAAAAATAAGAGGTTCCATTACTTCATTTATTTTTAGTATATTATTACAATTTTTTATTATTCTTCTTTTTTATGGTATGATATCATCTTTGTTTTTCGATAAGTATATTAAATAGTCTCGCCCATTTATTCTTGTTTTTTGAGTAGTCATAAAATATTTAATAGTGAAATTAAAGGATTTTTAAAGGATAAATTTAATATTTTTTACACATTCAATTATTTTAATTGTAAAATTAAAGGTTAATTAATTGCAATTATGCACTGTGATTTCGTCCATTCCTTTTTTTTTTTCCCAAGAAAAAAAAAAAGAGGAAATTAAATCTAGTACAATATTTTTT
Source organism: Reutealis trisperma (assembly GCA_947687605.1). Lineage (NCBI taxonomy): Eukaryota > Viridiplantae > Streptophyta > Magnoliopsida > Malpighiales > Euphorbiaceae > Reutealis > Reutealis trisperma. The sequence continues at coordinate 43,532 of CANTUT010000753.1, forward strand.
GAAAAATTATCATTTCTATGGTCTTTTCTACCCTTACTTGAAGTAATTTTAACTCAAGTTTTAAAGCTAATAGTAGTGTAACAAGTGTCTACTAATAAAAAAATATATATAAACTTTGCAGCCGGCAAAAGAGGTGGACAATTTTTTAAGTATAAAATTTGAATCATATTTTGGGAAAAATTTTCCCGCTAAAGTTAATGTTTTTTTTTTTTTTTTTTTAATTTCAAGAGCAAATAAAAATTATATTAATTATTAGTTTTTTTATTTGTTTAGTTTTTGTTTAATGATCATTTTGGTCCCATGAATATCAATAGGGAACAAAAATGTTAATATTTTTGAAGTAAAACTATGATATATGAGAACTCACTTTTGACACGTCATAGTTACTTGAGCTTAATATATTGACACGTGTCCCATAAAATAAAAGGCAATAGAAGAGCAGCCGGGTTAATTCATTCTCAGTTGCTTTTGGTTCCTGCACAAGCTGTACAATTTTTTTTCAAGGGAAATAGCAAATCTTTCTCCCTTTTTTTTTTTTTTTTTTTTTTTTCATTTAATGCTCTCAAAAAAATTGTAGAAAACATTCTATGAGAAAGAAAAATAAAGGTAAAAAATTTACAATAATAAATTAATTGGTTTACTTACATGTCACGATCTGAACCCGATGGTACATAACTAGCATTAGGACATAGATGATGCAAGTAGCTACCAATACTCGTAGTAAGCCTGGCATCATATTAAACAACAAAACTATCATATAATAGGGCTTATGTTAAGTAGATCTAAACCAATAACATTTTAAAACAACGCTACACTGGGCTAACAAAATCATTATTTCAAATTATCATAATACATATCACTCGCTTATGCTTAACAAACAAATATCAACTCAAAAGGTACATAATGATATAACTGACAATTAACCATATTACAGATAATAAAAGTAACATTATGAAGTTCTAAAGTACTAATACAGATATACAAATATTATTACATAATTCAATAATTAAATACAAAAGCTACCAAAAGACAAGAAGGCAGTTTAACTCAATTTTAATTCCTTTACAAACTCATTCCACTACCTGAAAAATAATTTGAACAGAAATGAGCGTTCGACTCAATTAATGATATTAACTAACATATTAATAAGGTGTCCTAAAACAGGTATCTAATGTTTATGCTAGTGCAACATGTTATAAAAATAAACAAATCACATAAACAAATATGGATAAAATACAGTCCGCAATACCACACTAAATCTCAATATGGGGAGCCGATCTCCCATTACTGGCTCTCTTAATCCTACAATCAGCCTCTTATACCTAATGAGCTCGGTCGTCACTGGTCTATACTATATAGCTCTGACTCGACTAGCAGTAGTTCTAGCAATGAGTAGGCCTGGCTAGCATCCACCAGTCATAACTCATCTTCTGAATCTTATCATAACCATATTCATAAATCCTAAGTGATACTATATCATCCCGATTCCATCCGTCAACCACAATCATTATGCAATAACGAATATTAATTCATCAACCACAATCAAATGTTAACATGCATCTATGCAATAATAATGCATAATATACATATATAAATAATCCAATAAATACAGACGCATCAAAAGAAAGGATAATATATTAGAGAATATCACTCACCTAGTAGATGACTCGTCTAACTGACTATTTTCGAAAGTGCAATCATTGACGATAGAAGAATACTAGAGATATCAACTCTAAACAATAGATGATATTATCATAATATGAGCAACTCACTTATCAAGGTATAATTAAAAGACTAGGACATTATTCAAAATCAACAGAGAAAATAGACACTTCAAAATAATCTTAACAATTTACCCAATTCATCATAATATCAATGACCCCTTCTGGGTCCTCCCAACATCACAAACAACTCAACAATCATAACCAATTCTCGAGTTAATTTCACCCGTCGTCCTTCAATATATCACCAATGCACATTATCGTCCTTTAAAAAAAATTATCCTATAAATATCATAGAACTATAATAAAGTGTAGCCAAATGATACGTCCATCCAATTTCCATTAATTTCACTAACGGTTTGCAAATGTGTCACCTTATTCAGCTTTTTTATTAATTTTTTAAGCCACAATGTTGTTCTTCACATCAGTTGCTTCTTCTCCTTCCCGGGAATAACTTCTCCCTTCTCTCTTCTCTTAGCCAATGAAATCAATAAGCCACACTCACTCGCCACCATAACCATCTCTCTCTCTCTCTCTCTCTCTCTCTCTCTCTCTCTCTCACTAGCTACACTTTAAATCTAATTAGTCACAGAGATTCCATTTCTTTACATTTCTTCTTCTTTAACTCTCTTTAGGTAGCATTCTCATGATTTTGATTAGGTGGTACATGAGTCCTATCATGACTTCTAAGTCTCTTCTCATCTTTCTTCACTGACACTACAAGAAAATCACAGTTTATCGACAAAATTTACCGATAGAAATAATTTCGTTAGTAAATTTATTAAATTATTGACAGAATACCGACGACACATGAAAATTTTTTTTTTTTTATTTAATTACCAACAAACTACTGACGTTTTACTAACAAAAAATTAGCAACTATCAAATTTCGTTACTAAATAAGATACAAAAAAAAGGCGCAAAAAATTAGCAATAATTTACCTACCAAAATTTTGGTCGGTAAATTTACTGACCAAAAGTTTAGTCGGTAAATTAAAAGGCAAATTTTCTTTAATTCAATTATAAAAGCTTTCTAATTTACCGATAATATTATTCCATCGATAAATTTACTGACTAAATTTTTGGTTGGTAAAATAAAAAAATTTTGAAATTACTGACTAAAATTTTGGTCGGTAAATTTATCGACCAAAAGTTTAGTCGGTAAATTAAAAGGCAAAATTTTCTTTAATTCAATTATAAAAGCTTTCTAATTTACCGACAATATTATTCCATCGATAAATTTACCAACCAAATTTTTGGTTGGTAAATTAAAAAAATTTTGAAATTACTGACTAAAATTTTGAAAGTTTAGTCGGTAAATTAAAAGGCTAAATTTTCTTTAATTCAATTATAAAAACTTTCTAATTTACCGACAGTATTATTTAGTCGGTAAATTAGAAAACAAAATATTTGTTAATTTACCGAAAAATTTTTTGAAATTACCAACTAAAATTTTGGTCAGTAAATTTACCGACCAAAATTTTAGTCGGTAATTTCAAAAGCAATTTTTTTTAATTCAATTATAAAAACTTTCTAATTTACTGACAACATTATTCAATCGGTAAATTGAAAAATAAAATATTTTTTAATTTACCAACAAAAAATTTTAGTCAGTAAATTAAAAAGAAAAATTTTCTTTGATTTAATTAAAAAATTTTCTATTTACCAACAAAAATTTTTGTCACTAAATTTACCGACTAAAATTTTAGTCGGTAAATTATAAAGAATTTTTTTTAATTTGCCGATAAAATAATATGTCGGTAAATAAAAATTTTGGAGGGAAATTTCCCTCCAAATTTTAATTTGATGTTTAAAAAAAATTACTGACAGAAATTTAGTCGGTAATCAGTCGGTAAATAAAAATTTTAGTGGAAAATTTTCCTCTAAAATTTTCATTTGATTTTTAAAAAATAAAAAATAAATTAACGACAGAAATTTAGTCAGTAATCTGTCAGTAAATGAAAATTTTGGAGGGAAATTTTCCTCTAAATTTTTATTTAAAAAATTTACCGACGAAAATTTAGTTAGTAATTAGTCGGTAAATAGTATAAAAAAAAGTATAAAAGGATCCTCCTCATCATTTTTTCCTACACTTCTTCTGAAATACCTTGAATTTCTATTTATTTTATAAATTTCTATTTTCGTACGGAAACGTATTATTTTATTATTTTTCTTATGAAAGTAAGAATTGGAATTATATTTTACTAAATTATAAATATTCATACTATTTGAATATGTATTGTTAATGGTAATTTTATTTAAGTATTATATATATATATTATTATGAAAATGTTAATGTGAGTTTTTGGAGAAATTATATTTTTGAGTATTAATAAAGGTATTAATTAATATTATTAGTTTAATTATAGTATTTTTAATCGAAAGTTGGATTTTCGTTATAATTACTATTATTATGAATAAATTGTATTAATTGAATTATTATTACTGTCCATAGTATTATTGTTATATATATATAAGTTTATGTTGTAAATTATTATTATTAATGTGTAAATTATGAATTATTATTATTATTATCATTGTTATTATTATTATTAGTATTGTTGTTGCTAATATTATCATTTTTATTATTATTATGATTATTAGTGAAACACCCTGAATTTTCATTTATTTCATAAAATTATATTTTTGTACTGAAACGTATTATTTTATTATTTTCCTTATTAAAGTAAGAATTGAATCTATATTTTATTAAATAATAAATATTCATATTATTTGAATATGTATTATTGATGGTAATTTTAGTATAATATTGTATATGTATATTATTATGATAATGTTAATGTGGATTTTTGGAGAATTGTATTTTGGATTATATTTTGATATTTGAGTATTAATAAAGGTATTAATTAATATTACAAGTTTGATTATAGTATTTTATCGGATGTTTGGATTTCCGTTATAATTACTATTATTATGAATAAAATTTATTAATTGAACTATTATTACCGTTCATAATATTATTATTATATATATAAGCTTATGTTGTAAAGTATAATAATTTATAAATTATTATCATTATTATTGTGTTATTAGTGATATTATTATTATTATTATTATTATTATTATTATTATTATTATTATTATTATTATTATTATTATTCTATATAACTATGAGTAATACTGTTATTATTATTATTATTATTATGAGTATTGTTAATTTGTATATATATATACGTGTAGCATTATGTTTATATTATATGGTTTAGTATATATATATATATATATATGTGCAATACTATGTTTTAAGTTAATTAAAAGAAGAAGAAAGGAAATGACGTGATTGGCCAAAGAAGGAAACGGGGGCATTTTGGGGAAAGAAACAAAAATGGGAGAGCAGAGGAAGGAGGAGAGAGAGAGAGAGAGAGAGAGAGAGAGAGGCCGAGAGAGAGGGGGGGTGCTGGGTGAGTTACGACGGGGTAGCAAACGAACACCGCCACCACCGCTGGGTAGAGGAAGGTCTGGCGACCTCGAGGGAGGTGGCAGCATGATGATCGGCGGCGGCACGACGGCGTATGCGAGGAGAGAAGGACCGCCGGCCATTGAGACTTCAACTGCAGATTCTGGCCGACTCCGGCAGCCAAATCAAGCAAGGTTGGTCTCGTTCAACTCCTGAGGATGAGAGCTTCATTTTGGTACCTACCTTGCCCCTTGAGGACCACCGGAGGAGGAGATCGAAAAATGCAAAACCGTAACTTTGGATGCGTTTTTCGGTGGCTGAAGGGCGAGTGACGGCCAGTGGTGACCCTTTTTGTGATCCTGGAGTCGAGGTGAACCTGCTGGTGTGAAGTTTCTCCAGATTCGCCACTAGCAATGGCGGCGCATGGCCGGCAGGTGGCGGCGGTGCATGGGGAGGTGCAGCGGTTCTGTTTCGACATTTTGGCATGATCCTCGATGTCCGTATGATCGAAATTTATGAAGGTTAACCCAAAACCCTTGTATTTCAGTCATTAAATAAGTTATTTTATGTTTAGTAGTCCTTAAAGTAATTGTTAGGTTGTCGAGTCTGTCTTCCTTATCCTAATTATATTCGTTGTTGAGAGGTGTCAGTGTCTGGCGTCTTCCTGGTTCCAAGGCTGCTCTTCTGAGGGAAGCCAGTCGGAAGCGTCGATAGTTAAGTGAGTGATACTCACTAGTGTATTATCCTGTTTCCATTTCATATGCATTGCTGTGTGTATATATATATATATATATTATGCACTACTACTGCATATATAAGCTTGTAACATTTGACTGTGAATGATGAATTGATATTCTGTATTTTGTGCCATATTGTGGTTGTGATTGATGGATGGAGGTCGGGAGGATACAGTACCACCTAGGATTATGGATTTGTTATGGTTATGATTTGGATTATGATGGATGCTGGCTGGGCTTGCTCATTGCCAAGGCCGCTGTCAGTCGGGTCAAGGCTGCGTGGTACAGACCAGTAACGGCCGGGCCCCTTGGATATAAGAGATAGATTATTGGATTCAGAGAGCCAGGATAGGAGGATCAGCTCCCCATATTGATATTAGTGTGGTATTGTGGAGCATACCCCATCCTTGTTTGATTGGATGATCTGTTTGTTTTTGTGGCATAGTGCATATCAAGTGAATTACAGTCTATTTGAGGGATACCAGTTTAATATATTAGCTGGTATCATTCACTGAGTCGGACGCTCATTCCTGTTCATTTTTGTTGTTTTCAGGCAGGGAATGAGCTTGAGAAAGAAATGTAATTGAGTAAACTGCCAATTTCCCTTCGGCAATAGTTTGTACTGTTGAGTAATCAGAAATATATATAATATATGTATAATGGTAAATATAACTCTAGAACTCCGCAATGTTACACTATATACTTGCATATTGTTTATTATTCAGTCTGTATGTTAAAGAGTTGTAATTTGTTGTTAAGCAGAATTTTTTGTAATTTACTGCATCTATGAGATAAGCAAGTTTTGGGCCAATTTGATATTTGCTTTATGTTGATTTTATTTGGATCTGCTTAACCTATTTGGGCCCATAGCCCTTTTCAGTTTGGGCTTTAAGTTGTGTGTTTTGGGTTAGGCTTACTACGGGCACTGGTAGCCACGTGCATGTCCCTTGTCCTAGTGCCGGTCACGTGCTCTCGGGTTTGGGGCGTGACAAATATGGTATCAAAGCAGAGATCTTGTGACCTTTAATATATATTCAGTGATGTGGGTCCTTGTTTCTGTAACATGCAGAGTATAAAATTCTCAATTGTCGTCTTGAGTTTCCTTTGCTTCCAGTTCAGCGTTTACGTGGTGTTATGATGAATTTTATGATTTTCTTAACCTTGTAATGTTAGTAGAATTTTTGTGGGGGTAAAGGTTCTTGGGTGAGTAGAATATGGTTAGAGTGTAATGATCTGAACTTTTATAAGGGATAGAATATTAAGGCTGTATGAATTATGAATTTGAGGATCTCCGAGAACTTAATCCAGAAGGATATAAAATGACTTTATTCAAAATTTTAAATGATTTGGAAATGGAATGTTTTAAATGAATTTAAAGATGATAATTGATTTTAAAGTATGATTTTAATACTAGTTTTGAGAATTTATTATTCTAGGACTCTGTACTCATGTCCAGTGTGTCTGTCTGTCTACATCCATTGAGTCAAGCATCATAAAGTTATTAGTCATTATTCATACATCATGTCCTTCATTGATCACTGCATTAAGATTGCATATTGTGTAGCATCCTTGGACACAGTACCTTGAGTTCTAAAATAAAAGCGAAAATGTTTTAATTATTACGAATGATTTTAAATAATTTTGCAAATTTAAACAAGTTTGGATATACCTGTAGTGGATTGAAGTTCTCAGAATGAGATAATATTTTGAGGTACTAGATTCTATATTATATTGTGGAAAGGATTAAAGATTAAGTATTGATTTTTTTTTATTAAGGAAAAGAATTTTATTATATCATATAGTAGAGTTATTATTTGAGCATATTCATGAGGTATATATGTTAAGTTGAGATCAAAATGGAATGGCATAGATTAAGAAAGACATAAATCCTGCATGGAGATTTTATTAAGTGTCAGTAAGAGTAGTGAATTTATTGATTTTATGTGGATAAATAGAAAGATTAGGAATATGAAAGATCATAAGATGTTGATGGAAATTTCGAAATAAGATAATGTTATGGGTTAAATGTATATGGTTGTGAGACAATAACTGTTTAAGCTAGGATGTTAAAGTATTTTATAGAAAGAGAATAAGTCTTGCATAAATTATGAATTACTGGTTAGTATACTATTTATGGTGTAAAATATGTTTAGAGTTAACAGAATTTCTTGATGACTCTGTTAATATAAGGAATGTTGAAATAAAGGGTAAAATTTCTGGTTTTGTATATCAATTGGTGTGTAGGCATATATGTTGATTTCAAATTGATAAAATAAATTTTATATATATATTGAGGAAATTAGTTAAAGCAAGTAGAGTGGAAAACAAATTATTAAGTATTGATATGTTTTATTTGATAAAATGATTAAAGAAGTTACTATGGGAGTTATTCTCACGATTAAATATAATGGAAATTAAAATTTTGGTGAGATATTAGACATGAAAATATTTATCGAGGTTATTAAAGATTAAGTCATAATTATTAGTCTGGAAATGAATTATGAAATATTAAGAGTGTTACTAATTTAGAATTATCTACTGGATTCTTGTCTGGTTGATATAATAAGATATGCTTAAGGTTATGATTGATTGAATGTGAAATCAAGGGTTGTGTTAGTGTTAGCTGTGATTAAACCAAGGTATAGGAATAAGGAATGATTAGCTATTTGTTGTAAGATTTAATAGAATAGATGGTGGTATTAGAATGATTTTGTTAGAGGTTTAGTTATATAATTTTATGTCTTGTTGAAGTTGTTTTGTTATGTTACTTTACCTATGGGTTCAGTTGTGTTCCAGAGTGTGCAGTGGAAGTGTGATGGAGAAGTGATTGTAAGGTGTTGTGTTTGAAAATTCGAGGACGAATTTTCTTAAGGAGGGAAGATTGAAACACCCTGAATTTTCATTTATTTTATAAAATTATATTTTTGTACGGAAACGTATTATTTTATTATTTTTCTTATTAAAGTAAGAATTGAATCTATATTTTATTAAATTATAAATATTCATATTATTTTAATATGTATTATTGATGGTAATTTTAGTATAATATTGTATATGTATATTATTATGATAATGTTAATGTGGATTTTTGGAGAATTGTATTTTGGATTATATTTTGATATTTGAGTATTAATAAAGGTATTAATTAATATTATAAGTTTGATTATAGTATTTTATCGGATGTTTGGATTTCCATTATAATTACTATTATTATGAATAAAATTTATTAATTGAACTATTATTACCGTTCATAATATTATTATTATTATATATAAGCTTATGTTGTAAAGTATAATAATTTATAAATTATTATCATTATTATTGTGTTATTAGTGATATTATTATTATTATTATTATTATTATTATTATTATTATTATTATTATTATTATTATTATGAGTATTATTAATTTGTATATATATATACGTGTAGCATTATGTTTATATTATATGGTTTAGTATATATATATATATATAGCATAACTGTGTTTTAAGTTAATTAAAAGAAGAAGAAAGGAAATGAGGTGATTGGCCAAAGAAGGAAACGGGGGCATTTTGGGGAAAGAAACAGAAACGGGACAGCAGAGGAAGGAGGAGAGAGAGAGAGAGAGAGAGAGAGAGGCCGAGAGAGAGGGGGGTGCTGGGTGAGTTACGGCGGGCGGTGGCGAGCACCGCCACCACCGCTGGGTAGAGGAAGTTTCGGCGACCTCGAGGGAGGTGGTAGCACGATGATCGGCGGCGGCACAGCCGCGTACGCGAGGAGAGAAGGACCGCCGGCCACCGAGACTTCAACTGCAGATTTCGGCCTACTCCGGCAGCCAAATCAAGCAAGGTTGGTTTCGTTCAACTCCTGAGGATGAGAGCTTCATTTTGGTACCTACCTTGCCCCCTGAGGACCACCGGAGGAGGAGATCGAAAAATGCAAAATCGTAACTTTGGAGGCATTTTTCGGTGGTTGGAGGGCGAGTGACGGTGAGTGGTGACCCTTTTTGTGATCCTGGAGTCGAGGTAAACCTGCTGGTGTGAAGTTTCCCCAGATTCGCCACCAGCAGTGGCGGCGCATGGCCGGCCGGTGGCAGCAGGTGGCGATGGCGCGTGGGGAGGTGCAACGGTTCTGTTTCGACATTCCGGCTTGATCCTCGACATCCGTATGATCGAAATTTGTGAAGGTTAACCTGAAACCCTTATATTTCAATCGTTAAATAAGTTATTTTATGTTTAGTAGTCCTTAAAGTAATTGTTAGGTTGTCGAGTTTGTCTTTCTTATCCTGATTATATCAGTTGTTGCGAGGTGTCGGTGTCTGGCGTCTTCCTGGTTCCAAGGCTGCTCTTCTGAGGGAAGCCGGTTGGAAGCGTCAATAGTTTGATGAGTGATACTCACTAGTGTATTATCCTGTTTCCATTTCATATGCATTGCTGCGTGTATATATATGTATATTATGCACTACTACTGCATATATAAGCATGTAACATTTGACTGTGAATGATGAACTGATATTCTGTATTTTGTGCCATATTGTGGTTGTGATTGATGGATAGAGGTCGGGAGGATACAGTACCATCTAAGATTATGGATTTGTTATGGTTATGATTTGGATTATGATGGATTTAGAAGATGAGTTATGATTGATAGATGCTGACCGAGCTTGCTCATCTCCAAGGCCGCTGTCAATCGAGTCAGGACTGCGTGGTACAAACCAGTGACGGCCGGGCCCCTTGGATATAAGAGACAGATTATTAGATTCAGAGAGCCAGGGCAAGGGGATTGGCTCCCCATATTGATATTAGTGTGGTACTGTGGACCATACCCCATCCTTATTTGATTGGATGATCTGTTTGTTTCTGTGACATAGTGCATATCATGTGGATTACAGTCTATTTGAGGGATACCAGTTTAATATATTAGCTGGTATCATTCACTGAGTTGGACGCTCATTCCTGTTCATTTTCGTTGTTTTCAGGTCAGGGAATGAGCTTGAGAAGGAAATGTAATTGAGTAAACTGTCAATTTTCCTTCGGCAGTAGTTTGTACTGTTGAGTATTCAGAAATGTATATAATATATGTATAATGGTAAATATAACTCTAGAACTTCACAATGTTACAGTATATACTTGTATATTGTTTATTATTCAGTCTGTATGTTAAAGAGCTGTAATTTGTTGTTAAGCAGAACTTTTTGTAATTTACTGCATCTATGAGATAAGCAAGTTTTGGGCCAATTTGATATTTGCTTTATGTTGATTTTATTTGGATCTGTTTAACCTATTTGGGCTCATAGCCCTTTTCAGTTTGGATTTTCAGTTGTGTGTTTTGGGTTAGGCTTACTACGGGCACTGGTAGCCACGTGCATGTCCCGTGTCCTAGTGCCGGTCACGTGCCCTCGGGTTTGGGGCGTGACAATTAGTATTATTATTATTATTATTATTATTATTATTATTATTATTATTATTATTATTATTATTATTATTATTATTATTATTATTATATATAGAAGGTAGCAGGCTGCCTGCAGAGAGAGGCAGCTGAGAGAGAGAGAGAGAGAGAAGAAGAAGAAGAAGCAGCTGCCAGCCATTCACTGTTCGACCATCGAAAGCCAACACGCGCCGGCCAGGAAGGTTCCTATGGTGTTGACCAAGCTGTCCACCGAAAATCGCTGCCATCAGCCGTCGTGCGTCGTCGCAATGTCCGCCGGCAGAAACTTCTAAGTTAAATTTCGGCCAGTTCCGATGTTTGTTCAAGGTGATTTTGGTACCAGCGGACTCCTCTTTCTCTAAGCTTTATTTTGGTATATAAATTACTAATTTTGGATGATGTTGATTTTGACCAAACTCTGGTGATTGACCGGACTGCCGACGCAGATTTCGATGAATCAGAAGAAACAAATTATATTTTTGGATTCTACGCTTTGAGATGAGTCTGTTGGTAGTCAGTTTGTGACGATTGGTTAACGTTAACGTTTTCCGGTGAGCACTGTTTATCATAATTCGTGACAAAAATTTATTCTAGTTAAGTGAGTTGTTCTTATTCTAATGATATCGTTTGTTATTCAGAGTTAATGTATCTGGCTTCTTTCGTCAAGGTCGCACTTTCGAGAGAAGTTAGTCAGACGTGTCATCAATTAGGTGAGTGATACTCACTGATGTTTTATCCTATTTTCATATACATCTGCATTTCTGTGTGTATATATATATGTATATTATGCACTACTACTGCATATAAGCATGTAACATTTGATTGTGAATGATAAATCAATATTCTATATTCTGTGCTGTATTGTGGTTGTGATTGACGGATGGAGGTCGGGAGGATGCAGTACCACTTAGAAACTTTTGAGATGAATATGATTATGGATACTATTATGATTATGATTCTGTTGAGATTTAGAAGATGAACTATGACTGATGGATGCTGGCCGGGCCTGCTCATCGCCAGAGCTGCTGTCAGTCGAGTCAGGACTGCGTGGTACGGACCAGTGACGGCAGGGCCCCTTGGATATAAGAGACAAATTATTGGATTCAGAGAGTCAGGATAGGGGGATCGGCTGCCCGTATTGAGATTAGAGTGGTACTATGGACCGTATCTCGTCCTTGTTTGATGATATGAATTATCTGTCTCTATGACATAGTGCATAGCATGTGCATTAGAATTCTATCTCAAGGATACCAGTTTAATATATTAGCTGGTATCATTCATTGAGTCGAACGCTCATTCCTATTCATTTTGTTGTTTTCAGGTCAGGGAATGAGCTTGTGAAGAAGTTGTAATCGAGTAAACTGTCAATTTCCCTTCGACAGTGGTTTGTATTATTAGATATTAAGAAATGCATGTAATATATGTATATTTATAATTATAGCTCTAGAACTCCGCAATGTTACATCTTGTACTTGTATTTTGTTTAATACTCAGTTATGTATCTTAAAGAGTTGAAATATGTTGTTAAGCAGAACTTTTTGTAATTTACTACATTTTTGAGATAAATGAAATAAATGAATTGTTGACCAATGAGATCTTTATTCTATGTTGTGATTTTTTAGAATCTGCTTAACTTAATTGGGCCCATAGCCTTTTTCAGTTTTAGACTTTTTGTTGTGTGTTTTGGTTAGGCTTACTACGGGCACTGGTAGCCACGTGCATTTTCCATGTCCTAGTGCCGGTCACGTGCCCTCGAGCTTGGGGCATGACATCTTCTCTTTCCCTTTTCTTATCTTTCTTTTTTCTTATATTTCTCTCAATTTCTTCTCTCCATTTCTCACAAATAAAATTTCTTTTTTTTTTCTTTCTCTTTTAACTATTTCTTCATTTTCTTTTTCATCACTTAATATTTTCATACTCTTTAATACTTATATACTCTTTGTTTCATATTCTATTTTTTTCTATTTTATTTCTTAAATTTCAAACCCTTCAATACAAAAAATCTAATAAATTTATTTCAATTTTTTTATTTTTTAGTTTTTATAATTTATTATTTATATTTCTTAAATTGTTTATAGCATAAAAAAGTGGTAATGTGATTTTTTAAAAAATAATTATTTGCTATCTTAAATTTATTTTTTTAATTAAATTTTTTATATAAATTTAGTAAACAAAAAAATAAATTTAATAAATTATTTATCTTACCTTTTTGTTTTTACTCTTATTATTTTCTCTCTTAATTTTAGCTTCATGTCATTCTTTTTATAGTTTTGAAATATAATTTTAATTTAGTTTTTTTTAATTTAGTCATTTTTTATATTATTTAAGCTTCCTAATTTATTTTATAACTTTTTATTACTTAATTTTCATGTTCACTCTAAAAATTTTAATTTTTTAAATTATTATTCTTATTTTTTGAAGAATGTGTATTTAAAAAAAAAAAAAAATTTTACCAACGGATTACCGACAAAATATTTTATTTTTTAAAAATTAATTTACAAAATTACTGACAAAATATTTACTTTCGAAAAATATTTATTTAAACTTTACCTATGAATTACCAACTATTTTTTTATTTTAAAAAAAAATAAAAATTTAACGATAGATTATCAATTAAAAATTTAGTCCGTAAATTGTCTCCAAAAAAAAAATTCCGACGATATAAGTTATTTTATTGACAATATAAAAATAATTTATCGACTAAAATTTCGTTGGTAATTACTGACAGTTTTGTATTCAGTCGGTAAATTGTGTTACCGACAAGTTAAATACCGATTAAATTTTTTATCGGTAAATAGTTGCTATATATATTACCGACTAAAAAAGCATAATTTACCGACAAAATTTTTAGTCAGTAAATTGTATTTTTTTTTGTAGTGTGAGTTTAAACGAAGAAAATATTTCTGGGCATGTCTTGCTTCTTGGGTTAGTGTTCTTGAGACTATTGCATTTCTTGATATGCTCCTCCAATCCTTTTCACATATCTTTGTAGTCCTACTAGATATAGCCTGCAAATTTTACAAAAATCAACATATATAAGAAGTTGAAGCTATATATATATATGCCAAAAAATTCTTAAAATTTTGTCAAATTATACATCTTAAATAAACTGAAATTACATAAAAAATATTTTATTGCTTGGTGCATGAATGAGGTCATAAGCACCAGTATACCATCTATAAAAGCTTGGAGGACCCATTTTAAGTAGAAACTAGAAAGTTTTGAGAAAATATTCCACCTTTGATTCCAATTAATTCCACATTGATGGAAATGGCAAACTATATATTACTATATTATTATTAATAATGATAATGAAAATAATTAGAAGGTGAAGTTACGTTTTCAAAGTTCAAACCGTTCAAGTGGAGGAAAAAAACCATTTATTATTTTATTATAGCCGCCATCTAACTATTTTTCTTTTTCAATTTTAATTTTGACTAGAGTTTGAGTTCAATTCAATATATCTAAGAAGTTAGAAAAAATTTCAAAATTTAGAAAGAAGTTAAAAAAATTAATTTGTTAAATTTACGTATATCTATAATGTTACCTGTGCTATTCTTTAGTCTAAGGAATTTCTTTCCTTCTTTCAATTGTCTCCTTTTCTTTGCTTTTGGACCCAAATCAAACTTGATTGGCACTAGTTTCAGTAGCAGAACCCAACCATCACGAGGGAACTCGTCCTCATAACCCGGCAAATCAGCTGGACCCGAATCAATCTCCCTGAGATCATGAATTAAATCTTCTCATAGTGTTTCTTGACCTCAATCCATGTCTTTCCCAGAACTTGGGTGGCGATCTTTTGCCATCAACTAGGTGTTTCCTCAGCAAAAATAAGGAATGCTCTCTTGAAGATCTTGTCATCAAGTTAGGGATGGCAATGGGGTGGGGAATCCCCATTCCCATGGAGATTTGCCCCGAATGGAGCGGAGATTCTCCGATTTTTATCTCTATGGGGACAGGGATGGGGGATATTTCTTTCCCATTAGCTGGGATGAGGCGGGGATGGAGAGTGTATTCCCCACCCCACGGGGATCCCCGTCCCCGTCCCCGTCCCCGTCCCCGTAAAGACCCGATATTATGTTTACATAATTATTCTTAATATTAAAATATATATTACTTGATTAGCTTTATACATATATATTAGAGTTTCTAATTTTGTCACTCATTTTTTATAATTCTTTCACATCATGATAATTCTAAAGAATTTTATATTGGATTGATTTATCTTTTCATACTTTGTATGTCTAAATTTATTAATATTTTTTACATTAATTTATTCTTATTTTTCAGCATTTATGAAATATATATATATATATATATATATATATATATATATATATATATATATATATATATATATATATATATATATATATATATATATATATATATATATATATATATTACTTATTAATATATATAGTACATATACTAATAAGTTTTAATTTAAATATATTGGAATCAGCTTAAGTATAATTAAAATCTAAATTTTAAATTTCTATACATTATATTGCACTATCTAAAAGTATATAAAATTTAAAAGAAATAAAATAAAATAAAATTTTCAAGTGGGGAATGGAGATCTCCGTGGGGATGGGATTCCCACAGGGATGGGGATGGGGAGTAAATAGTCTCTACATATGAGATGGGGACGGGGATGGGGATTCCCTGCTGAGATGGGGATGGGGGTGGGGGATGGTACCCCGCCCCCGCCATGCCCCATTGCCATCCCTACATCAAGTCGAGACCAGGATGACGAGGAATTGCCGATCATTTTGCTATTCCTGAGATATTTAATTTTTTTTTACTTGGCAAAAAAAAGAGATTTAAGTTTTTAATTTTGGAAGAGAAGTTTTTAAGTTTTTAATTTTGATAGAGAGAGAAAGATGGTTATGGTGGGTGTGGCTTGTTGATTTCATTGGCTGAGAGAGAGAAGGGAGAAGTTACTTGAAGGAGAGAGAAGGGACCAACTGATCAGTGGCTTAAAAAATTAATAAAAGAGCTGAAGAGATGCCACATCAGCCAATCGTTAGTAGGATTGACGGAAACCTGGATGGAAGTGCTGTTTTGTTACACTTTATTATAGTTAAATGATATTTGTGGGACGATTTTTTTTTTTGGTGGACGATAATGTGCGTTAGCAATATATTGGAGGATGACGAATCAAATTACCTCCCAATTCTCAAATACCAATTCAATATTAAATTCAATTTGCACACCAATATATACATTAAAATTATCACACATATATAGAAGTCGAAATTAGGCAACTTTATACAACATATGTTTAGTTTAAACATATAAATATAGACAGCTGAAAACTATTTATTATATACATATAATTCTTTAAAAATTTCATAATTCATTATAAAAGATTTAAAATAATAATTCATTGTATAAATCTTCAAAATGCAAAATTCATATATGATAAGAGTATTAAATTCTTTTGGACAAATGCATATATAAACAATTGTCTCATCGTATTAGTATACATATTTTTGGAAACATTTTATATCTAACAAGCTATAAAATCAATAATATAACTTTTCTAATATTTTTAACATCTCAAAGGAAAATATAAATATAATTATATTTAAATCTTATAGTTCTTGCAATATTCAAAATACAATTTTGTAAAAACTATATGACTATACGATTTTCAAATATTCAAGTAAAGTTCATACACATGCATTTAAAAGAAATTTCTAGAATTAACTTTAATATCAATGGTTTATATAATAAATGATAGACTATAAGCAAATACTTTTTATTATATAATGACATATATCACTTAGGTATTAAAAATAACATTACATAAAATTACTATTGATATTCATATAAGAAACTTACATATTCATAATCTAAACATTTTCATTAAATAAACATGTTATTTCAATAAATTATATATATATTTAATGCAATATATATCTTTAATGAAATTAACAAATTTAAAGGAGATAATATTCAAACTTATAATTATTTCCGTTGGGATAGATCTTCTATGGTTGTAGTGTCAATTATTCATTTCACTTTTAGATCCTATTTGACAAATAGGGTGACAACATTCTTGGATTTTATATATAATCAACTTAGTTGGGTATCAATGAACAAAAATTTCAATATGTTTAGGTTACAATAACATTGAGGCTAATAGAGATCATTCACTTAATTGGGGTAGCGGCTCTTTTGAGCATACTCGAAGTAGAGGCTTTTGACATAAGCATGCTCCATATAGTTGGGGTAGAGGCTATTTGTAACATACTCGAAACACAAAACTCCCTTAAATTTGGGGTAGAGGCACTTTGGCATACCTGAGGCAGAGGTTCTTTATAGAACATACTCCCATATCACTTATATACAGTATGATTCCTGTGTGCATACAGTCTGATGTCTTATCCACATCAGATGGGGATCTCTGTGTTAAGGTTAATCCTTAATAAAATGGGAAATTGGGATTTCAATAATTCCCATAGTTCAAATGGATTACTTGGATTCAAGGTTCACATATTCTTTCTGAAAGACTTTTCAAGTGCTGGTAGAAAAGAGCAGCTTCGGCTCATTAAACCGAGCCATATGGTATAAATCTCGACTCCTAATTGTGTATAGATAGTGAATTATGAATTTATTTGTGAGAATTTAGATAAATAGTTTATTGGAATTAATTAGTAAAATTGGATAATTGAATTAAGATAATTGTTATTCGTATGATTAATGAGTATTATTGATAATTAGTTGGAAGATTGAAGTGAGATGTTAAGATTGGAATTGATTTAGTTGAATTGATTGAATGTTAGTTTGATAATAAAGAATGAAATTGGTAGATAAGATTAGTGTATTGAAGGTTTGGGTTGGACCATTTGATTATGATATTATGATTATCGTTGATAAATTAGATTTATGGTAATTGAGAGTTAACTTAGTTTAGAAAAGATGCTGCCGAATTTTCGGTAGATAATGTAAAGTTTAAAGATAGATAAGAAAGAAATAGTATAATAGTATCTAATGAATTATATTATGTTTCTAGTGGTATATTAAGGGGAATTCGGAAGATAACAATGAGAAGTGGATATCTAGCTGGAGTGATTGACTGTCTAGGTGAGTGAAGAGTACATAATGTTATGTTTAAGTTTAAAATATTTAAAGTTGATAAAGTATTGTTATTGTTAAGTTAAGAAGCATGTTTATAGTAATATGAAATTCTATTGTTTATTGATAAATAATAAATTGTTAAGTGTTAATGTATATCATAATTAATCTTTTAATGATTTCCAAAAATTATAAATTTAATGGATATTCCAATAAATATGATACCAAAAGCCTTGTTATAAAAGTTAAATATTTCTAAAGTATTAATTAAGCAAAATTGCAATGCTTCATGAAAATAATTGAAAGTTACCGAAAATTGTCAAAACTATGTATAAGCATCCTGCTTATATATATGGATTTATATCCAAATTGAAACTACATAAAAGTTCATATGGGTAAATAAGTGAATTAAAAGTATGGGAAACTATATGTAAAAATTAAAGTAATAGCTAATATCCATACTAAAGAGAAATTACATGTATAATTGTTAGTAATATAATTATGGTTAAAGTGTGAGCCCTAAACTACTGAAAGGATCATTTATATGATTTAAGTGTTACCTAAAGTAACTCTTTTCTTCAAGCACCTAAAAAGTCTTTCAAAAAGAATATGTGAACCTTGAATCCAAGTAATCCATTTGAACTTTGGCAATTATTGAAACCCCAATTTCCCATTTTATCAAGAATTAACCTTAACATAGAGATCCTTGTCTAATGTGGATAAGACATCAGATTGTGTGCACACAGGAATCAAATTGTATACAAGTGATATGGGAGTATGTTCTATAAAGAACATCTGCTTCGGGTATGCCAAAGTGCCTATACCCCAAATTTAAGTGAGTTTTATGCTTTGGGTATGCTACAAATAGCCTCTACCCCAACTATATGGGAGTATGCTCATATCAATAGCCTCTGCTTTGGGTATGCTCCAAAGAGCCGCTACCCCAACTAAGTGAATGATCTCTGTTAGCCTCAATGTTATTGTAAACTAAACATATTGAAATTTTTGTTCATTAATACCCAACCAAATTGATTATAAAATCCAAGAATGTCGTCACCCTATTTGCCAAATGGAATCTAAAAGTGAAATGAATAATTGACACTACAACCATAGAAGATCCATCCCAATGGGAATAATTATAAGTTTGAATATTATCTCCCTTAAATTTTTTAATGTCATTAAAGATATATATATTGCATTAAATATATATATAATTTATTTAATAACATGTTTATTTGATGAAAATGTTTAGATTATGAATATGTATGATTTCCATAAAATTAATATAAGTTTCTTATATGAATATTAATAGTAATTTTATGGAATGTTATTTTTAATACCTAAGTGATATATGTCATTATATAATAAAAAGTATTTGGTTATAGTCTATCATTTAATATGTAAACCATTGATATTAAAGTTAATTCTAGAAATTTCTTTTACATGCATATGTATGAACTTTACTTGAATATTTGAAAATCGTAAAGTCATATAGTTTTTATAAAACTGTATTTTGAATATTGTAAGAACTAAAAGATTTAAATATAATTACATTTATATTTTCCCTTGAGATGTTAAAAATATTAAAAAAGTTATTATTGATTTTATAGCTTGTTAGATATAAAATGTTTCCAAAAATATGTATACTAATACGATGAGATAATTGTTTATATATGCATTTGTCCAAAAGAATTTAATACTCTTATGATATATGAATTTTGCATTTTGAAGATTTATAAAATGAATTATTATTTTAAATATTTTATAATGAATTACAAAATTTTTAAAGAATTATATGTATATAATAAATAGTTTTCAGCTATCTGTATTTATATGTTATGTTGTATAAAGTTGCCTAATTTCTAAGGAATACAAAGTTTCAAAATATATTTGTATAAAATGATAAGTTGAAGTTTCTAAAACCTTATGGTTCTAAATGTTTAATTGTGTATCTATGTGTGGATAATTATTATACTGTTCAAATCATACCAAAGTTCGAGATAAGTTAATGAAGACAAGAATCATATGCCTTAAGTGTTATGCAATTGGGATTATATAGTAAAGACTTCAAGATGTACGTGTTTTTAAAGATACTGATTCTATATTGTAGAAGCTTGCCTATCTTCTACAAAATATGAAATTTCAAAATGTGAATACGTATAGTAAAGATTGAAATATCTAGAACCTTATGAACTTAAAAACTTATTTATATATCACTAGTGTTGAAAACTGCTTAAGTGTGTTCTACCATTACCAAAGATTATTACATCTTACTGAAGATAAGAATTATGGGTTACTAATTGAATTTTAATGTGAACTTTATATATTTTAATCTAGTTACTACCAAAGATAAAGTGTCTCTGAATATTCTCAAAATACATCTCATATGATCTATTGAAATAACCAAAGTTCTATGATTCAAAGGATTTCAAAGATGTACAGTTAGTTGAAAGTAAAGATTTACTTTTATAATTGCCCTAAATAATGGGAATAGCTCAAAGTAAATAAATTAATTAAAAGATTTAGATTTCATGAATTTTAAAATATGATCAGTGAATTATAATTTAAAATTTTTAAAGATTAATTGTATTCTTACTCACTAAGCTTTTCCCTAGCTCACCCCCTCCACTCACCAGTTCTTGCAGGTGAAGATTGAATATTCTTAAGAGTCTATTATATAGTAGCCAATTGACTCCTCAAGTAATCGTTTCTTTCTTGAGGATTTCTAAGTCAGAGTAATAAATTGGCTTTACATAATCATTTGTATTTGTAAATATGTTTAAAATTCTTAGATGCTCCATGTGCGTAAGATAGTATTATTGAATTTGGTATGATCTAAAGTATTTAATAAGTATAATGTTAATATATAAATTGAATGAAGAACTAAGATTGAGTATGAGTATGAGAATCAATGTTGAATCTAGTATGGAAAGTATGATTGGGTTGCAGGTTGTGATCTTAGGTAGAAAGTTGCAGCCGCTGAGCTTTTAGATGGGGCATGTACTGCCGTCTTGAGGTGGTTGGCGATGGGTTTCGGTGGGTGAGCTAGTCGATGGGTGCTCCTTCCTTTGGTGTAGCACATGTCAGTTGGCGGTAAATGGACGGCAGTGCAACCATCTCTCTCTCTCTCTTTCTCTCTCTCTCTCTCTCCCTCTCTGCGTTCCTTTGCCTACTCTGTTTCTTCTGTATTTCTTTTCTCCTTCTACCTAAATTCATGGGCTGTACCGACTTTTTCTTCTTCTTTTTATATATATATATATATATATATATATATATTAAAAAATACTAATAATAATAATATTTAGTTAAATAATTTTTCAAATATTAATTAACCAAATTTCTATATTACATAATAAAATTTCAATTTCTTAATTTAAACTTTCTCATTTAGATAAATAATAAAATTTAAAAATTAATACTTCATTTAATAAAATATTTTCTTAAAAATATTAATAAACGATAAAATAAATTAATATCATTTCAAGTATCAATATAAAATATAATAAATAAATTATTCCAAATATCAACATTAAATTTGAAATAATTCACCATTACAAATACTCGATTAACAATATTAATAAATCATATATATAATATCAAATATCAATATAAATTTACTTTATCAATATCAATATTCAAATGTAAATTCATAACATCTATAATTTTGAATGTCAATATAAATATAATAGAAAGGAAAATATTTCCATATAAAACTATTATTTAAAACATTTAAATTTTAATTATTTGAATATTTGAAAATATTAATTTTTAACTTGGGCATATATTACCATACTAATCGGATATCTTCATACATATATTTTTGTACTTACGACTTGTACCAGGTTGAGGTATTACAAATAGAATCTCTTACCTAGTCAGAGTAATATAAAATATCATCACAGATCAGAAGTGAAACTTTTCTTAAGTGGATGTTAAAATTCATATTTCCAAATGATGAATGATAAGATCCAACTTCAGGAATGTCAAACTGCACACCGTACCAGAAGCAGAATACTTGATGGGAAAACCACACATCTAAATAGTCAACTTGAAGTGCACAACCTTGTGCATGGCAGAGGTAGTTTAAAATGAAGTGCACAACCTTATGCATTTTTTCCAAATTTCGTGAAAAAAATGGGCAGAGGTAGTTTAAAATGCATAAGGTTGTGCACTTCATTATGCATTTTTTCCAGATTTCATTAAAAATGGTAGTGGTAGTAACAAATGCATAAGGTTGTGCACTTTCTTGTGCATTTTATCCAAAGTTGGCAAAAAAAAAAAAAAAAAGGTAGAGGTAGTTTAAAATGCACAAGGTTGTGCACTTCAAATGCACAATCTTGTGCATTTGCTCCAAATTCCACCAAAAAATGGTAGTGATAGTTGAAAATTCACAAGGTTGTGCATTTCCTTATGCATTTTTTCCAAATTTGGCAAAAAAATGGCAGAGGTAGTTTAAAATGCACAAGGTTGTGCACTTCAAGTGCACATCCTTGTGTATTCATTCCAAATTTCATAAAAAAATGGCAGTGGTAGTTGAAAATCATAAATTGCAAGTATTATCATTTGAAGGAATCCAATTATTTTTTGTAATAAGTATGAAAAATATTTTGATATTTTTATGATTGTGAAATAATATTTTATCCTTAATAAATAATATTCTTCCTTGTTTCTTAACCATTCAAACAAGAAATATTTATTATTTTTTTTCTTATATCATAACATAGATTAAAAATTTATCTTTTCCTTTCTTATGTAAAAATACTCCCAAAGAAGAGCTAAGGTTCATACAATAAGGAATCAACATAATCCTACTATTCAAAAGGGACAAACCTCCACATGAATATGTTTTATCCATGGGACCATGGTTACAGAACTTTGAAATTTTGATGCATTGCTCCTTTGCCATTGCGAACAACATAAAATCCATCAATGGAAAGAAACTCAATGGAATATAATAAATAAATAAATATATGTCCATGAATATGTGCATACCTTAATTTCGGGTCAGATGTCATTTCTTTTGCTTTAGACTTTAGTTTGATGTGCTGCAACCAGCTCAAATCTATAACAAAAGTTCATTGGATATGAAATGTTTAGAATTTTACCGATCAGATGGAGAGAAAAAAAAAAGAAGTAATAGCAAGCATCGGGAATAAGTTAATACCTACTTAATGCCAAATTTCACCAAGACACTAAGAACAATAGCACATAGGCCCTTTGGGTGCTATGACCACTTCGTGGAGTAAACAAGCAATCAAATTTAGAATTTCAATATCCTGACTGCCTAGTAGCATCATGGACTAATATAAGCATGAGAATAGACCAATATTGGAAAAATATAAATTTTCAGACAAACCAAACATGTACATTTTGCTATACTTGACAAAAATAATACTTATAAATTGATGTTATCTCATCATCAAAAACCAAATGACAAGATTTAATATTTTTAAGGTTCTTAAAATTCAAAAGATGGAAGTGATTATCACATATATTAAGCAAAAAAAATGTGATGAAATACATAATCAATGGTTGCAATGGAGCACCCACATGTACACATGCATACCTCTAATTTACGATGCAAGGTATGTATACATCAAAGTTATGGTTAAGACAAGAATTCTAACGTTGAACTTAATTCCAAGGAAGGGGGAAAACTTTCATTTTTAATGGATGCATGCTGGTTTCTGTTTAATATGACATACATATAGTTTTTATGCAAACATTTGAACAAAAGAAGAATCAAAACCTAGTATGCTTGAGCATGAAAGAGCAAAAGTTAAATTAAGTAGATGGATTTGAATTAATTTTTATGCAAACATTACAAAAAGCAGAGTTTGGTCTCAACTCTACCTCACAGATGTAAACCTTATTTATCTCTAGCCCTGAGAATTAAAAAACAATTGATAAAAAAATCAAACTTTGTTCTTTTCAATCTTCATTCTAGGAAATTTAGGAGTTAAGTTAAGAGTTGGCCTCATCTTCTGCAGATGCTCAAGCTCAAGCTATTCTAAATGGCAACCTCCCTCTTCTTTAGAGACTTGATACCATCTACCAAAAAGTTTAGGCAAATTCCCTTGCTTATTGAAGTGGCAGAGTCAATTCATAATTCACAATGTTGATTTAAAGATTTAAAACTCAATATATGATATGTAAAATATAGTCAATTTGGTCACACAACGACCTCTTTCTATATATTTAGCTTAATTAGAAGCTTACATAGAAAAATAAATGAATCAAAAGTGAAAATTACTCACTCTTTAAGGGATTGTTTTCTTAAGGGCCTTACTACCAAGTAAAACCATGATCTACTTGCTATTAAGCATTAGCAATAACCCAGATTTCAGTGTAAAAGGTTTATAATGTCATCAAAAGCCAAAAAAAAAAAGAAAAAAAATTGTAGCTAAGAATGTAAATCCTCAAATTTACAAAATAATGGCCAAAATTAGTTATATTTTGTAAAAATCTCTAGAATTTTGTTAAAAAAATCATATTTTGTTGTGAGACCTCGCCGGAGCATCGATCCGATCCGCCGAGGAATCAAAATGCTCTTCGGGAGAAACTCCACGATTGGAACTCGCTGTGAGATCAGAAAATTGATTTGTGTATTTTGAAAGTTGAAAAGTGAGTCGCCACTTTAATTTATTTATTTTACTTGGGAAAATTAAAGAAAACCCAACATGATTGACTCTAAAAATAATTTGATTTTATCCTAATGGAAAATGCACCGATCCACGAGTGACCAAGGAAGGCTCGAGGATCAGGTTTTGGTAATCACACAATTAAGAAAATAGATTTCTTTAGTTTGGCTAAAAATGCAAAATAACTCTTGAAAAAAGGAATTTTTGTGTATGCATGAACAGGAATATGATGATGAATGAAACATATATATGTATATATATGATGAGATGGAATGACAATAAATAAGTAAGATAAATCCTACTTAATTATTACAATATCAAAATAATCAAAATAGAGGGGATCTTTCCTCTAGCCCTTATGGGTACTAGGAAAAGCACACAATCCCCAAGTAAACTAAAATAAAATCACAAACAAAAGATTAATATAAATAAATCAAAATAAAAAAGGAAAATAATATTGATAAAAAGATTTTGGAGTTGATGCCCTTCAGAATGGCAGCCTGCGTATTCTATCGAATAGGAATCAAACCCCACACAGTTCTCCCTTCTTGCGAAGGAGGGGTTTTAAAAATGTGTTGGTTTGCTTATTAACTTAATTCTAATTTTTAAATTAATAAGTTTTCATATCTTTTTAGTTTTAGACCTAAAGAGAATTCTATATCAGAATTTAAAATTTTAAAAATAGAAAATGGATTATACCTTTGCTTTTCTTGTCTTTTGAACGAATGGAACGAGTTTTGCTCCGAATCTCAACTCCACTTTAAATTAGAAAGAAACTCAAAATCTGGATCTAAAAAAAGCAACAAGTATATTAGTATAAAGAGAGGATTTCTACCTTGAAATGTGTGTTAACTGCTCTGGAATGACTTAGAATGCATTGGAGTGCATTTGAATGCATTGGAATATATGTCCCAATGAGCTTGAAGGAGGCTCTATTTATAGAGTTGCCAGAGGGGGTTCCAGCGGTACGGATGGCGGCGTCGGCGTGTCAAGGGTGGTATCGGCCGTCCGGGCGGCATAGCAGGTGTGTCGCCTGGATGCCAGCACCAATTCAGTGTCGCCCATGGCAACATAGTAGGAGTGCCGCCCTGCCAGTGGCACAAAATGCGTGCTGCCTAGAAGGCAGCACGGCAAGTGTGCCTCTCGTGCAGTTTGACCTGCTTCCTGCTTTTTCATCCATTTCGGGTTCGTTTCAATTTCGATTTGAGCTCAGTTTGATCTTGTGGGTTCATAACTGAAAGATGGTCGACTAGAGGTGAAAGATTCAGGAAATTTATTTTTTCAACGGGGTGCTGCCCCGCACCCTGCAAGGAGCGCTGCCCCTTTGACCCCTGTCAGCTAATCGGCTAGCGGGACCGCCGTATGTGTAGTGCCCTATTCTTAGTAGGTGTCAAGTTGCAACCAGATTAGGAGGTGCAAATTTGAGGGTTTATAACTACCCCCTCATCAAAATTGGCTTTAAGCAAAAGGCAATTCTGATGACAGTGAACCTTGGAAAGAGATGCTATGTCAGACTTTGGGCTTGTGCTCTTGCAACATCAGATTTTTGGCTTATATGTTCTTTGGCCATGTCAGATTCTAGGCTATACCATGTCAGAACTTGTGTTATACCCTGTCAGACTTTGGACTTACGATATCTGTTTGTGCTTATCATGCATAAGGACATTCATGCTTTGTGCAAACTGAACCTTATGAAGGACAAACATGGTATAAAGATATGAACCTTTCAGTAGAGGGCCCATAGGATAAATGTGGTTTTGTCAGTGGCTTAGTGTTGGATGTGAGAATGGTGATCTTCAATTAAGGCTATATGTCCAGCCTGATTGTTTGGAGGTAAAGATGATTTGGTAATTTTTAATCAAGACTATTTGTTCTGTCTAGACTTTGGAGATTTGGTCCACCTAGGGAATTCAAATTGGTTTAGTTAGGCCATCTGTTTGGCCCTACTATTGAGGAGATTACGATCAAAGTTATCTATTTGATTTTGATGTTTGGGAAGATTGAGATCAAAGCTATCTGTTTGGCTTTGATGGTTGGGAGGATTGAGGTTAAAACTATCTGTTTGGCCTTGTTGGTTGAGAAAGTTGGGATCAAAGCTATCTGTTTGGCTTTGGTATTAGAAGGATTGGGATCAAAGCTATCTGTTCAGCTTTGGTGTTAGGAGGATTAAGGTTATAACTATCTATTCAGCCTTGTTGGTTGGGAAAGTTTGGGATTAAAGCTATCTATTTGGGCTTGATGTTAGAAAAGCTGGAATTAAAGCTATCTGTTTGGCTTTGGTGTTAGATTTAGAGAAGGTTATGTCTCTGAAAGACGAGGGGTGTGGGAATGTCATCATGGGTGGCTTGACTCGGTTTGCCTATTGAAAGTTATCGTTAAGGATTAGTCCTTGTAGGGAAAGGTCTTGGCTAAGAAGGGTAGGTCTGGTGAAGGAAATCCATTTGAAAGGCTTATTCTAATTTTTCTTTTAAAGGAGATCATAGGCTTCATAAATGAAGGCCTTTTGGGAGTGGGCTTCATGGTGAAGGCTTTTTAGGAGGAGGCTTCATGGTGAAGGCTTTTAGATTTGAGCTTCTTGATGAAGGCTTTTGGTTTAGGGCTTCATGGTGAAGGCTTTTAGATTTGGGCTTCTTTGATGAAGGCTTTTGGATTTGAGCTTCTTGATGAAGATTTTTGGTTTAAGGTTTCATGGCGAAGGCTTTTGGGAGTAGGCTTCTTAATGAAGGCTTCTAGATTTAGGCTTCCTGATGAAGGCTTTTTGGGAGTGGGCTTCATGGTGAAGGCTTTTGGTTTTGAGCTTCTTGATGAAGGCATTTGGTTTAGGCTTCTTGATGAAGGCTTCTAGATTTGAGCTTCTTTGATGAAGGCTTTTAGTTTAGGCTTCTTTGATGAAGGCTTTTGGGAGATATGCCTCGACTTCTAGTTTTGCCAAGGAAACTAGATTTAAAAATGATAAGCCCTAATAGACTTGGGAATTCTGATTCTACTCATTTTGAGATTATGCCAAGGAATGGCTGGTATGGAATAATATGATTTCATAAAATTCGAGAATGGTTTGAAGGTAGGCTGAAACTTCTGAAAAGAATTATGGAGGTTGTATGATTTTGCTTTTTGTAGCATGAATCGTTGAAAAGAGTAAGTCAAGCTTTTCTTAATGTTTGAGATTAAAGAGACTCTTGGAGTGACACTTTAATTGTAAATTGCACCAGTTAAAACAAAGAGCCCTTAGGAATGGCTAAAGGGCTAGTGGAAGAAGATAAATTAGGAATCATGCTTCCAAATGAGAGATAAGGATGTGATAGACTGGAGATATGTATGAGGGATTGTGCCTTAGCTCTTTGAGCTAAGCGACGGGATGGATTGACAATAGATGACGACCTAGGAAGACATGCCCCCATTGTAGGATAAGAGCATAGAAGATTGTATATCCTTTAGAGAATAAACCTTTGGTTAGGAAGGATGACAGATTGATTGAAGATGATTTGACAACTTTGGACATGAGAGAAGATGACTTGGATGAGCTTTCTCTCTCTCTCTCTCTTTCTCAGCTCTAACTTTTGCCTAAGCTACCTTTTTTGGATTTTCAGCTTAGCGAGCTTGCATTTAGGAGAAAATATTCCACCATAATTTGGGTTGCTGCTTTGAGGGGCCCTGGCCTTTGAATTCTAGATTTGATAAAGATCTTTTCTGAACTTGTTGACCTTGTTGAGGTGCATCGTTTGATTACCTAATGTGCAAGAGGCAATTCTATTTGATTTGCTCTTTATGCTTCAACTATTTGACCTTCTTTGATTAGGTACAATTGTTGATGGCACCTCAAATTCTAACATGTGCTAATAATGGTAGATTTGACTGTTTGCTCATTTCTCTCTTTTTTCCTCTTTTTCTTTTTCTCTTTTTTTTTCCTTTTTCTCTCTCTCTCTCTCTTTTTTTTTTTTTTTTTTTTTTTTTATGGCTTATCCATACTGGACTAAACAAAGAAGACGAAAGAAAATGTATGTGCATTACTACAAAGGAAACTTTATTGCAAGATGACAAAAGAAACCGCTATGGTCTACGTGAATAAAGAAAAATAAGACGACAGACTCCGACTCAGATTTAGACTCAGACTTAGACTCAGGTTTAGACTTGGAATTCAATCTCAGATAGGTCAGATTAGCTAAACTTGAACTTACTCCATGATATGCCTTCTAGGGCTGAGGTAAGGTGGGGTTGAGTTAGAACTAGATTCCTCATCACTATTCAAGTTGGTGGTAGGGAATTTAGCTTGAAATGATTGACTTTGGATGCAATCCTCAAATTTTGATGTAGTTGCAACCAAAGCTCTAAAGGTGGGTAAGTATTGTGTTAACAAGTGGGCTTTATATGCAGGAAGTAGATTCTTGACAATGAGCAGCTTTAGCCCTCTACCTTATAAGGAACATGGAGAAGGACTCATCTAGAAGTTGCTTTGTAGTTTCTAAGTCCTTTTCTTATAATGTCCATTTCACTATTATAGTGGTACTGTTCAACAAATGCCTTGCAAATGTCCTCCCAAGTCTGTTTTTGGGTATCATCCAAGTTAATGAACCATCTTAGGTTAGGACCAGTAAGAGTTTGCTGAAAGAGTTAAGCAAGGAGCTCATTGTTGATACCAAAGGGATGCATTGCCCCCACATACATCTTTAAATGGATCTTGGGGCAAGTGGTACCATCAAATCTGTCCAAATTCAACATCTTGAACTTTGGTGGAACTCTTACATTGGGAAATAAGCTCAGGGAGCCTGTATCAACTAGGTTTTCTTTCTTCTTTAGATTCTTCATCATTTTTTCCATGTACTTCACTTTTTCCATGAAGGCTTTGATTTCAAGGTTGACTTCCTTTCTTTGGAAAGGATCCGCGGGTCGGAAAGTGAGAGTAGGGGTGAAATTTGGCGGTTGAACTATCATGGGTTGATAGAGTGAGTTGTTTCTAAGGAATTCAGGTGATGAAATAGGTAGTGGTGGAATGATGTTGGTGTTTGCATGTTCTTTGTCTTTGGATTCAACTCTAAAAGTGGATCCATAAACAGGATAAAAGGCGGGTTTTGGGTCAGCTTTGAATGGTTTTGGGTCAGTTGAGTTTTGAGCCAGAGAGGCCTATTCCAGCATGGTACGAACATCCTCCATGATAGCCCTCCTTTGGGCTTTGAGCATGTCTTGGAAAAAGGCTTCTTGCCTTTTCACCATAGTTTCCTGGTGTTTAGAGAGTTTGCTAAAAAGCTCATCAAAAATCTCATCAGCTCTGGTAGCAGTGACTTCATCTCCGACAATAGACATTTTGTCAACCTTTGAAAAGGAAAAGGAACTGGGTTAGTATCAAGCTTTGAAAAATAGGGTTATGGGGAGGTGTGATAAACCAAAGGACCTTAGGTTTAATGACAATGGATAATAGTGTCTTATGGTTAGGTTGACAGTGTATGGGTAAAGATGAGGGTAGAGGTGTATGGTATTAGCTAGGTATGTATTTAGCTAAGGGAGCTAGGTCAGATTTTAGCTTTAGATGGCTAGGTCAGATTTTAGCTTTGAGTAGCTAGGTCAGAATTTAGCTTGGGGTGGCTAGGTCAGAATTTAGCTTCGGGTGATTAAGACTTGTGATTTATAAATGGTTTACCATGGGCTTAAGGATAGCATGACCATGGGTTTTGCGATTGGGTATGGATGTACCATGGATTTGGATGTTGGGTGGACCATGGGCTTGGTGATAGTTGGATAATGGATTAGACTAGATCATGAGCTTAGATGGGCCATGGGTTTGGATAGTGATGTAAGAGATAAAACCTAGTCAGCATTTAGTTTGGGTAAGGATAAGAGTGATGCTAAGTCAGTATTTAGCTTTGGTAAGGATGGTTGAGGATAATGCTATATCAGTGTTTAGCTTGGGTAAGGACTATGAAAGATGAAAGCTAGATCAGTGTTTAGCTTGGGTAAGAGTTGTGAAAGATGAAAGCTAGGTTAGTATTTAGCTTCGGTAAGGATTATGAAAGATGAAGCTATGTCAATGTTTAGCTTAGGCTAGGTTAGTGTTTAGCTTGGATAAGAATTATGGAAAAGGATGAGGGTACCATAAACGAGTTTATTTTTACCATGAGTTTGACACGAGTTTGGATAGGATTGGACCATGGGTTTTGGGTGAACCATGAGGTTTGGGCTTTGACCATGGGTTGAGGTAGACTATGGACTTTGGGTGTTCACCATGGGTTTAGATAGACCATGGGCTTTGGGTTTTGACCATGGGTTTAGGTGAACCATGGGTTTTGGGTATTGACCATGGGTTTAGATGGACCATGGGCTTTGGGTGTTGACCATGGGTTTAGGTGGACCATGGGCTTTGGGTGTTGACTATGGGTTTAGGTGGACCATAAGCTTTGAGCTTTAGGTGTTGACCATAGGTTTAGATGGACCATGGGTTTTGGGTGTGAAGGTGTTTGGATAGGTTTTTGACTCTTCATAAGGTTCAAGGTGTTTGGATAGGTTTTTGACTCTTCATAAGGTTCAAGCTATGCATGCATGTATGCATGAATGAAAAGGTTTCATGATAATGATATATCAAGTTTAGTATTATGGTACATAAAATCCTAAAGGAAGGTTCTATGAGTCATTACATGAAAGGGTTATGGTGGTTTAAAGGGAACCCATCACACTAGAGATGCAATACACCTAACCACATATGAGACAAGGAGCCTCACGTGGGTCCAATAGTACGTGCATACTCGTTACACCTCTAAAAGAATTAGAGGATACGTCGTGGGCTGGATGATTTCACTATTGACAAGCAGACCTAAGGAAGGTTGCCCACTCGATGTTACTTTCTATCCTTTGTTTTCCTAGAAGCTAGGCTTTTATGGACTAGGAGTCCGATGTAGTGATGCATGACAGAGTTGTTTTGTATTTAAAGCCAAACTTGGTATTTTACCAAAAGTAATCCACTTTATCTTTTATTTGAAAAAGATTTTAAGTCCCCAGTGGAGTCGCAACTGTGAGGCCTCGCTCGAGCATCAATCCGATCTGCCGAGGAATCAAAATGCACTTCGAGAGAAACTCCATGATTGGAGCTCGCTGTGAGTTCAGAAAATTGATTTATGTATTTTGAAAGTTGAAAAGTGAGTCGCCACTTTAATTTATTTATTTTAATTGGGAAAATTAAAGAAAACCCAACATGATTGACTCCAAAAATAATTTGATTTTATCCCAATGGAAAATGCACCGATCCGCGAGTGACCAAGGAAGGCTCGGGGATCAGGTTTTGGTAATCACACAATTAAGAAAAGAGATTTCTTTAGTTTGGCTAAAAATGCAAAATAACTCTTGAAAAAAAGAATTTTTGTGTATGCATGAACAGGAATATGATGATGAATGAAACAGATATATGTATATATATGATGAGATGGAATGACAATAAATAAGTAAGATAAATCCTACTTAATTATTACAATATCAAAATAATCAAAATAGAAGGGATATTTCCTCTAGCTCTTATGGGTACTAGGAAAATCACACATTCCCCAAGTAAACTAAAATAAAATCATAAACAAAAGATTAATACAAATAAATCAAAATAAAAAAGGAAAACAATATTGATAAAAAGATTTTGGAGTTGATACCCTTCAGAATGGTAGCCTGCGTATCCTATCGAATAGGAATCAAACTCCATGCAGTTCTCCCTTCTTGCGAAGGAGGGGTTTTAAAAATGTGTTGGTTTACTTATTAACTTAATTCTGATTGTTAAATTAATAAGTTTTCAGATCTTTTCAGTTTTAAACCTAAAGAGAATTCAAGATCAGAATTTAGAATTTTAAAAATAGAAAAGGGATTATATCTTTGCTTTTCTTGACTTTCAAACAAATGGAACGAGTTTTGCTCTCGATCTCAAATCCACTTTGAATTCAAAAGAAACTCGAAATCTAGATCTAAAAAAAGCAACAAGTATATTAGTACAAAGAGAGAATTTCTGCCTTGAAATGTGTGTTAACTACTCTGGAATGTCTTAGAATGCATTAGAGTGCGTTTGAATGCATTAGAATGCATGTCCCAATGAGCTTGAAGAAGGTTCTATTTATAGAGCTGCCAGAGGGGGTTTCGGCGGTACGGACGGTGGCATCGGCGTGTCACCAGCAGCATGGGCGACGCGCCAGTTGTCCTGGCGGCACGGCAAGCATGCCGCCTAGATGCCAGCACCAATTCAGTGCCACCCATGGCGACACGATAGGAGTGCCGCCTTGCCAGCGGCACAAAAAGCGTGCCGCCCAGAAGGCAGCACGGCAAGCGTGCCTCTCGTGCAGTTCGACCTGCTTCCTGCTTTTTCGTCCGTTTCGGGTCCGTTTCAATTCCGATTCGAGCTCGGTTTGATCTTATGGGTTCGTAATTGAAAGAAAGTCGACTAGAGGTAAAAGATTTAGGAAATTTATTTTTTCAATGGGGCACTGCCCCGCACCTCTCAAGGGGTGCTACCCCTTTGACCCCTGCCCGCTAACCGGCTAGCGGGACTGCCGTATGCGTAGTGCCCTATTCTTAGTAGGTGTCAAGCTGCAGCAGAATCAGGAGGTGCAAATTTGAGAGTTCACACTTGTAAATCATTAAGATTACAAAATAATAGTCAAAATCTGGGATATTTTGTAAATATCTCTAGAATTTTATAAAAAATGATCATATTTTATAAATCATTAAGGTTACAAAATAATAGCCAAAATATTAGAAATTTTGCAAAATTTTTGAGAATTTTTTTAAGAAATGATCATATTTTGTAAATCTTAAGATTATAATATAAGGTATTAATCAAAATTAGGGATATTTTGTTAATTTTATCATAATTTTGTAAAAAATGGTTATATGTAAATCATTAAAATTTAAAAAATAATTGGCAAAATGAGGGATATTTTGTAAATTTCTTCAGAATTTCATAAAAAATTGACTATATTTTATAAAAGTAAAAAAATAGATCCCTCAATTTGTGCATTTATATCCAATATGTCATGAGGTTGTGCACTTGATTTTGCACAAGCTTGTGCAATTTTTCAAAAATTGCCTAACCACAAAAGCGTTTTTAAAGTGTACGGGATTGTGCATTTGAATTGCACAAACTTGTGCATTTGTCAAGAAGGCTTAACTCAAGCAATCACTCAAGAGAAGAAAGGATTTTCGCTTGCCAGATTCGTAAAAGAAAGAAGAAGAAGCCAGGTTTTTAGGGAAAAAATGGGCTTAAATTAAAGAGCTAGGGTGGCAGCAAGAGTATCTCACAAACTCGAGTTCAAGACCTTTTTTTAATTTTGCAAAAAAATGAAAGAACTTTTTTAGAGTGCACTGATTGTGCATTTTGGATCACACAAATTTATGCATTTTTGCCAAATTTATAATTGACTTTACAATGCACTTATTATCCAAAAATGCAAAATTAATCAAAATTGTTAAAAAAAAAAACCAAAAAACAAAGTATTGCATTTTGACAGCTCCACTACATGATAGTAGAAAATAAAAGTTAATAGAAAAAGAATGAAAAACAAAAAACCCAAAAAAAAAGAATACAGATTATGCACAAGTTAAGAGATCAACATGCCATTAAAAGAAAAAAGGTGTCAACTTAAACCATAGTGTGACATTGACGAGGTTAATTAGATTATTAATGATCTCTGTCATCACACTAACTTGAAATATTTGGAAGGGAGGCCCAGTGGTAATGCTCTTGTCCTTGCACACCTCTACACTACCATTTATTTTCTCTAAGATAGATTTCAATTTCACATTTCTACCAATCATGGAAAGCTCAGTACTTCTACTATTTGTAGTTAGTGCTAAGAATTTGAAGTTTTTCCCTTCAATAGAACTCAACAAAACATTTTGATGTATCTCTTCTTAAACTTCAAATGTCCCTAATTCACCAAGTGTTGTTTCAATATTCCATAAAGGAAAATGTATCATTAGGGCAATATTTTCTGACCTCACAGTGAGGACAATAGAATCCTTCTTTGTATGATAAGTTTGTGAACTTGTATGTAGAAGAGAACTATGAGAAATAGTAAATGCCCCATTTTCAATGAGATCAACCATATCTTTAGGTGAACTTTTTGATGATGCCTCCATTGCTACAGTTACATCCATTTTCTTAGAATATGAATTGTAGAGATCAATGACTCTCGACCAATGCAAAGCATGTAGCCAAATATCCAATGAGGGAAGAGACTAATGATAGTTAACGACAGCAGATTATGGGTGAGCCTAATCATGGTTCCTACAAGCATTATAAAAAAAATAAAAAAAAAAAAAAAAAAAAAACTAAAGAGAACATCAATAAAATCCTTATCATATTTTGCAAATATTACTTTCTTATTCTCCTAGTCCATTGATGCCTTCAACTCAATAAACATTTTGGTTTAGATGATCAAATTCTAAACCCACACAATCTAGAGTTTACATTCACAATAAGTCCTTATAATTTAGATTAATCATCAATGTGAACATTCAACCAAATATAAGAAAATAAGTTATACCGCATAACTAAAACTAAGAAATGCAAATAAATGAAAGATTAAATAAACTAATGATCTAAAAGAAATAAAGTTGAATATTTAAGATCAACACTATAATCCCACATGGTTCCATCACAACATACAATTACTAAAGGTTAAATTCAGATAATTTAAACTAACAATAGTTAAAATTGAAAAAACTATAAGTAGATTGCTTCACTCCTATAAAGTTATAATTGAGATTCACTCCCACAAACTTATAATTGGACATTGTCCTCAATGTCCATCACTAGCACTTTTTGTTTCATATGAAATGCAAAATTGATATGGCCATGACTCAAAAGTAGAATACGGTGGTAGAGATGTATATGGATAAGGAGAAGAGGTAGTAGGGTTAGATGGTGGGGGGTGATACACAAAAACATTATGTGAAAAGTAAGCATCCAGTTTGGCCTCCATCGACTGAAGACAACTATCCAATATGGTATACTGCTACTCTAAAGTCCGATGTCTATCTTCCATAGTTGTAAATTTCTCATTCATTGCTCCTCGAAATTCACCAATTTGAGTGATCACTTCTTTGTTAGAGAAACCCATTTGCTGGTTGACTTGTGATTCAAGTTTGTCTTCTTCATATTCTTCTACTGGAGGGCAATTAGAGGGCCTTCACTATCAAATTGGTATTGTTGAATATATTGACTCTCTCACTTCTTAACGATACCCATAGAAATCAAGGTATCCAAATCCACCTGCATTTTACCTGGAATTACTTGAAGGGAAAGTTGCTTAGGATTAATGAGCTTAAAGTATGAAGCAATATGGATAATGTAACTACCAACCAAAATTGCACCTTCCTTTTTGTTAGCTTTAGCTTCAAACTTCCTTACCAAATGCCAACCCGTATTATAATCTTCACCACAAACCAAGCAATAAAGAAAATATAAATCTGTTATGTTCATCACATTACTATTTTTCCTCCCAAACAAAGAATTAGCAATCACTCTATGCATATACCGCAATGCAGGATCATGAATTTTAGTGATCTTAGACACTATTGTTGAATACTCAGTCGACCCACCTAACTTTGTCCAAAATTCTTTAGGTTTATAAGTTGCTGAACACTTGGTACATTGTAGTCCGTCATACCCCAAGATTTTATTAAATTCTCCTATAGTAATTCTTTATTAATATTTGCAAGCCTAAACTGAAAAATATCAATATCCATTGAACTCTTTATAAAAGTAAAAGAGCTAAGAAATTCAAGAGTCAATTCTGTAAAGGTGGGTTCATGAATTGTGAAAAATTTCTCTAACCCACTATTCTTTAACCAATTCATTATTTTATCGGTCCATCCTAAATACTTCATAGTAGGTTTGTCTAAATAGCTAGTAGGAATTATTTCTTTAGAAGCTAAAACTACATATCTTGCTACTTGGTATTCATCTTTAGGCTAAAATTCAGGAAATGGAGGAATTATTGGTTGTACACGTGTATGATTGGCCCTGGGCAGTTGTACTCTTGTCCGCTGTGGAAGTGGTGGTTCTTGAGGCAAAATTAGAGGTTGAGAAGTAGAAATATCCTTGCTCTTTCTTGTATAGTACCTATTTGGCACTGATTTTGGGGAGGACATGGTGATTTTAGTGTGAAGGAGGCACTGAATTTGGTAAATTGGGTATTTGGGGAAATGGAAATTTTTGAATTTTATTTTCAAGTATGGGTAATCGACTATGTTGAGAGGCTTGGGTTGTGTCTAGTTTTGGATTGTGTTTATGGTTGGGAAATGGTGGCTATGGTGAGAGGGAAAAGAAATATGAAATTACTGTGTTAGCGTTATAATTGCAGAACCCAATTTGATTTAGCCGACGATTATGGTGACAACAAGATTTGAAGAAGTCAATGTGGTTAAAGGCGAAGGCTATGATGGAATGAAGTGAAATGGTTGGCTGCAAAATGAGAAAGTAGCCGACATTGACTGAGTTTCATGTGGTCATGGTCGGCGATGAAGGTTGGAGATGGTGGCGGGCAGTGATGAAATTCGTTGAAGAAAGGAAGGAGGTCACAAGTGGTTGCTAGGGTTAGAGAAAACAAATTGGGTCCCTCCACTAATTTATTTCTACCTAATATGTCATGAGGTTATGCACTTGTGCATTTTTTTTTTTTTAGAAATTTTGCCCAAAATGGAAGAAGTAATTTTAAATGCACAAGGTTATGCACTTTAAGTGCACAACCTTGTGAATTTTTTGGAAATTTCGCCAAAAATGGCAGAAGTAATTTAAAATGCACAAGGTTGTGCACTTTGTACATTTTTTGAAATTTTGCTAAAAATGGATATATTTCTACCAATTTTTGGCAGAAGTAAAGTGCACAACTTGTGCATTTTTCCATATTTCTATCATTTTTTAGCAAAAGTAATTTAAAATGAACAAGGTTGTATACTTCCTTGTGCATTTTTTCCATATTTTGCTAAAAATGGAAGAAGTATTTTAAAATGCACAAGGTTGTGCACTTCAAGTGTATAACCTTGTGCATTTTTTTTTTCCATATTTCACCAAAAAAGGTAGAATTATTGTAAAATGCACAAGGTTGTGCACTTCCTTGTGCATATTTTCAAAAATCAGAAAAATGGCAGTAGCAAATTTTAAAGTGTACATTATTGTGCATTTTTTGAATGCACATTCTTTTCTTCTTTTTGGGTAATTTATAATTTTACACCATAATGCCTTTATTAACCAAAAATTGACCATCTTTTGACCAAAATGCTTCAAATAAATATAAGAAAAAATATTTTATAAATACAATCAGTTTATGGAATAAGTAGCATAATTATTAATTTTTTTTGTGTACTTAAATAATTATTTGTAATGATGTCAATTTTTGT
The DNA here is from genome assembly GCA_947687605.1 of Reutealis trisperma. Taxonomy (NCBI): domain Eukaryota; kingdom Viridiplantae; phylum Streptophyta; class Magnoliopsida; order Malpighiales; family Euphorbiaceae; genus Reutealis; species Reutealis trisperma. The sequence continues at coordinate 81,905 of CANTUT010000753.1, forward strand.
ATAAAAAAATTTATTGTTAATTATTTGTTCTACATAGTTTATTATAATTTCAAGTTATATTAGGTATGTGAATAAAAAAATTACGTAATCAAAGTGCATAATTAGATAAAGCACAAATAATAATAACAATACAGTCTTGTCACTTGTTTAATATTACCAAACCAACCATACTATCCATCATTAAACCAAAACCTGCAGATATTATTAATGGAAGAGGGATGGACTAAGAGTAGGTGTACCTTCCCATTCATTTTCTACCGAGAATTCAAATTTTTCATCCATTCCTTCTCTTACTTTTAGCATGTCTTTTGGCTGGATGGTTATTCAAATTTAAAGAAACTGGCTCTCATAAGATTAATTCTTAACTAACTCATGATGATCCTATGGAAACTTGAGTTGAATACCCTACTAATTCTCTTTTGCACTGTTGGAGCTCTGCTTCTCTATTTGGACACCTTGAGGTTCTTGCTTTAATCCGATGATATACTCTTTCACTAAACTCTCTACTGATATTATTGCTTACTTTTTCTAGTTACATAAAGAGTAAAAAAGAGATTAGTTTTGAAGTTGTTTGAGAAAAATAAGATAAAATCAAACATGTTTCAAACCAATAATTTAAAAATAGTCAATGATGTTGCGACAAGCAATGTTTGATGTCATAAGTATATTATCTAAAGCAAAAGTATGCGTGTCCAAGCATTGTACACAAGAATAATTAAACTTGTTACTTAAATTTTATTCCATGTCCAACACTCAATGAAAGCATATAGTAACAACAATATCGTTAAAATATTTAAATTGAGGGCGAATAAAATACATTAAAATTGCAGCTACTGCAGGTCCCTAAAATTGGGCTAAAATGAATAACATAAAGAAAGTAAGTTAATTCAAAATCATAAATTGCAAGTATTATCTTTTGAAGGATTAACGATTATTTTTAGTAATAAGTATGAAATAGTATTTTAATATTTTTATTATTTTGAAATAATATTCTATCCTTAATAAATAATGCTCTTCCTTATTTCCTAAAGATTCAAACAATAAATATTTAATATTCTTTTTCTTATATTATACACAGACTAAAAATTTATCTTTTCCTTTCTCATGTAAAAAAACTCCCAAAAAGAGCTAAGGTTCATACAATAAGGAATCAACCTAATTCTACTATTCAAAATTCAAAATTCAAAAGAAAAGTTCCTACAATGTGTATAAACTAGAATTCAAAAAGAATTAAAATTGTTCTGAGAAATAAACATGTTATACCAACACTAGATATGACCAAATTCTATTATGAAAATAAACACAATTAGAATGTACCTCCATTGAAATAGTTTACTTAATAGAGAAAGTTTAGGTTTAAAGCCTTTTCTACAAGTCTTTTTTTTTTTTTTTCCTCTATTACCTCCTAAATACCCCCAACAAAAAATGAGAGAATATAATTGTTTCTTTGAACATGTTCTATAATGACTTACTCTTTTGATATGAAAATTACATAAATAAAAAGATAGGTTCTGATCTTTCTACATCATCGACCAAGGAAAAGTAAAGTTGGAAAAGGAAGAGGAAAAAAAAAGCAAAAAAAATGCAAAGAAGAAAAAACCAGCCTGCCTAAATGAATACAACATTTTAAATCATCTAGAAATCAATAAGATCATCACATTTTGAAAAATTATGTCAATGATTTAAAATATTCTTAAGCCAAGTCTTCCAGTTAGAGAATTTATATATCTACCCCCCACAAAAACCCAAAAAAAGGCATTGGAGAAAAAAAAAAAGATTGGGTAGAAGTGGAAGTAAATTTATCTCCTAGAAATCCCATCAAGGGAAAGAAATGTTAAACATAGAATAAAAAGCTATAATTATAAAGCGTAAAGGCATCCCTTGTTATGGCAACTATAAGAATTTAATATTCTATTTATTTACTTTTTTGAGAACCAAAACCAAGGGATCTTAAACTTACGTAGTAACTGAAATAAAATTAGGTAAAGTCAAACAGTAAATATAAATATTTGGATTAAATATTATTTAATTTCTGGTCTTCGTTGCATATGTATCACATCGCAAATTTTATGAAAAAATTGCACTTAATTGACGCAAAAATAAGTGGGCTTTAAATCTCTCTTTTTCCCCAAATTATAAAAATATAAAATAAACTAGTATTCCTCCGTGTGCATAAGTTGGCTGAAGCTTACAAATAGGTACATCCATAAAAAATGGAACATATATTATTACCTCAATTATCAATTTGTTTAGTCCATTTAGCACCAAAACAAAATATGTCAGTAGGATAAGAGCATAACAAGATTCACAAAATTATTAGAGATTAGTCAATTAGAACAATGCATTTCAAAGAGAACATCTTCACTCCATGAAAAGAAAAATGCTATTTCTAATGAAGACACAGATAAAAATGTATAAATACTTAAATTTATGAACCATAATGACCCATCATATAAATGCCCGACAATGAAGGGCACAACTTAAAACCAAAGGGTAAGTAAAACTAAAAATGTAGAGAGATAAGTGTGTAAAAAATATGAGAAATTATAATGTGTGGGGAAACAAATATAAGCCAAGTTTTGGCATTCCATACCCAACCCATAGTATTTTGGGCTAGATAGGTTCAGGTGCAAGGCAAAGCAGGATCGATCAATTATTACATGATTGTTTTTTAATTGTGTATGACAAGTACATTATGTCAAATAGCAAAATTGTGGATGGGAAATCAGAAAAAAAGATTGTTATCAAGTATGATTACCAATTCAAATAATAAAGAAAGAAAATTCAAAGAATAAAATAAGCAATAGGTAAATGACAGGGTTAAAAGCATTTGGTCCGAAGCCATAATCATTTATTAAGAGGAAATAAGAAGTGACAGTAGTACCCACCACCACCATCCTCTTCACTATCTTGTCTATTTTAGGATTAAATTACCAATTTCTTTCCTTTTTGGGTTTACACTTTACAAACAGAGGTACATTTGAGATTTGGATTTTGAAATACAAACTATTAAAATTATTTGGAAGAAATTTCTAGTTTCTAGAGACCATGTTAAATAATAATAATAATAATAAAAGAGATGCCATCATTGAACACAATGATAAATATGAAAACAAATGAAATTGAAAAAAAAATGATATAGTTCCATATTTATCTGTGTTGTAAACTTGCAAATTCAAACACTTTTTCACTAAGTTTACTCATGGATACGGATAATGAGTAGGAGTTTGGCCTCCGATTCAAAGTAAAACCCTCCTTTCTGCTTCGCTTTTCTTTTCAATGGTATCAACTCTCTTTCCTACAAATAATATCTAATGCAGAGTACATCAAATATAAAAGGCATCGCCATTAGTAATGTATGAAATTTTGTTTCTTACCTAGTCTCTCTATTCTTTAGCATATCTCTAAGCCCTCTTGTAGATTATGATTCAAATTTCAAATTTCTTTTTCCTTCTTCGCTCTTCAACAATGCCCACTCCTCAGTCCTCTTCCTTTTCTCTAACACAGATTCATAGACAATAGCTCATGCATTAGTTTGTTCAACCATTTATCATCGCAAACTATCACAACCACCAAAAAGTAGCAAAGGTAAAACCCCATGAAACCATAATTTTTAACACAACACTTTAAAGACTCAACATAAAAATTTACTAGTTTTTCAAGGAAAAAAAAATCATAAGACCAATTAAGGAAACCCATTTATATATCATCCATAGATTCAAAAAAAGCAAAACAAACCAAGTCCACAAATAGATACAGTAGGATTACAAAAAATCCCTACCACAATTTGGTAAATTAATCATGAATACATCATTGAAACTATGATTTGCAACTCAAAACTAGAATAATATAAGAAACATCTAACAAGACAACATACAACTCATAAACAAGATCTAATTTTTTCATATATATATATATATATATATATATATATATATATATATATATATATATATATATATATATATATATATATATATATATATATATATATGTATCAAAACAAATTCCACAGTGTCTCTAGAAACCAAACAAAGGCTAAGAAGAGAAAAGAGAAATAATCTATGCCCAAATTAAATAAAAAGCAATCAAATCAAGAACAACAATTTCATAGTCAGAAAATTATGTACAAATTAAAAATAAATTAAAAAAAGGATTATATGAAAAACCCATAAAAATGCACATTCAAACAAACTTTGATGGATTAGAATTTTTTCTTACCACATTGAAGTAGAGAAGCAGCCAATGAATAAGAAAAAAAAATCATCATTTGGTGATTCCAGTACAAACCCCAAAAGCCAAGGGCTGCCAACTGGAGGTGGCTAACGATGGCTATGATTTTTTCAAGTTTTGTCAAATGGATTTTATTGCTTTTTCTCACTGAATCTCTTAATCACTTCTTCCTCTCTTCCATTCTTCGTTTAATTTTGGTTTGGCGAGAAGATGGATAGAATTTTTTTTTTTTTTGAATTGAAGGATGGATAGAAATTGGAGACATTGTATATTAATGACAAAATTAGTGGGTACTGGTTTAGCAGGTAACTAGTTAGAAAAAGCTATTTCCAGTTAAAAATAGCTATTTCAAATTCAAGTCAACCTTACTTGAGAAAATCTTAAGTAATGGTAGCATACACCATGTAACTCTCAAGAACCAAACCAAACCAAACCAATCTTATCTTTGGTTTTTAATTCATAGATTTAAATGTTTAATTTTCTTAATTTTTATTCAATAGGCAATACATAAAATATTTTGTGAGATTGATTAGCGACCTTGGATTTTTTTAGTCACCTTAGCAAGCAACTTTCATAAAGGATAAAACATGCACAAAAATAAATATTTACCATTAAATTTTCTATATAAAAGCCAGATTGAACATTCAAATGTAAAAGTCCAACAAATCAAAGCAGCAAAGAATATATAAAAGTAATTTTAATATTATTAGAAATTACAAGCAAGAAGCACATTAAGTGAGAAACCACTTAATAGATATGATTTAGTTAGGGGCTTTAAAGCAAAGTAATTCAAATGTCAATACCAATTATCATAGTAGTTACAATAGAACCTTATAAAACCTAGTATGATTCTTGTATATCTATGAACACCAAACTGAATTTTAAGTGCGATAAGTTTTTTCCTCTCTTGTTAATATTTACAATGGCATTCTAACTCAATTCGCATTCTATAAAATCTTCAAGATTTTGCATAAATTACAGCTAGGTGTGAACTTTTAATTTTGCATCCTCTAGTATGCGTTTGAATCTTAGAAGCACTTAGGATCGGAAAACAAACCTCTAAAAGCCAAAAACTTTCAAAATGGAAAAATCAAAGAAACTAAAACATATATTTTTGATATTTGAATCCCTATAAATCATCCTAGACTAAGTAACGAATATAACGCAACTAGAATTGTAAAAAACGAATGAGAAAAGAGCAAAAACGGGCGAAAATGAGTGGAATAGGCAAAACAAGGCTAGCTACTGCACGAGGCTATACGGTTGCCGTATAGTCTTCTATGGAACCACACAAACCTATGAGACAATATGTGCTTTTTCATCTTTTTTGTAATCTCACATTGAAAGTTGATGCCTTCTATGCTTTAATCTTCTCCCTATATATATAGGACCTCACCACACTTCAAATGATCAACTTTAGGAGCTTAAACGCCTTTGAATCAAGCAAACCATACTAGTTCTAAAGCTTTTCTTTTCTTTATCTTTACATTTGCTCATTGCTTCGTAAAGCTAGTTAGGGAGTTTCTTCTCGATTCCTACCTAATAAGTCAAAGGCTTTATGCCCTTCTGTTCGAGGCAAGTCTATTGTCCAAGGCTCGTATCAGTTGTTTGAGGCTAGCTGCTACCCACCATTCGAGGCAAGCCACTATGCCATTTGAGGCTAGCCGTCACTTGCCATCTAAGGCAAGCCGCCACCTGCCATCTGAGGCTAGCCACCGTTAGCCATCCGAAGCAAGCTACCGCGTTATCCAAGGCTAGTTGTGGCCTGTAGTTCAAGGTAAGTTTCTTTCCCTTTTCTTTATTTTATTTATTATTTTCTCTTATTGGGATTTGTGTTCTAAGTCTTATTGCCTAATTCGTAATTCACTAAGGTAGTTAATTAGAATATGACTTAATTAAATCTACTTGGTAATCAATTGGTTCAATCAATCAACTCAACCCTCTTTTAATCAATCAATCAAAACATGATAAAATGACTAGGCTAAACTAACCCCTTCATAAGAAGGAAGAACTGCGTGGGTTCTGATTCCCATTCAAAAGGATACGCAGGCATGCTTGGTTCAAGCATTGAATCCAAAAAAAACTAACCAACTCTCTTCCCTATCACCTTCTTCATTTGCTTTTTTTTTATTTCTTTTTGCTTTGTTATTAGGCTTAATTTGGGGAATATGTGATTTCCCTTGAACCCATAAGGGCTAGAGGAAGTATCTCTTAAGTTTGGGATTTATATTGTAATGTTAAATTTCTTTTGAACTTTACTTGTGTATTTACTTTATTGTTGAATGGATGAGTTGAATGATCATGCATATTATAAATTGTTCATGCATCTTAGATTGTTCATGAAATATATTTTAAGTCACTCTTATATTAATTGGCCAAACTTATTTTGTTAAAGTAAATCGAAAACCTGGTCCCCAAATCCTCTTTGATTTCAAGGCTAGTGATCTTTTTTTCCTTTGGATAATAATTAGAGTCAAATGGGTTTCTTCCTTATATTTTCCCAAATAAAAATAAATTAAGGTGACGACTCTAAGAAATAATTTTTAAATCTATCAAAGATAAGCCCAAGGGCTTCCTTGTGAGTTCTTTCTCAAATGAGCATTTCGATTCACTTTAGCGGATCAGACTAGTACTCGGGCGAGACCTCACACTAGGAAATATATTCATCTGCATACATGAAAGTGTAAGCACATGCACTTGTGCCATTGAACGAGTTGCCCTATGGTTAAATGTTTATCATATAGTCCAGGAGGTCATAAATTTAATTCTTGACACTGTCATTCCCATTTAAATATTGCCAATTTACCAATAAAAAAGAAGGAAAAAAAGCATTCGTATATGTCCCATTAGGTTCACAAATAAACACATTCAAAAGAAGCAGCTTTAAACAAAAGTATATACTATCTAAAAATAGGTAAGTCAGTTTCCAAGTAAAATTGTTGAAAGAAAGATATAGATTAAAAATAAATAAATGAATAAACAATACTATTATGAAGAAGAGTTAAGTCAACAAAAGATTAATATATATGGATGATAGGAAGAAGAAGGAAATGACAATGAAAATTCAATTAGGTGGGTTGGCAACATGAACTTCTAACTACAAGTTAACAAAAGTAAGAACTCTCATGATAGGAACTTCTTAGACACTCTAACATTTAAACATCTAACATCAAAATAAATATAAAGCTTCTTAAAGTTTCCAACAATGGCTAACTACCATCAAAATTAAAACTATGACCAAGATGGCTAAGACTACTCCAAAAAAGTATCCTCTATCTAGTGAAATTATTTTACTACAACTCCATGCTACTAACCTTTCAATTCTTAACCTTTTCAACTATAGGAAGGGCGAAAAATTCAAATTAATAGCAAAATTTGTAGGAACCAAATAATCAAAAATCACAATAGTTAGAAAATATTAGCCTTCAAAAATTTGAGATTTCACTTACTGTAAGCATTGAGAAACTAATATTTTTTTAACATACAAAAGTATGAGTGCAACAAGTAGTTCCTTCCCCTTAATGGACTCTAAAAATAAAATAAAAAACATGGATATTGATTTGTTCCACTACCTATCAACTACTCGATCAATATTAAAAAAATTATATGAAAGATTATAGTAAAAGGGAGTTTTGGATAACTAACTGGTATTAAGATAGTTTTCAAGAGTGATGTCTTGTTGTTGTGTCTCTCTTTGGCACCTAACAATTGAGAGGGTGAATGAGGTTAAAAGGCAGCGAACAGATCAAATTGCACATCTTCTCAAAGTTGTATTGGAAGAGAAATTTATTTTGAAAAAAATTATGCGCCTCATCAAAGAAAATCTCCGTCACCTTGCCTTTGATTGAAAGGTAGAAAATGGGCTTCGATTTGCTTAGGAATGAGAGGAAGAGAGTTGGCTAAACAAAGGGGGCATCAATTTAGGGGTAAGTGGAGCAGAATTTGGGTAAAGAAAGGAGATTTCTCTCTCCTCTCCCTTATATTATTTTTAGGAAAATATTAAAAAAAATAATTTACTTATTTAGTAGGTAACCGTTGAAAAGTGACTGTAAAAACTTAAAGTATATTTTACTTGAATTTTTTACAATTCACCGTAGCACACACCATTGTTTTATACATTTCAACGTTGTTCCCATTTCTTTTATATTTTTATTGTTTCTTTCTTCCTTTATTTCTTTATTCGTTTTAACGTTGACGCAGACGTTCAAGTCAAAAAATAGTGATACAGACCTTTGACCTTTGGCCTATGGACTCCACCCAACAACTCCATGCTACTCTCTTAATCTTAACCCCTCATTCATCTTCTCCCTCTTCCTTTGTTTCCAAACTACCTGTCAAATGCAAAAACCTTTTTCTTCTTGATTCCATAGCCGCCACCATCACTGGCTTCGATTTTGATTATGAGCCTCCTCCTTCAAATTCCATCGGATTTGGACTGAACTCGATGAGATACGTTATTGCATTACTTGTGTTTTGGCTGATGGGGATAATTTTGATTGCGGCGATATAAACATTAGAGGGTCAGTCAAACTAGAATCTCTCACTTCGGAACAGTAGTCCAACCACGAAATTGCTGCAGTCTACTTTGTTTCATAGCTAGTAAAGGCTTGCATTGATGGTGGCGATTTCTGCAGCATGGCGGCAGAGGAGAAGCTTGATATGGGATAAAAGCTGGGAAATGTTCTCGAATTTGGTCAAATTTCGCGGTGGGGTTAGTGGGGTTGATGAGGCGATAATATCGCTGGAGATTGGGAAATTGGAAATGGAGAAGCTATTATTGGATCAAGAAATACTTTCACAGTGGAATGCGGCTGTAGAGAGATAGAACTTCCATCCAAATTCGAAAATGGTTACGGGATGCCAAGGAGAACGAGTCAGGTCTCTGATTTGTATCTAAATTTCATCTCCGAATTTTTTTTTGTTAAAAAATGAGTATTTCAATTTTTTTTTAACTTGTTTGTTTGCAGACTCTATGTCAGCGGGACTATTCTTGGGTACAAGAGGTAATTAAGCTTGACTTTTGATTAACTATAGTGATATTGTTTTGTTTTAGTTATTTGTAGTTTCTTGGAAAAGCTTAACTGTTTAGAATATTTAGTTGATAAATTAGTTTTTTAGAAGGTTATTCAGTTGATGTTTTGTGCTAATGACTATTAGGATATTGACGTCTGTTTTTATATGTTATACTGTTGCTTCCTCTTAGCTTCTACAATGTGTTTGACTGCCACTCTCAAGTTTCTGAACTTATGTATCTCTGTGTTTGTGGTTTATGTTAGACAATTAATTAAAGCATAGGAAACACATTAATTCTTTTAATTTTTTTGTGTGATTCATGGAAACACAGATTCATTATATTATTATTACTTATTTTAATTGTTTACACCTGAAGTTTTTTCTTTCTAATTCGAAAATGGCAACCTTGCATCGTGGTTTCAAATAGAAGTCAATTGAGTTGTATTAGCACTAGGATGCTTCTGGTGAGTTTTAGTAACCAAAATCAAATTGTCACTGGGAAAAGTGAGAAAGGAGGATTGATATATGCATAAAGGTCAACAATAACAGTGAACAGTTATGAGAATTTGAAACTTTTAATTTTTTTTTAATCATCAATTAACCAATTTTCTCTTTATGAAACAACAACTTACTAACCTAAAGTTCAATTTTTAGAAAGGATTTAATAGGACTTTGAAGCAGATCCTAGGTTTCTCATCAATCATAATGGGAAATTCTTTTTTTAGGTTAAACATGCTGATTTAGTTTAATTTGGTATTTTTCAATTCCAAGCAAATGTATTGACTTGATCCAAGAAACTACGACAACAAATGTATTTAAGCCACCATACTGATTCCTTGGAATGAGAGACTGTTATCAAATCTCTAAAATTATTTATATTTTTGAATGCTAAAATTGGTAACTTATTGTCCACATTGTGGTTTATTATCAGGGATGCACATTTATAATTCACCACATAAATTATATAACTTTCCAATTAAATTTTACTCGTATTTTTTTCTTTTTAATATTAAGAAGAAATATTCAAGTTGAAATCTTTAATCAAATTGTCTACACACTTACTATAATATGTAATTTAACTTCTAAGCAAATATAATCTATATACATCAAAATATATTTTTAGTATTTTTCTTTTTCATTTTGTGGTACTTAGTTTTATTAACAAAATTGCAATTAGTGAATCAAATGCTTGTTATATACCATACGTATACTTAACATATACCATTAACTGTTAGTTTATATTTTTAATTTTTCAAATTTGCAATTTGTGTATATATAGAGTGATTGCAGATATGGAACATATATGTAAGGTATACTATATTTTCATATATGTATATCATTTACTGTTATTTTATCTTTTTAATTTTTTCAAATTTGCAATATGTGTATATTCAAGTAGTTGCAGATATTAAATATATAGTTAATGTATACCAAATTTTGGCATACGCATACCATTTACTGTTAGTTTATATGTACCTTATTAATTTTTTCAAATTTGCAATCTGTATATATTAAAGTAGTTGTAGATACCAGACATATACTTAACGTATACCAAATTTTGGTATATGTATACCATTTACTATTAGTTTATATTTTTATTTTTTTTAAAATTTGCAATTTGAACATATACCAAATAATTTTGGTGTAAGTATATTATGTACTATTACTTTATCTTTTTATTTTTTTTAAAATTTAAAATCCATATATATATATATATATATGTGTGTGTGTGTGTGTGTGTGTGTGTGTGTGTGTATGTATATGTATATGTATATGTGTATATATATATATATATATATATATATATATATATATATATATATATATATATATATATATATATATATATATATATATATATACATATACATATACATATACATATACATATACATATACATATACATACACACACACACACACACACACACACATATATATATATATACACTTAATGTATATCATATTTTGGTATACGTATACTATTTATTGTTAGTTTATCTTTTTAATTTTTTTTCAAATTTGCAATCTATATATATTCAAGTAGTTGCAGATACCAAATATATACTTAAAATATACCAAATTTTGGTATACGTATACTATTAAGTATTGATTTATATATTTTTTAATTTTTTTCAAATTTGCAATCTGTATATATTAAAATAGTTGCAGATACCAAATATTTTGGTATATGTATACCATTTATTGTTAGTTCATGTTTTTAATTTTTTCAAATTTGCAATATGTACTTATTCAAGTAGTTGCAAATATCAAACGTATATTTAACGTATACGAAATTTTAATATACATATACCATTTATTATTAGTTTATCTTTTTAATTTTTTCAAATTTGCAATATGTATATATACTATTTACTGTTATCTTCTTAAAACCACCTCGCAATGCAACAGTTAATTCAATCAACTCCTCTAATAGGGTACTACAAGGCATCACATTTTTTTTTTCATAGCATTTGAAACTACACAAGCAATCTTAAATTGAGAAAGGCCTATCATATGAGGGTTTCTTAATCATTTGCCATGAATTCCAAACAAGGGAAATTAGAAAAAAATGAGAAGAATTTAACAATAACGCCATATGTGATACTAGTAATACATATTTATGTTAGCTAGCAATTGACTTAAGGTGTAGCAACTTCAAATTCAATCACCCAATTCAACCAATTAGGCTTTTAGACTTGATTAACTGAAAAGCCAAATAAATAGTAAATTTTGATCAAATATACGCAAATTGAATATTACCATTTTCGACAATATCTCTTTGATAGAACTTGTTTCTTTTACTTCATATTGTCATGCTTTTTCTTTCACCTTGAATAGGCTAGATTATCTCCTTCATTTGAATGCCATTTTGAGATATGTTCTTAGCATAAAATTTTTGTATTTTGCAGGTTTTGGTTCCAGTTCCACAATAGCCGCTTTACTATCTGTTGCAATATCTCTGTTTGGTGGATCCCTTGTACCATATTACCTAAAAGAGATAGCAAATTGGGGTCTTGATGTTAATGACCTGCGGCATATAGTTGCTCAAGCTCGTGCTAGAGGAATAATTATTAGTATGCTTTGGCTCTTTCTTTTGTATATATATCTGAAAACCATTTGGGATCCAAAAAGGAAACTTGAAAACTGTATCAATGGATGGACAATGAGGGTACTTCTTTTTAACTATTTAGATTTTATTTTGAGTTTTTTAGCTTGGTGTTTTGAACAATCACCTCAATTAAAACTCAAGTATCATCTCATGAAGATTCTTATTGTTTTCTTCCATTTGATATGATCTGAGTTTCTTTTGGCGTGTGCTTTCATTAATTTCTAGCTAAGTTTTCTTGTAATGTTCAATTTTACTAACTAAATCTCATTTGTTTAGTGATGTGATCAGGTAAAAGCAATGGTGATTATTAACCTAGAAAACCCTTGCAAATATGGCCATATCTCTCTCCATCACTCTCCAAATACACAAACCCAATAAATACACTATCTTCCTCTTTTTCACCAAATTAATTCTACTTTTCTAAACAAATCAATTCAACAAATTAACAAAAATTTGAAAAAAAAAATTTGGTTTCATTTTCAGTAGATGTGGTTTAGTTTTGGTAAACAATGAGAAATTATAGAAGGTTAAGATTAATACCTCAACGGATGGAGGAGTTTCTTATGGATTTGGACTTAATTCTAAAAGTTAGGTTACTAGCGATGGTAGTACGACAAGGGAAAGAGAGTGAGAATGAGAGTTCACAAGTGAAAGAGCAATCGCCGATTATATTTCACTCTGCAAGGTGGAATATGATGGTTTGATTTTCGGAGATAATGAAAACGACTGCGAAGCCATCGGAATTTGGAATCCTAGCTCACCACACAACTTTTAAAGAAGAAAAGAAGATTCTAATAGTGGTTGATGAGGTCATCAAGCATCCATAGGTTCATCGACTCAGCCTCATAGCCACTCCAGCTTCCATTTAGCTGAGCTGCAGTTTGTTCTTTCTAGGCTCCAAATTTGATTTTTCAACTCATAATTGTTTTGATACCCAATACCACCCGTGTATAATGGTAGAGCCATCTTAGAATTCATCAGGCAACGCTTCATTGATCTCAGCAGCCCATTTCCCTTATGGTCTTTGCCTTATTCCTCTAAGGAAGATAATATATATCAGGGCCCGCTATTTTACTCCTGGGTAGCAGGATAATAAAAATTCTTGCTGGGTCCCTCTATTTTGTAAAGTGAATATTGACAACTTTTGTAGAAGAAAGATCTTATTTTTCTTATTGTTTTTTCATAGAGAATGAGTACACATATATATATTGGCTCTATTCTATTTTTGGCTATACATAAACTATGGCTATGATAAGGCTTGACCCTTAATCATGGGATTTACGACAATCAAGAGATTTACATAAAAGATTTATCCTATAATTTCTCTAATTTGACAGCTCACATCAACAACCCCCCCCCATACTGGCACATACAAATCTTGGATGCCCAACTTGTCAAGTGAGCTGTAGAAATTTTTGCTTGACACAGCTTCTGTAAGTATATTCGCCAACTGATCTTCAGATTTAACAAAAGGAAATCGAATGATCTTATCTTCAAGATTTTGTTTGATGAAATGTTGATCTACCTCCACATGTTTTGTTTGGTCATGTTGGACAGGATTATAAGAGACATCTATGGCAGCCTTGTTGTCACATAATAGATCCATCTCAGAGGCTGAGGAGAAACCAATCTCAATCATTAATATTCTAAGCCAGAGAAGCTCACAAAGACCTTTAGCCATTCCCCAAAACTCAACTTCAACACTTAATAATGCCATCACGTTTTGTTTTATACTTCTCCATGTAACAAGGTTGCCACCAACAAATGTAAAGTACCTTGAGGTGGATTTTCTATCCGTGATATTCCTTACCCAATCTGCATTTGTATAGCCCTCAATCTTCAAGTGATTATTCTTTGAAAATATAAGTCCTTTACTAGGTGAGGACTTCAAGTATCAAAGAATTTGAATTACAGCATCCATATGATCTTCACTCAGGTAATGAATGAATTGACTTACTATGCTTACAGCATAAGTGATATCTGAATGAGTATGTGAGAGATAAATAAGTTTACCAACTAGCCTTTAGTACTTCTCTTTATCAGTTGGTACTTGATCAGGATTTTCTCCAAGCTTATGATTTTGAACAATTGGTGTCTCTCTCGACGTGAATCTAATTTGTACTTCCATTGAGATAAAAATATACCTTGCCTAGATCTAGCAACTTTAATTCCTAGAAAGTATTTGAGCCCTCCTAAATTCTTCATTTCAAACTCAATTGCCAATTACTTTTGAAGTGTTGCTATCTCTTTTGGATCATTTCCTGTGATAATCATGTTATCTACATAGATTATCAAGGCTGTTACCTTTCCTTGTTAGTGCTTTAGGAATAGCATATGATATGAATTGCTTTGTTGAAAGCCATATTTTCTCATTGCCAAACTAAATCAACCAAACCATGCTCACTATGATTGGTTCAGTCCATATAGTGCTCGCTGGAGTTTGCACACAACTTTGTTTTTGGAATTCGATGTATAGCCTAGTGGGACATCCATGTACACTTTCTCTTCAAGATCACTATAAAGGAAGGCATTCTTTATATCAAACTAGTGTAAAGGCCAATCAAGGTTTGCTACAAGAGATAATAAAACTCTTACTGTATTTAATTTGGCTACCTGTGAGAAGGTTTCTTGATAGTCAGCACCATATGTCTGTGTATAACTGTGAGGTCTCACTCGAATACTGGCTCGGTCCGCAAGGGGGAACTATGGTGCTCATTCGAGTTTAGACTCATGATGGAACTCTCAAGTTTAGATTGGTTGATTTTAAAAATGATTTTTAGGAGTCATTATCTTAATTTTATTTAGTTGGGAAATATTAAGAAACCAATTCATTAATTTTTTAATTAATTTGCCCAAGGATAAAAATCACTAATCTTTAAACTAGGTTGAGTTCAGAGACTAAATTTTTTATTTTAAATAATTTAAATTTGGCTCTTAAGTTTAATTTGACTTGAAAATTGGGTTTCATGGATGACATTAATAATTATAAATAAAATGCATGAATATGGCATAGGATGGATGCATGAAGATTAATGAAGCAATAAACATTAACAAATAAAGGAGAGTGTTCCCTATAATCTTTAAAGATTTAGGGGAACCACATGATCACTTCTTGATTAAGATAATTATATTGATAGAAAATAGGATGCCTTCTCTAACTCGTATAGGATTCTAGAAAGACCACATATTTCCTTACAAATATCATAAAAAAAAAAAAAAGATAATTAATTCAAGAAAAATGAAGAAAATAAGTTTAACTTGAAAAATTGGATTTGAAGTTTGGACTTAAATTTCAAACATGCCTACGTACCCCATTTGAATAGATATCAAAACCCACGTAGTTCGTTTCACGATTAAGTGAATTGGTTTACAGATTGATTAAAATGATTTTTGGTTTGGAGAATGAATTCGATGAAAATACCTTAGATTTTAATGGATGAGACGGAAAAAGTGTTTTGCCAGATCGAAATTCTGTTTTATCGGACCGGGCAAATGGATTGATTAGTGATTAAAGAAAACGATGGATGAGTAAATTAATTAATTAAAATAATTAATTAATTAATTAAAATAGTGGATGAGTTAAAAGGGATTTTTTATTTAATTTTAAAAAGGTAATTAATTAATTAAAATGATTAATTAATTAATTAAAATGGTGGATGAGTTTAGAAAAGATTTTTGATTCAATTAAAAAAAGATAATTAATTAATTAAAAAGATTAATTAATTAATTATCTTGTAAGTGATTAAAAAAAGATTTTTAGTTAATTAAAAAGATTAATTAACTTGGTTTGGGTAAGAAAGTTAATTAATTAAAATAATTAATTAATTAATTAGAAAGTGGATAGAGGGAGAAGAAGAAGGAAAGTTGATAGATAGCTCTCAATATCAACCTTGGATGTGTTTTGAAATGAAGGAGGGAGGGCCTATTTATAAGCAAATGGAGGTGAGGGTAGTTTAAGTAGTGAAAATATGAAAAGACCATAAAAGGTATGGATAGAAAGGGCTGAAAAACAGGCTAAGGGGTATTTTGGGGACGGTAGGAAGGGCTGTGGGGCCCATGCCGCCAACAATCTGGGCAGCACCATCGGCCAGTTGAGCAGTGCATTACCTGAAGGGGTGATAGCACCGCCCAAGCCAGAACCGGTGCCGCCAGTGCCTCGATAGGCGTGGTGACTAGAATTTTGCTTTTTCGTTCGATTGGATTTTCAAACTTCTGGATCAGTTTTCGAGAATTATAAAGCTCAGAAAATTAATCGGTCAGTGTCAATAGGTTCAAAATTAATTTTAGAATATTTGGGCAGTTAGTTTGGGAGAAAATCCAGTCTGTTTCGAAAAAATATTATCTGGTGCAAAAGGTCCAGTCAGGATAGAAAAATGGGTCTAGTTAAATCAAAAACATCTTGGTCAGTATTGGTAAGTTCATAGTTAATTTTAGAGGTGTTGAAATGAGGATTCAGAGCTGCCCCCTCATCAAAGCTATTTATCAGTTAGACAGTTTTGATGAGAGTGAACCCGAGCCATCATCATATCTGAGTTTGGAAAATAATTTTGGTTATAATGAGATAATTTTCAGGAATTTTGAGACTCGATTTGACCATCTTTGAAATACTTGTGAATTTTCAGGTTCATAATTTTCTGGTTCTTCTTATGTAAAAGCTACATTTTCTATCTGAAAATAGGAGAATGAGGTGGCTATGGGTAGATAAAATCTCACGAACACATAGAAACTTTCAGATTTCGATTCCAAATTAATACTAGCTGAAAATTTACTTTCATGCAACTAAATAATTATAGCTCATTTTTTACTATACGCTATTTCATCCTTATATGCCTAAAACTCTATAAATACCCAAACTCTCATTCATAACTTCTTCATCCCTTGAGCTCCAATGTGAGCTCCTCCTTTCTCTCCTTTTTTTTTTAGTAATAATAATAATAATGAAAATTCCTTCTTTTTTTTTAGTAGTAATAATGATAATAATGAAAATTCCTTTTTTTTTTTTTCGTTTTTTCTTTTTCTTTTTTTTTTTTTTTTCATTTTCTTCACTTGTCCTATCTTGCTTTTCAGGTCTAGTGCTTTGCAGCAATGGCTTCCTCATCCAGGCATACTACCGTGCCCTCTACTGGTGGACTCTGAGGTCGACTTTACGAGGCACTGAAGGAGAACTCTGATCCATCACTCCTGCTCCAAGATCCTCAAGACCATGTTTCATATGATAGGAGGATGACAGTTAGTGTTTCACTTGCTCCCTCTGAATTTTTTTTTTTTTAGTCTAACACTATGTGCATTTTTTAGATTCATTGCAGACAAAGACTATCCGGAATCGGGGTGGGCAATGCAATCTGGACATGGTGATAAAGTGTCTTGCCACTGGGGGAGCTATCAGGAATCTTCTGGAGCCGACAAACTTCCTTAATTTTTTGGAGTTGAGGGCACCTGACTGTGTCAATATGAATTTGATAAAGACCTTGGTAGAGAGGAGGTGGGACACCACTAATACTTTTCACCTACCTTGTAAAGAGATGACCTGCACTCCATTTGACCTCTATATGATAACAAGAATTCGATTCGGGTCTCATCCTCTTGACATGTGCAACGATTGGCTAGAGGAGTACACTAAAAGAGAAGTTTCTGATTTGATTGGTTTTACCCCTCCCCTGGAGAGCACCACTGTCAGGCACACACTCCTCCATAAGAAGTTAGAAGGGCTATCCTTTGGAGACCTTATTCCCGAAGAGGCTCTTGCTCGCTTGTGTCTTTTGGTCATCACAAGCTGCACTTTTACCCATAACATGAAGGATACAGTGGATCTGAATATCCTAAAGAGCTTAGTCCAGATAGACAGGTGGGCTGAGTATGACTGAGGAGGTGCAGTCCTGAGTGCCATGTATCGGGACATGATAGACCTATCTCATAGGCGCGTACTATCCATCAGTGGGACAACACCAATTTGGGAGGTATGCATCATGCCCATTAGACTGTATCTTTTGTCACATGATAGCATTTTTTCTTTGTTTCTGACTCTTTTGTGTTGTAGATGTGGGCCTACGAGTACTTCCCATTCACCTCCCCTCGATTGATCGAGCAGCAAGTAGAAGACTTTCCAGCAGGAAAAAGATGGGCAGAGTTGAACCAGGATCTCCCTCGCTCACATTATGTCTTAATGTATAGAGCCTTCTTTGACCAGCTGATGGACGATGAGGTATTCCTTGTTGCCTTTTCACTCTTTTGTCATTACTTTCTATGATGCGCTTATTGGTTGCTTGCGATAGATTACAAGGCCTTTCAGAGAGCATGTTGCATGCCCCTTTCGCAACTCTTATAGAGGGCCTTTCTTGTAGAAGGATGTTGTTGTGATCTCCTTATTTTCGCTTGTATTTTCTATGCAAGAAGGTGAACTTTCAGACATTAGAGTCATGGCGCGTGCCTAGCCCTCCACCAGTGGACATGCACTTTGGCTTAGACGTCCGAGCTACCCCTAATCTTTTCTTTGGCAGGGAGGCATACCGCTTTCAGCTCCTTAACTCTCCCTATGATGACTTCTACCAGCAGTTTCTGATGCACAAGGTCACGTCACATTGGCACTTTTCGATTACTCCCAACACTAGGAGAGGGAGTATCCCCTCGGCTATTTCTGAGGCTCCTAGTGCTAGTACTTCTTGGGGCCATACTCAAGGGACAGGTCATAATGCAGGCCCTAGCCAGAGTTTAGGCTCGGTGGCTTAGGCTACATAGTACCACATCTATGATCATATTCCTTATTACGGGGTAGACGGCACTACGAGGATGTGGACAATACCCAATATTGTTCGCCCTGGAGTGCAAGATGTTCCCACTAGCGTTGAGGTATGTTTCTGTTCTATTGATTCCCCTATATACAGAAAGGATCCATAGGTAGGACTTCTATCATATTTGTGCCCTTTTGAAAAAGATTCAAAATATCTGACACTCTTTTATGCAAATCCCTAGGAGTTTGCTCAGAATACTTATCAGATGTCTCAGCAAATGGAGTTAGCCATGGGCAGCTTACTTACCCGTCTTGATATGTCAGAATCTAGGGGGCAGGGTGATGAGGATACCCACCAGAGGTGTAGGAGAGGAGATCGACACTAGTGACGAGGCTGTTGATACGGAGGCTCATGCTGACCTTCATTTTGCCTTTTTTTTTGGATGATTGTACCGTATTTATTTATGACTATGCATGTACTTCCATGTTGTACTTATGTCATGTATGCATAACTCAACTTATCTAATGCTTTTCATTTCATCTTATATGCCTATCTTATGAATGCATGTTTTCAAATGATGATGGTGAATGTATGTCGTGGATGCAAGTTTACACTTAAATGCATGTCCTTATGACTAGTTTCTGCGGATTTACGGCCCCATTTTCCTCATTGCTCTTAATGATTCCTAGTCAAGAGTTGTTCTAAAAAACTTTACTTCACTTTTCTGTCCCAAAGAGGGAAGAAAATGATCCAATATTTACTTTTTGGGGATCAAAGAACCAAACCATGGCTTTTTAGGCATCGACAGAATGATTTGAAATAGTGACGAGCCGTTGAAATTGCCAGCAGCACTGGCCAAGAGTTTGGCAGCATTGCCAGTCTGTCAGGTGGCAGATCCATTGGCTAAGTGGCTTTTTGACCTTTTTTGACTTGATGTAACATTTGGGGGCTTATATAAAGGCAGAACTCTTGAAGCAAATCCATCCATTTTTTCATTAGAGAGCTGAAACTCTGTTCATTTGTCGACTTCCTCTTCTTTTGCTCGGTTTTTCATCATTTTTTTCTTTTTTCAGTTCTTTTTCACATTTAGCTGTATTTCAATCATTACATGCACATGTGGACAAGAAAACTAGACAAAGTGGATAGGATAAACTTGGGTAGGTATGAGATTTTGACTATAGTGGTGTTAAGAGGGGTTCGGGTGGACTAGGATTTTTTAAGAGCGTGTTCTTGGTTTTGGGATCCGGTGGCCCAAGTCTTTCGATTTAGTGTGGGTATAGAGGAGCTCTACCCCACATTTGAGGAGTTCTATGCCATACTTGGCAGTGATCCAGAGGCGGCCCTAGTAGTGCCCGAGTTTAGAGTTGGGCATTATAGAGTCTTTCAGGAGTTTTTAGCTCTGCTAGCAGACACAACTAGTGGGATGGTGGTAGAGGAGCAGGTGAACCTGACTGTCGTTATCGAGGAGTTTCATGATCTCGGCAAACAAGGTGATGCAAAGATATAGAGGCTTAGGATGCGAGCCCTAGTTTTTTGCCTAACGGCTGGATATCTGTTTCTCGGGCCTATCGATTGGGGAGATGCCAGAGCTGCGGGTCTAGTACTACAGATGGAGCAGGGTCACTTTATTATTGAGGCCGTATTGGCAAAGATACTGTTGAGTCTCAACTACTGTGTTTGGGGATTCGAGAGATGAACTGTGTCTCCCGTAGTCCTTCAGGTGAGAAAAATAAATTTGTAGGCTTTTATCCTCTCTAAAATGGATATTTTGTGCATGTCTGAACTCTATTTTGGTTTATTTTACAGGTATGGTTGATGGACCACTTGAGGGTGGCTGCTGCTCCGGTCAGAAGTCCATATACAGCCATTCAGTATTGGATGCAGCCCATCTTGGTAAGGCGAGGATTAGTCAGGGAGTGGATTGGATGGCTCCTAGAGCTTGCCCTAGAGGACATACTCTGGCACTGCCAATGGTATAAGATTAGGTCCTTCATGATGATGAGCAATAGGTATCGGATAGTTTATCTACTCGGTTTGGCATGGACATCATTCTATCAGGGTACGAGGCAGATGGGTCAGACTCAAGATGTGCCTCATGTTGTGCCCTTTTTAGAGTATGCACAGATTACAACTCCCATTGTCAGGGCCATCAGAGGAGGGCGGATGAGGAGTTTTCATGCGATGAGACCAGGGATTGGTTTTAGTACTACTGAGAGGTACTGCAGTTAGTTGATTGAGACCATCTGGCCGGTCGAGAGAGAGCACCGGACTACATTACTTAGGGAGATTGAGAGTGACGAGATGGAAGAGATAGTTGCATGGGTATTAGCAACCAGGGGATTGCTACCAAGATAGGGGAGGTGACCCGACCTGAGAAGGAGACTGGTGGTTCCACAGGGAGACTAACTCTACAGGCTGCAGTGGTGACTTAGACTATGGTATAGGTGACTTGGAGGACCGTTACTGCAGTTAGGTGCTAGGGTGACACTACTTTGGTTGCACAGAGGAGGACCACAACAGTGAGCGCATAGAGGAGGACTGCTATTGCCAGAGTATAGAGGAGGACTCCGACTTTGACATAAGGAAGGACTGTAGCTAGTAGCTCATGAGGTACTGGCCCCCAGATGAGAGTTTTAGACATAACTTCAGGGAACAACTCTGGTGTTACTGAGGCACAGGGTAGACCGACCAAAGCGGTTACTGAGAACAATTCTAGTGTTATGAGCACTCTGGCTACTGACATTATGGAGGGGGACTCAGAGACTAGGATCAGAGGAGTGACAATTGAGGAGATAGTGACAGGATATGATTCTGAGGAAGACGTTCATCCTAGAAGAAGGAGGAGGACAATTGACTAGGTAGAGATAGTTATCTGCCTATTTTTTTGGTGGTGATTCTGACACGAGCTACAAGTTTCTTTTTGCATACTCCTGTAAACTGACATGACCACAGGACAAGCCGTAGGTACAGATAAAGGTTGTCCTTTTTGTGATGATGGATTATATGCTCTTGTAAAATCTGATCATCATTATATGAGATACCTTTATTTTTGCTCTAATTTTTCCTTAAGCCACCCTCGCGGGTTTTCAACTTAGCGAGCATTTTCTTTTCTTTATTTATTATTTATTATTACTTTTTTGTTTAGACAAAAAAACCAAATGATGCATTAGGCATAGAGGAGATAAAATTATGATGCAAACAAAATATTTTTATATTATGCTTTGGACCGCACCCGAGTTAGGCTGCCTATGTATCCCTTACAATTGTCATTACCATTTTTTTTTGTTATTTTTCAGGGAGAATCAGGTCCACGTAGTTCTGATTACATTACTTTAAATAGAAAAATAGATAGAAAGGATGCAGATGTAGTCTTCAGACAAAGTATCTTTTCAGCTGATCCAAATTGCAGGGATTAGAGAACTCGTTTCTGTCCACGTTCGCAAGAATGGCACCTCCGCTAGACAAAATCTTCTTTAGTACATATGACCCAACCCAGTTTGGCCTGAACTTTTTCCTTGGGTCATGGACTAGGGCCCTAATATCTTTCGAAACCAAATTCCCTTCCTCTAGGCTCCTGTCCTTTACCTTCCTGTTGAAGTGTGGGCTTAGCCTGTGTTGGTAGCCTTAGATTTTGTACAAGGCATCCATTCTTTTCTCATCAATAGCATCCAATTGCTTATGATATCCTTTGATCCAGTTTGCTTCACTCAACTGGCTTTCTCTTATCACCCTAACAGATTGAATTTGCATTTCAATGGGAAGTACAGCCTCCATTTCGTAGACCAAGGCATATGGAGTTGCCCCTATCGGAGTACGAATGGTAGTTCTGTATCCCCATAAAGCAGCAGGCAGCCGTTTATGCTAGTCTCTATGCTTCTCAATAACCTTCTACAAAATAGTCTTTGTGGTCTTGTTGGTGGCCTTAACTGCGCCGTTGGTCTGTGGTCGATAGGAAGAGGAGTAGTGATGTTGAATCTTTTTTGTGTAGAGTAGGCGGACTACCTCCTTTTGAAAGTGAGAGCCATTATCCATGATTATTTCGAAGGGGATTCCAAACCGATAAAGGATATTAGTTTGAATGAAGTGTGCCACCTTCTTTGCATTTAGGACTTGATATGGCACTGCTTCAATCCATTTTATAAAGTAGTTTGCAGCCACAAGAATGTACTCATGTCCACTGGAGGACTTTAGGGAAATCCTCCCAATGACATCTATGCCCCAGGTAGCAAAAGGCCATGGTGTTGCTATCAGATTTAGAGGTATAGGGGCCTGATGTTAGAGCTTGGCAAAGATTTGACATTTGTGACATTTCTGCGCATACTTTGCATGGTCCTCATTCATAGTTAGCCTAAAGTAGTCCAGATTTGCTATCTTTTGTGCTAAAGTTACACCATTCATGTGTGGGCCTTCCTCTCCACCATGGATGCACTCCATAATTTGTTGGGCTTCTTTTTCAGTCACACATCGCATGTGGATGTTGTCCTAGGCTCTCTTATATAACACATCACCATTAAGTATAAAACCAACAGACAGTTGCCTTAGGTTCTTTGGTCTACTTTTGAGGCTTCTTCTGGATCCTTACCATTCTAGATATAATTGAGGATGTCCCAAAACTAGGGTTTAGCATAAGCCAACTAGAGATTCATGCACATGGTATAATATCTAGGTTGCTGTTTTACTTCGATGACAACAGGCTTATGTATCTCATTATCGCTCATGTCGATCATCGAGGCCAAAGTGGCTAAAACATCAACAAATTGATTATTTGCCCTCAGTAAGTAGTAAAAGGAGAGTTCATGAAAATTCTCTGCTAAGTCATTCAAGCGTTGATGGTAAGGAACCAAATGCTCTTCTCTAATTTTCCACTTACTAAGGGCTTGGGAAACAATGAGGTTAGAATCGCCATAGACCTCCAAATAGTCTATCCTCATGTTAATGGCCACCTATAGACTAGCTATGCATGCCTCATATTATGCTTCATTGTTGGTTACCTCGAATGCTAGCTTGATCGCCATAGGCAAATGATCTCCTTTAAGGGTAACCAGAACTATGCCAGCTCTATAATCTTTGTTATTAGAGGCATTGTCGAAGAATAACTTCCATACTTTAGGATCTATGATCAAGGTATCCTCATCTGGGAACTCAAGCTCAAATATTTCATTCCCCACAGGGGCAGTAGCCAGCTGATCAGCGATTATACTTCCTTTAACCGCTTTTCTCGAGACATACTTCAAGTCAAATGTTGCAAGAACTGCCATCCATCATTTCATCTTGCTGTCAAGAATCGGCCTCTCCATAAGGAATTTCAAGGGGCTCTTGTCAGCTAGCACATGGGTTGCGTATGAGCATAGGTAGTGCTAGAGTTTATGACATACCCAAACTAAGGCTAAGCATAATTGCTTAATCTGGTTATACTTAAGCTCATGAGCCAACATACATTTACTCAAGTAGTAAATGGCATTCTCTCTATGTGAATCTAGAGCATTCTAAGCAAGTATTGCACCTATGGCTTCTGAAGTTACTGATAAGTAAAGCAACAATGGTTGATCTAGCCTTGGAGGTTGCAATATTGGCAGGTTCAGGAGGTAGTACTTGATTCTGTCAAAGGCTTTTTGGCATTCTTCGTTCCATTGTTTAGAGGCTCCTTTCCTTAATAGTTTGAAAATCAGCCCACAAGTATCCGCCAGTTGTGCAATGAAACGACTGATATACCGTAGGTGACCTAGGAAACCTCTAATCTCCTTTTTAGTTTTAGGGGGAGGCATTTCTATAATTGCCTTTAACTTCATCGGAACTACCTTTATACCTCTTTGGCTGACTAAGTGTCCCAGAAATACACCCGAAGAGGCATTTAGCTGGGTTTATCTTGAGATTATACTGCCTGAGCCTAATGAAGAATCAGTCCAGAGCATCGAAATGGCCTTTTAAGAGTTTCAGACTTTATGACCATGTCATCCATATATACCTCGATATCCTTGTGCATCATGTAATGGAATATAGTAGTGGCCATTCTTTGATAAGTTGCCCTGGCATTCCTTAAACCAAAAGGCATTACTCGATAGCAATAGGTGCCCTAGTTTGTCACAAAGGATGTCTTTTTCTTATCAGAAGCATAGACTTAGATCTAGTTGTAGCCAGCATAGAGATCGGTCAAGGAGACCATTGATGCACCAGCCATGTGGTCCACTAGTAAGTCGATATGAGGTAAAAGGAAATCATCCTTTAGGCAGGCTTTATTGAGGTCCCTATAATCAACACACATCTGGACCTTTCCATCCTTCTTAGGAATAGGCACTATATTGTCCAACCATAAGAAGTAAGTGATGGGTTCGATAAACCCATTATCTAGTAACTTGGTAAACTCCTCTTTGATCTTCAGAGACCATTCTGCCTCCATTCTTATCAACTTCTGCTTTACAGGCTTCATATGCTCATAAGTTGGGATCTTATGAACTGCTATGCTCAGATCTACCCCCACCATGTCCTTGGGCTCCCATGCAAAACAGTCCATGAATTCATGAATTTTTTCAACTAATGCCTATGCGTCAGAATATGCAGATGCAATGTATGTAATTTTAGGGTTCTTCTCTGTGCCATAATTGATTGGTTCTTAGCCTTTTCATTTTTTATTTCTTTTCTATTTTCTTTTTT
Organism: Reutealis trisperma; assembly: GCA_947687605.1. NCBI lineage: Eukaryota > Viridiplantae > Streptophyta > Magnoliopsida > Malpighiales > Euphorbiaceae > Reutealis > Reutealis trisperma. The sequence continues at coordinate 107,642 of CANTUT010000753.1, forward strand.
AGATTTCTCATTTAATGATGAGTCAAATAAAGTAGAGCATAGACAGTCAGGAAAGTAAGCAGAAAACTTGTTCACTTTATTGAAAACAAAGGTCCCATCATTATGGGTTACATCATTTTGAAAGGACAAGCTTGAGAGACAGGTTACAAAATCGAACCAAAAAGACTAAAAGGTCTCCACAGACTCACATTCAGACTTAAGGGACTCAAACTCAAACTCAGACTCAAAAGACTCAGATGGGGACATAACAAGACCGGTGTTCTTCTGGAAATACCAGTTATTTAGCGGTGCTTGGGATGGTTGAATGAGCTTGGTGGGATCAAGTTCTTGGTGGTTGGTGATCATATGGATGGTCTCGAAAAGAGAGGGCTCAATGCTTACCTCCCAATCCTCCTCCAATTGATAGATGGGCTCACACTCCTCTAGGTTGAGGCTGATATCAAAGAAAATTTCAAAACGAGGGAACAATTTCTTAGAAATAGGACAGAACCATGGTTCAGGAAAGCCATAGTAGGGGAAATCTTCTCCCTCTTTCATAAAATACCCATTAAGAGTTTTGAAATAGGGGCACATAGGTTAATCAAAAGTCTCACCTTACCTTTTGGCCTCAGCTCTCAATTTGGCTTTTTCCTCCAATTCTGCAATATCTTCAAGTTTGGGCACATAGCCAAGATCGAAAGGAGGAGTGGTAGTGGGCACATAGCCAAGACTGAAAGGAGGAGTGGTAGTGGGATACTCAGGAAATTGGGTGATCCCTTATTGGTTTCTTCCAAGTCCCAAACCTGGAAAATAATCCATTTTCTTCATCATATTAGCTACTGCCATATTACTATATGGATCAAAGTTGAAAGGAACAAACTCTTTACCTTCCCCTTGAATTAACTGGATGGTATTAAATGAGAAGCCAGACAAAGGAATGGCAGATGGTTTGGGCTTGATTTCTAGGATTGGCACAGATCTTGAAATGTCACTCTTCCCATGTACATTAGCTTGGACAGTTATGATATTTGTACCATGGGGAAATTTCAACTTCTAGTGCAAGGAGGAAGGAATTGCTTTCACTTGGTAGATTCATGGTCTACCGAGTAGGAGATTGAAACAAGCCAGGATGTCAATCACTTGAAATGGGATCGACATTGTCACTGGTCCAACTATGACATCAAGGTTTGCCACTCCCAAAACTTCCCTCTTAGTGTTATCATATGCTCTTACCACTTGGTCTGATGAAATAAAATCTGAAGCCTCTAATCCTAGGTAGCTGGCCACCTTCAGTGGACATACGTTTAGAGTGGACCCATTATCTGCTAATACCATAGCCACAGTTTTGCCTCGAGTCATCACTGTGATGTAGAAAGCATGGTTGTGGCTTTCTTCTCCATGGGGGATATCATGATCACCGAAAGAAATGGTCATGGATTTGGCAGTGTTAGTTAAAGATGCCACGAGGGTCTCAGGTGAGATATCAATAGGAGCTTGACATTGATTCAAAGCCTTGCAAAGAGCTTGGCTGTCATGCCCCGAACCTGAGGGTACGTGACCAGCACTAGGACACGAGAAATGCACGTAGCTACCAGTGCCCGTAGTAAGTCTAACCAAAACACACAACAGGAGTCCAGAACTGAAAGGGGCTATGGGCCCAATTGAGTTAAGCATATTCAAATAAATATCAACATAAAATAAAAACTTGCTGGGGCAACAACTGGTTTACCTCATAAATGAAATAATTTACATAAGGGTTCTGCTTAACAACATATTACAACTCTTTAAGTGCATAACTGATTATTAACAATGTACAAGTACAAAGTGTAACATGGCAGAGTTCTAGAGCCATATTTACAATTATACATATCTTACATACATTTCTGAATACTCAACAATACAAACTACTGCCGAAGGAAAATTGGCAGTTTACTCATTTTACAATTCCTTCACAAGCTCATTCCTCGACCTGAAAACCACAAAAATGAACAGGAATGAGCGTTCAACTCAGTGAATGATACCAGCTAATATATTAAACTGGTATCCTACAAATGGACTCTAATGCACATGTTATGTATTATGTCATAGAAACAGACAAGTCATACAATCAAGCAATGATGGATTATGGTCCACAGTACCACACTAATACTCAATAAAGGGAGCTGATCCTCTCATACTGGCTCTCTGAATCCAATAATCCATCTCTTATGCCCAATAGGCCCAGCCAGCGCTAGTCTGTACCAGGCGGCCCTGACCCGACTGATAGCGGCACTAGCGATGAGCAGGCCCGGCTAGCATACACCAGTCATAGCTCATCTTCTCAAACTCATCATAATCTCATCATAATCATATCATATTCAAAGTCCAAGGTGGTACTGCATCCTCCTGACCTCCATCCATCAATCACAACCACAATACACACAAAATACAAAATATTAAGTCATCATTCACAATCAAATGTTACATGCTTATATGCAGTAGTAATGCATAATATACATATATATATACAGACATAAATGCAGATGTGTATGGAAACAAGATAATACATTAGTGAGTATCACCCACCTAACTGACGACACTTCTGACTGGCTTCTCGCAGAAGTGCAGCCTTGGAACCAAGAAGACGTCAGACGCCGACACCTCGCAATAACAAACATAATTAGGATAAGAATCACACTTAACTAGACACAACTTAAAGATTACTGAGATTCTGGTCGAGGTCTCGACAGAACCAAACTGAATTCAACAACAGACTTGACAACCTAATAATTACTCTAAAGACTACTAAACATAAAAATAACTTATTTAACGACTGAAATACAAGAGTTTCGGGTTAACCTTCACAATTTTCAATCATATGGATATCAAGGATCGCGTCGAAACGTCGAAATAGAACTGTTGGTCTGCCCCACGCGCCGCCGCTGGCCGGCCATGCGCCGCCGCTGCTGTGGCGGATCTGGGGGACCTCCATACTAGTAGGTTCACCTCGACTCCAAGATGACGAAAATGGTCACCACTCACCGTCACTCGCCCTCCAGCCGCCGGAAAATGCCTCCAAAGGTGCGATTTTGCATTTTTTGATCTCCTCCTCCAGTGATCCTCAAGGGGCAAGGTAGGTACCAAATTAAAGCTCTCATCCTCAGGAGTTGAACGACACCACAATCGCTAGATTTCGCCACCGGAATCGGCCGAAAAATTGAATTAAAGTTGCAGCGCCAGCGGAGCTTCTCCCAGCGCGTCTGCCACCTCCAGTCGATGATCTTTGCCGCTGCCAGCTCCCATGCACTCGTCGGTAGGTGGGCTGCTGCTTGGAGGGGGCGATGCAACCCACTGTCGGCCAGAGAGCTTGCCACCACCACCCCGATCGCTCTCTCTCTCTCTCCACTGTCTCCGCTCTCTCTCTCCCGTCTTCTATTTCTTTCTTTTCCTTTTTGCCGCTGCCAGCTCCCACGCACTCGTCGGCAGGTGGGCTACTGCTTGGAGGGGGCGGTGCAACCCACCGTCGGTCGGAGAGCGGTCCACCGCCACCCCGATCGCTCTCTCTCTCTCTCCACTGTCTCAGCTCTCTCTCTCCCGTCTTCTATATCTTTCTTTTCCTTTCTTGGCTGCCAGCTGGCAGCCAACAACTTCCTCTTTTCTTCTCTTTCAATTTTCTTAATACCCTTAAAACACACTTACATATATTTATATAAATCTAACACTAACAAATATATATACAAATAATAATAATAATAATAATAATAATAATAATAATAATAATAATAATAATAATGATAATGATAATGATAATGATAATGATAATGATAAGAATAACAATAACGATAACAATAATAATAACAATAATAATAATAATAATAATAATAATAATAATTGACAACATATACTCATATATATATATATATATATTAATAATATTATTAACGATAATAATAATTCAATTAATAAAATTTATTAATAATAATAATAATTATAACGGAAATCTAAACTTCCAATAAAAATACTATAATTAAACTTATAATATTAATTAATACCTTTATTAATACTCAAAATACAATTTCTCCAAAAACCCACATTAACATTTTCATAATAATATACATATTACTTTCTTCAATTGTATATACTTATATAATACTTAAATAAAATTACTATTAATAATACATATTCAAATAGTATGAATATTTATAATTTTGTAAAAAATAACTCCAATTCTTACTTTAATAAGGAAAATAATAAAATAATATGTTTCCGTACAAAATAGAATTTTATAAAATAAATAGAAATTTAGGGTATTTCATTGGCGATGAGGGTAAAAGGATTGGATGAGACTCCATATCGATATGTTTGCTTGGGTTTTCTTCAATTGCTTGAGAATGGGGTCCTCCTCCAGTTTGTTATGGGGTTTTAATTTTTCAGCTGGAGGAGGGATGGCATGACTTACTAAATTTGAATTTGTGGGTTGTGGAGGTGGTGGGAGAACTCTTCCACTCTGAGTAATTGTATCAACTTCAGTGACAAAGTCATTTAGATCAAGTACGCAACAATAACTTGAAGTGGGGTAGATGAGGGAGAGAGGATCAAATCCTGGTTCATCAGAAGAAATAAAGTTAACATTTGCCTGGTGGTTAGGCAAAGGATTTGTGGTGATGTTGGGTTTAGCTTTTGGAGCAATGATATCCCTACTGTCTATTAGGTCCTGGATTTGATGCCTCAGAGCCTTACAAGCATCCATTTTATGCCCGGGCCCTTGGTGATAATCACATCGCTCATTAGCATTATAGTTCTTGGGCAAGGGATTTGGGAGTGGTCTTAGCTTTAAATTTTAACGAGATGGGCCTCCAGGGCTTTTTTATAGACAGTGCTTAAAGGCATTTCCAATTCAGAAAAACTTCTTCTTTCTAATCTCATAGGTTGATGGTAAGAAACAACATTAATTTCTCCTCCATTTTGAGGTGCAAAATGAGTGGTGTTGGAGGTGAAATTGGTGTTCTTGCGGTATCTTGAACTCGAGGATTCATCCTTGATTTCACCAACCTGAATCAAATCCTTGATTTTAAAGGCTGTAGCAATAAAGGCCTTAAAGTCCGGGAGATACTAGGTTTGCAAGTGAACTTGGTACTGTGGGAGGAGATTCTTCACAATGATTGCAATTTGTTCTTCCTTAGATGGGTGGTTCACATTTGTGCTGCTTTTCCTCCACCTTGTAAGGAACGCAATGAAGGATTCTCTTTGGTTTTGTTTAGTGGTTTTTAAGTCTCGTTGAGTGACATCTACCTCAATATTATAATGGTATTGCTTACCAAAAACATTGCATATGTCATTCCAAGTTTTCTTATGATTTTTGTCTAGATCTAGTAACCATTTAACGGCAGCTCCAGTTAATGACTGCAAGAATAATTGAGCAAAGAACTCATCGTCCATGCCAAAAGGTCTCATGGCACCCACATACATCTTTAGGTGGGTATTGGGGCAAGTGGTGCCATTAAACTTGTCCATCATAGGCATTTTAAATTTGGGTGAAACCCTGGCGTTTAGGAAGAGAGCAAGGAAGTCGACATCTATCATGTCCTCATGCCTTTTGATATTATTGATGGATCATTCTAGGATTTCAAACTTCTCCATCATTCTTTTGGCTTCAAGAAAGCTGGAGAAATCCCCACTTTGAAAAGGATTCACAGTGGGGGTAGGACCAATGGCATTCATATCCAAAAGAGGAGAGGTAGGTGTTTCAAGGGCTTTCCCCTTATCGGTGAGATCAATAATGGGGTGGGGGCATCGCTGGTCTCGGCTTGGGTGGAAGTAGGTTGAGCAGGAGGAGGAGTAATAGGAGCATTGGTCATTTATCTGACTTCATTAATGATTGATTGGCACTGAGAATTGAGAGCATTAATGAAAGTGGTAGACTAGGCATTGAGAGCGTTAGTAAAGGTGTCAACTTGGGTTTTGAGGGCGGTGTGAGTGCATTTTGAAAAGCCTCCTCTTGTTTCTTAAGGAGATTGGTTAAAAAGGCGCCCATCGCATCTTAGTCAAAAGAGTTGGAGGTGTTGGCCATTGGTACCTTGAAATAGAAAATAGAAAATCAGGTAAAAAAAATAGAATTATGCAGGAAAAAAGGCATAAATGTAAAGGTGTGTTGGGAAAAGGATTCCCTCCATAGGGTTGATCACTGGGTTTACATGTTAACAGGGTGAGTGTGTGAGGTGTTTTGGGGTAACGACCACCGGTTTGGATTTCGTTTGAGGTGTTTGACCTTGTCGAGTTTCTCATGTTATGTATGCATGATTATGATGTGATGCGTGCTAAAAAAAGTTTCATGAACATGCAAAAGAATCATTTATTACAGTTCATGGAACCTAAGGTCAAAGGCTAAGGCAGCTATATGTACAAGGGTGAAAGGGTGGTTTGATTTAAGGGTCCCCGTCCCACTAGAGCATCGATATACCTAACCACATGTGAGACAAAGAGCCTCGTGTGAGTCCAACAGTACTGACTGCTCGTTACACCACCGAAATTATCAGGGATTCGTTGTGGAGTGGAATGCTTTCGTTATCTCCTAACGTACTCAAAGAAAGTTGTCAAGCTAATATTACTCGCCATCCAAAAGTTTTTCTAATGTTAAGGTTTAGGCAATGAGTCTTTATTATGTAAAGTGATGCATGAAAGTCAAATTATACTTAATGAGCCAAATAGAGATTATTTTGAAAAAGAAAAAAAAAATTCCTTAACCAAATAGTAATCCTCTTATTTTCCTTTTTATTGAAAAAAAGATGGCAACTAGTACCCATCGGAGTTGCCAGCTGTGAAGCCTTGCCTGAGCACCTGCTCGCTCCGCAAGAGGGAGCCGCGATGCTCATTTGGGTTTAGACTCATGATGGAACCCTTGGGTTTGGATTGGTTGATTTTGAAAATAATTTTTAGGAGTCGCCACCTTAATTTTATTTAGTTGGAAAAATATTAAGGAACCAATTCATTAATTTTTTAATTAATTTGCCCAAGGATAAAAATCACTAGTCTTTGAACTAGGTTGAGTTTGAGGACTAGCTTTTTAGTTTTAAATAATGTAAATTTGGCTCTTAAGTTCAATTTGAATTGAAAATTGGGTTTCATGGATGACATTAATAATTGTAAATAAAATGCATGAATATGACATAGGATGGATGCATGAAGATTAATGAAGCAATAAACATTAACAAATAAATGAGAGTGTTCCCTCTAATCTTTAAAGATTTAGGGAAACCACATGATCACTCCTTAATTAAGATAATTACATTGATAGAAAATGGGATGCCTTCTTTAGCCCTTATGGGATTCTAGAAAGACCACATAGTCCCTTATAAATATCATTAAAAAAATAATTAATTCAAAAAAAATGAAGAAAATAAGTTTAACTTGAAAAATTGGATTTGAAGTTTGGACTTAAATTCCAAATATGCCTACGTACCCCGTTTGAATAGGGATCAAAACTCACATAGTTCGTTCAATGATTAAGTGGATGGGTTTATAGATTGATTAAAATAATTTTTGGTTTGGAGAAGGAATTTGATGAAAATACCTTGGATTTTGATGGATGAGACGGAAAAAGTGTTTTGCCGGACCGAAATTCTGTTTTATCGAACCAAGCAAATAGATTGATTAGTGATTAAAGAAAATGATGGATGAGTAAATTAATTAATTAAAATGATTAATTAATTAATTAAAATAGTGGATGAGTTAGAAGGGATTTTTTTATTTAATTTTAAAAAAGGTAATTAATGAATTAAAATGATTAATTAATTAATTAAAATGGTGGATGAGTTTAGAAAAGATTTTTGATTCAATTACAAAAAGGTAATTAATTAATTAAAAAGATTAATTAATTAATTATCTTATAAGTGATTAAAAAAAGATTTTGAGTCAATTAAAAAGATTAATTAACTTGGTTTAAGTAAGAAAGTTAATTAATTAAAATGATTAATTAATTAATTAGAAAGTGGATGGAGGGAGAAGAATGAGGAAGGTTGATAGATAGCTATCAATATCAACCTTGGGTGTGTTTTGAAATAAAGGAGGGAGGGCCTATTTATAAGCAAATGGATGTGAGGGTAGTTTAGGTAGTGAAAATGTGAAAATACCATGAGGGGTAGGGCTAGAAATGGTTGAAAAATAGGCTGGGGGATATTTTGGGGACTATAGGCGGGGCTATGGGGCCCACGCACCGGCGATGCTACTGACAATCTGGGCAGTGCCGTAAGCCAAGTGGGCGACACACCACCTGAAGGGGCAACGGTGCCGCCTGCGCCTCAGTGGGTGTGCTAACTAAAATTTTGCCTTTTTGTTTGGTCAGATTTTCGAACTTCCAGATTAGTTTTTGGGAGTTATAGAGCTCAGAAAATTAATTGGTCAATGTCGATAGGTTCAAAATTAATTTTAGAATATTCAGGCAGTCAGTTTGGGAGGGAATCCAGTCAGTTTCAAAAAAATATTGTTTGATACAAAAGGTCCAGTCATGATAGGAAAAGGCATCTAGTTACATCAAAAACATCTTGGTCAGTATTGGTGAGTTTAGAATTAATTTTAGAGGTGTTGAAATAAGGGTTCACAATAACCTTTCGCAATGAACCTCGCTTTGTATCTCTCAATCGACCCATCCACTGTGTATATAATGGAAAGTACCCATTTACACCCAACTATTCTTTTCCCTTTAGGCAAGTTATCAAGAGTCCATGTTTTGTTCTTCAGTAATGCCTCCATTTCTTCATTTATGGCCTGAGTCCATTTCGAGTTTGTCAAAGCTTCTTGAATACTAGTAGGAATATGATTCAAGGATAGCTCTTGCACAAAGGTTTTAAGGGGCTTAGAGAGCCTTTTTATTGATACATAATTGGCAATTGGATACTTTGACCTTCGATCCTCAATATCTAGAGAATATCTATTTAGTGGTTTACCATGATTATGCCTAAAAGGTAAAGTGTAACTAGCAGCAGAAGTATTCATGTCGTTAGAGTTTTAAGGTGAAGTAAGAGAATTTACCTCAGTGATATTCTTAGGAGATGAGTCTTCAGGTACTGAGGAAGTTAGGGTCTCTATTTCAGTTAGAAGTGGAATTGTAGATGTCTCTCTTGGAACTATATCAGTTGAGTGTTCAAGTACTGAGGAAGTTAGGGTCTCTATTTTAGTTGAAAGTGGCATTGTAGATGTCTCTTTAAGAACTATATCAGTTGTAGAAGGTACCTCATTGACCATAGATTCTATTATGGAGTGTTTCGTATTATCTACCAATTTTGTAGTAGCATTATTCAGCCATTTGAATAGAAACCAATTTTGTTCTTCACTCTGACTCTCCCCCTAAAAAGAAGAATTGGATCTAGAAGGAGAGTAGAAGGTTTCATATTCCAAAAAAGTGACATCTAAGGTAATATAGGTGCGCTTGGCGGCTGGATCATAACACCAATATCCTTTTTGATGTAAGGCATATCCCAAGATAAGCAACGAATTGTACATGGATCAAGTTTGGTGCAATGATTTTTATATAGATGTACAAATGCTGCACAACCAAAAATTCGAGGTGAAATCGTCAATATGGATGGCAGAGAAACATGTGAGGAAAGGGCTTGTAATGGTGTCTTAAAATTTAAGACTTGAGATGGCATACAGTTGAGGAGGTGCACAGCAGTAGCAATGGCATTAGCCCAATGTCAATTAGGTACATGTGGTCCAAGTAACAAAGCATGAGCCGTTTCAAGTATATGCCTATTCTTTTTCTCAGCAGTGCCATTTTGCTGAGGGGTTTGTGGACATGAGGTCTCATGAAATAGTCCATGAAGCTGAAAATACTCCCAGAATCATTAATTCATATATTCCCTACCATTATCTGACCTGAGAACCTGAATTTTAGTTAAGAATTGAGTTTGGATCATTACATGGAAAGATTGAAATATAGTCAACACTTCATCTTTATGTTTCAATAGGTACAACCATGTCATCCATGTACAATCATGAACAAAAATTATAAACCAGCAAAAACTAGATACCGTAGTCATCAGGGAAGGTCCCCACACATTAGAGTGAATTAAAGAAAATGGAACATTACTTTTATTCATATTTAAAGGATAGATAGTTCTATGACTTTTAGCTAAAATGCAAGTGTCACATTGAAAATCACAAGTCTGAATTTTTGTAAATAAATAAGTAAACAAATGTTTCATGTAACCAAAAGATTGATGTCCTAATCGGTGATGCCACAACCAATTTGTTGTTCTTTGGTGTTACTTTGATGATGTACATGATGTGTTCGACTGGCACTCATATTCTCCATATGGTAGAGGCCCCCCTCATAGTACCATGCCCAATTATCTCCTTGGTGAGAATATCCTAAAGAAGAAAAAAGGTAGGATAGATGATCACAACACACTTTAGATCAGTGGAAATTTGGTTAACAGATAGCAATTTATGGGAATGAGAAGGAATAAGTAAAGTATTATATAATGATATTGCAGGTGACAAAGTCACAATGCCTGCTCCTGTGACCGAAGATATAACCCCATTGGCATTAGCAATTGTAGTACATCTTGGTGGTGAAGTTGTTGAAAATCAATGGCATCATAGATCATGTGGTCGTTGGCCCCTAATTCATGTATCCAAGCACTGCTATCAATAGCTCTATGAGAAAGATTGTTGCCTGAGTATGAGAGAACTACATCCCCTTGTGATGATTCAACAAGTGGTGTAAAGGAGAGATGAGGCTCTATTATAACCACTATAGCCTTACCTTTCTTTTTATCTATTTCCTATTCAAAGGTACCAATGGCCAATACCTTCAACTTCGATCAAGACACCATGAGCGCTTTCTTTACCAGCCTCCTTAAGAAACAAGAGGAAACTTTTCAAGCTGCACTCACCACCGCTCTTTAGACCCAAGTTAAAACTTTCACCAATGCCCAGTCTGCCACTTTTACTGATGCTCTCAACTCCCAACGCTAGTCCATCATCAATGAGGTTAAGGAAATGACTAATGCCACTGTCACTCCACCTCTTGCTTATGTTGAGCCTACATCTGCCAAAGTCGGGACTAGCCATGCCCCTACTTTTACTCCTCCCATTATCGATCTCACCGATAAAGGAAAAGCACCTGAAACTCCAACCTCTCTTATCGTGGACTTAAACGCAACCACTCCCTCTCCCATTATGAATCCTTTTCGAAGTGGAGATTTATTTAGCTTTCCCAAAACTAAGAAATTGATGGAGAAAATTGAGGCCATAGAGAGAACACTTAAAAAAGTCAAAAAGCATGAATACATAATAGATATCGACTCCTTAGCTCTCTTCCCAAATGCACGAGTTCCACCAAAATTTAAAATGCCGATTATGGACAAGTTTAATGGCACCACATGTCTCAAAACTCATCTCAAGATGTATGTGGTTGCCATGAGACCTTTCGGTGTGGATGACGAGCTCATTACTCCTTGACTGGACTACTATTAAGTGGTTACTAGACCTCGACTAGAATCACAAGAAAACTTGGGATGACATCTGCAATGCTTTTGTCAAGCAATACCATTATAACATTGAGGTAGATGTCATTTGTCGAGATTTGGAAACCACTAAACAATGGTCAAGAGAATCCTTCACCGTGTTCCTTACAAAGTGGATGACAAAAGCAGCTCAAACGGTGAACTGTCCATCTGAAATAGAGCAAATTGATATCATTGTCAAGAACCTCCTCCCCTAGTACCAGATGCATTTGCAAATACAGTACCTCCCTAACTTCAAAGCTCTCATTGCCACCACCACCAAGATCAAGGATTTGATTCAATCAGGATGAATCCTCTATGTATCACAAGAACACCACCAACACCACCCAAAGAAAGGGAAAGGTAAATGTTGCATCCTGTCACCAGCCGATGAACTTAGAAATAAGGAGGACTTTCTATAAGCTAGGCATGCCCCTTAGCATTGTTTACAAGAAAGCCTTAGAGGCTAATATGGTTAAGCCCTTAGAACCACAACTTCCTCCAAACCCCTTACCCAAGAGTTACAATGCTAATGAGCACTGTGATTATCATCAAGGGCCAGGGCATAAAACTGATGCATGTAAGGCTTTAAAGTATAAAATTCAAGATCTCATTGATAGTGGAGACATCATTGCTCCGAAACCCAAAGTCTAGCACCACCACCTATCCTTTTCTGAACCGCTAAGCTCACACAACCATCTCAAGCTTTATCCAATAACCAGTATTTTGAAAAGAGTGCCAGCACTGTAGTGCCCCTATCCAAGTCCTTTGAGTCTACGTAAGAGTCTTTTGAATTTGTTTTCTATTAAATTTTTCTTTTTGAGTTTGTCAGGTCTTGTCCTTCTAAGTTTGTATTTCGCCTTCTAGGCTTATCCTTTAATGTACTCATGATGGGACTTTTATCAGTAATAAAAAGTTTAAACTTTCTAATTTGCTTTAATTTTCTAATTCATTTTTAAATGGAACATCTTAAAAAAGAAAAAAAAAGAGAAAACAAAAAAAATGAATTGAAAAATAAAAAAAATATAAAAAAATGATGAAAAAGGCAAAAAGATCAATCACTTATGGCATAAAAAAAAATTCAAAATCCCATACATTGCATTTGCATGGTAGTAGTATAAAAGCTCATGAACTATTCTGTACAGGACAAGATAGGGATGATATAAGCATCATAGTTCATGAGATCCCAACCTACACAAGAAATATGTCAAGGAGAAGCTGTGGAGAATGAAGATCATGATTATCGATGGAGATTAGTCAAGCACTTCAACTAGAAGATGAGAGATAAGGGTTCGCAAAAAGGAAATCCAGTTCTTGCCCTTATTCATGATCCAAGAGGAAGTTCAAACTGAACTGGGCTGGACAGTGCAAGCTTAAGAAGATCCTATCCAACGAAGGCACCATCTTCACAGACATGGACAGAAGCAAATTCCCCCATCCTAGCAATTCAGATCATCTGAAATGATACATCATCAGAAGATGATATCTACATTTCATTTTTTATTTTTCATGCATATGTAATCAAAAGTACGTGGACCTGATTCTTCCTAAAAGAAATAATCGATGGAAAAGTAATGTAAGGGATACGTAAGCAGCCCAACTCAGGTGCGGTCCAAATTATTAATACAAAATATTTTGTTTATCGCACATTCTCATTTTCTCCATGCCTAATACATCATTCATTTAATTCTTTTGCCTAAAAAAAAAAAAAGAAGGAGGGAATGCTCACTAAGCTGAAAACCCGAAAAAGCGGCTTTGGCAGAAATAAAAGATGTCTCATTTAATGATGATCAAATCTTGCAAAATGCAAATCCATCATGAAAGATAGCCCTTTCAATGTCATCTATAGCTTATCTATTTCGTGTAGTCCTATCAAGCTGTAATTATTTTAAAAAAAATAAGGGGTCATGTCTGAAGTCATTATTTAGCCAATCCTCCTCTACCTCATGAGATGCAAATCTCTCGTGTCCTCATCATAGTCAAAGTCTATCAAAATCTCCTTTTTAAGTCACTATTGTAACCTATGGTGTCACACTTCTAGTAGATCCCGGAGTCTCCTTCAAAGAACGAGTCACTCCCTTTGCTTGGGCTGCAGTCCTCTTGCTATCAATGGCTTCTCATACAATCCCTCCTTCCTCAGCTGCTTCATCCTTTATTCCTCTAAGCAGCATAGCCTGGTACTCTTTCTCAATTGCCCAAACCCCCTTTGTCAACTATCTGGCACACCTCTCTATGGTCCCAAGTGAAATTCCAAAATAAACAGCATGATAACTCCTCAGCCAGCCATCACCTGATAGCTTTGGCAATGGGAGTTGTGATCTACACAGACTCCAAAGAAAAAAAACTGGTGGCACATCCTGGATCTGCCTCATCTGCCTCAACACCCTCATCCCCTAGTGAAAAGTTATTAAAACCAAGCCCAACAGGCAAAACCACTTGATACCCATGCCTCTCAGTCAGGAGAGATCTAATCCTTTGCCATTGGCAGTGCTAAAAATGTATCTTTCAAAGCCAAGCTGTAAGCAACCATCCTATCCGATCTCTAACCGAGTCTCAATAAAGCATGTACAGACTGAAAAGTTAGGGCCACCACCGAAAAATGATCTATCAGCTACACTTAACCTAAAACCTAAAACAGATACCCACAAAGCACCCCCAATAGATAAGGTAAGAATAGACAAATTTTTCTCGCTTGGTGAATAACTAGCAAGATAGTTCATCTCTTAAAATCCTAAACAAAGCAGTCAAGGCTCATCAGTGGCACTGTTCCATTTGCCACTCTGGCATCATCCTAATCAACAGATCCGTATCTGATACTCAAACAAAAATTAAGGCCCTCATATTGAGCCTCCGCCCTTCCCTCGCTCATATCTCCCTGGTTACCGTGATTATGGAACTTCTTAATCACAGCGGTCAAATTCACTTAACCATCATCCACCATCGACTTGCGACGTAGTGAGACAAGTCCAAAAAACTCTTAAAAAATCCAGGAGATGCCAAACTTTAAGTGACACCACCAGAGCTACCTCCAGATTGCAACCAAGCCATACTACTAAACTCCTCCTCAATAGCATCAAAACAAAAAACATGGGCCACCAGATTTCAAAACCTAAATCAAGCCCTCAGAAAAATCTCAATCCCCTCATAATGCCACACGGTAACTATTCCATACCAACCCAAGTTGAATTCCTCAACCTTGTTGAGTTTTTCAATCTATAAATGCATGGCTCTATGAACACAAAAGTCACATAAGAAAATTGTATTCACAAGTAAATGCATGAATTCACCCTCATACATCCATGCAACCATTTATTATAGGCATCACCATAAATCATGCATGGCATAAAATTCAGGCAAAAGGTCCATGAATTCTGAAACATGCATGCATCATCTGTGCACTAGCACTAATGCAATTATTTGCAATCATACATCATTATGCATAACTTGAGCCAATAGCATCACTGACATCTCTTAAAGCTGACCAGTACTTTCTCAATGCTGACCGACACCTCCTAAAGCTAACCAATGTGTCTTTGAGGCAAAATGATACTTTTTCATATCTAATCAATGAAGTATGACTTCCAGAGTCCCTTTACTCCTAGCAAAGTTCCATTAAGCTTTTTGAAAGGTCCAACCCCTCACATTCAGAAGCCCAAGTTTCTTTGGCACAACCAAAATCTTAAGTCGACTCACCATAAGCCAAGGCTCTTCTTTAGAATCATGTAAGCTGACTCGCCATAGGTCAAGGCTCTATTTTCACTAAATTATTTTGTCCAAAATCATCTTTACCTCTAGCATTAAGGCCAAACAGATAGCCTTGATTGAGATTTACCCAAATCATCTCTACCTCCAAGGCCGGACAGATAGCTTTGATTGAGATATACTCAAATCATCTTTATATCCAATATTATGGCCAAACAGATAGCCTTGATTGGGATTTACCTAAATCATCTTTACCTCTAGCATTAAGGCCAAACAGATAATCTTGATTGAGATTTACTCAAATCATCTTTACCTTTAGCATTAAGGCCAAATAGATAGCCTTGATTGAGATTTACCCACATCATCTCTACCTCCAAGGCTGGACAGATAGCCTTGATTGAGATTTACCCAAATCATCTTTATCTCCAACATTAAGGCCAAACAAATAGCTTTAATTGATATTTACCCTAGATCATCTTTTTCTCCAACATTAAAGCCGGACAAATAATTTTGATTGAAATTCACCAAACCTTCTCTAACATTAAGGCTGGACAGATAGCCCTAATGGAAATTCACCAAATCTTCTCTAGCATTAAGGCCAAACAAATAGTCTTGATTGAAATTTATCTCCAACATTAAGACCGAACAAATAGCATTGATTGAAATTCAACAAACCTTCTTTACCTCTAATATTAAGCCGGACAGATAGCCTTGATTAATATTTGCCTCAAACATTCTTCATCTCCAACATTAAGGCTGAACAGATAATCTTGATTGAAATTCACCAAATCTTTTTTATTTCCAACATTAAGGCCAGACAGATAGCCTTGATTGAAATTCACCAAATCTTTTTTGTCCTCTAACATTAGGGCTAAATAGATAGCCTTAATTGAAATTCACCAAGACTATTCTTGCATCCAATATTAAGGCCAAACCGATAGCCATTAATAAAACCTCATTTATCCTAGAGGGCTTCCTCCTAAAGGACCTTACAAGAACACACAAGTTTAGAGTCTGATATGGTACCTTTTTCCAACTTTCACTATCATCAGAATCACCTTTTATTCAAAGCCAATTCTGATAAAGGGGTAACTGTGAACCCTCAATTTTACACCCTCATCATCCAATAGCAGCCTCAATATTTGCTGAGTTTAACACATTACGCGGAGTCATTACGGTGGTCCCGTTAACCGGTTAACGGGGCGAGAGTTGCCCCTGAAAGAAAATTTTTTAGCCTTCAATTACATTGCCATCAAATATCCAAATTTTCTAAACTCAATACCAACTAATCTCTAAAAAAAAAAAAAAAAAAAGGGCGCTACGTCACCTACCGGCAGCACCGTCGATAGTCTGGGAGGTGCACTGCCCACGCCACTGATGGTGCTGCCCAGATACCCGATGGCGCCGGCCCCATTGCCCGCTTACAGTCCCCAAAATATCTTCTAATATGATTTTTTTGCTTTTTTCTAACTCTACCCTTTTGTTCTTTTCACATTTTCATTACCTAAACTACCCTTACCCATTTTTCCTATAAATACCCCCATCCACTTCTCATTTCTCTACACTTTTTGAATTAGTATTGATGATTATCTACTAATTCCTCTCTTCTTCTCCCTCCAACCACTCTCTAATTAATTAATTAATCTTTTTAATTAATTAATTATCTTACCTTAATCAAGTTAATTAATCTTATTAATTAACTAAAATTTTCTTTTTTTAATCACTCAATTAATTAGTTAATAAATCTTTTTAATTAATTAATTAATCACTTTTTTAAAATAAAATTAATCATTTTCTTAAATTCACCCTTTATCCAAATTAATTAATTAATATTTTTAATTAATTAATCCATCCATCATTTTCATCATATTAATTAGTTAATTAATTATTTTAATTAATTAATTAATCCATCAAATTAATCCAATTATCCGGTCCCAATAAAATAGAACTTCGGTCTGGTAAAACTCTCCACCCACCAAAATCAATCTGATCAACTCCTAAACCCCTTCACTTAATCGTGGAATGAATTATGTAGATTTTGATCCCCATTCAATGGGGTACGTAGGCACGTTTGGAATCTAAATTCAAATCTCAATCAATCCCCTTTCCCTTTTTTTAATTAATTTGTGAATGTTTTATTTTCACCAAGCATTTATGTTATGTCATATTCATGCATACTCTTTAATATCATCTTATAAATGTCATTTATGAAATCTAATTTTTAAGTCAAATTAAATTTAAGAGTGAAATTTAGATTATTTAAATCCAAAAACCTAGTCTCCGAATTCAACCTGGTTTGAAGGCTAGTGATTTTTATTCTTGGGCAAATTAATTAAAAAAATTAATGAATTGGAGTCATTTTGGATTTTTTCCTTAATATTTTCTCAACTAAATAAAATTAAGGTGGCAAGTCCTAAAATTCATTTTCAAAATCAACCAATCCGAACCTGAGGGTTCCATCGTGAATTTAAACCTGAATGAGCATCCCAGTTCCCTTTAGCAGACCAGGCCGGTACTCGGGCGAGGCCTCACAGAATGGCATTTAGACAATTTCATGTTGAGGAGGGGGTCCAAATCCTATGTCTTTAACTGCTTGTTGTTGTTTAGGTGAGAGTTCACCTATCATGGTAAACAATGCTATTGGTAACATTCTTATAGGTATAAGATTTTTTGAGTGGTACCTTTTCTTTTTTGTTTTTACTTTATGAACTGGTACGACTTCAGAATCAATTTGTTCTTGAATTTATTGTTGCTGAATTGATTCATTAGAATCAGACTCACTAGAATTTGAGTTAGTAGACTCAAGAGCAGCTGTTTTTTGTCTTTTTGAGTGCAGTGCTCAAGGGAACATCCCATTGTTCTTCTTTATCATTGTGTTTCTTTGGCATCTTTTTTGTTTTATGTGCAACCATTTTTGTCCTCATTTTTCTGTAAAATGATAATGAAAATAGAAAGAATAATTATTAAAGTAATGGATGTGTAAAGGTTAAGTAATGATCATATTGTTAATGTATGGAAAAACTATTGGTTCATTAGATATTATATACATGTTTATTAGATACATCATTGAGATTTACAAGATTTAGTTAAAAGTAATGGATATGGAAATGTTAAGTAATTGTCATATTGTTTATGTATGAAAAAACTACAGGTTTATAAGATTTAGTTAAAAGTATAATAAAAATTTAAAAGAGATAATAAAATCGTTAATATGTTTAAGTATATAGACATGGGTTCATCAGTTATGAAACCTAGTTTCAGTAACATTTTTCCTATTTAGCTTGTTGATAGAGGGATTTAATTTATTTTGTTTAATTGAAAATGAATGGGAATTTAATTGATTTTGAATGATTTAATTGATTTTGAATGATTTCAGAAGAAATAAATTTTTTGAAACCCTAGCCCTAAAAATTAATTATTATGTTGTTGAATCTGAAACGAAAATAATGAATTTTTGCATTTTGATGATATTGTCAGTCTAGAATGATGAAAATCTAAGATTTAGCATAGAAATCACAAAAAAAAAAAGTAATAGTTGTAGAAAACTTACTGAAAGTGAAGTAGAGCTCTGATAATGCGAATGCAAATGAGTATTGAATTTCTTTGTATGAGATAATGAAGTTAATAGCAAGCATATAATGTAGTAATGGACGGTCAGAGTTGGAAGTTTTTGGAGAATCAGATAGTTGAAAGCTTGTGATTTGAGGAAGATGGGCATAGAGCACGAAGAAGATGAATGGTTTGCTAGTTTACAATTTTAAGTTTTAACTAAAAATTAAAAAAAGGAAAAGAAAAGAAAAGAAGGCAGGGAGAATTTTTAGTGAAATGATGTTTTTTGAATCTATATTCATAGTGTAAGATGGACTTGAGTTTAAGATATAAGATATCTTCTAAAAGATATTTGATATTGTTTTTAGGTTATTTCTGAAATTTTTCCCAAAAAAAAAAAAAAAAAAATCTCTCGCGTTGTGACTGGGCTCAGTTTATCAGTAATTTTTTTTTTGGCCCAATTTATTAAATTCATCCTTGTATCCCCTTCGCAGCACAGGCTCTCTGCTCTGCCGCGATTTTCATACTCGTACAGTACCACTCTCTTTCTCACATGCTTTTTTTTTTTTTTTGGTTTTATGATTGTAATAAATTCAATTCATAATTTGCAGAAGTTTGTTGTGGACACCTCTGATGGGTCCTTTTACGTTTGCCATCGATACAAAAATCACTTCCAAGGTCCCTTCTTCTGGTAATAATCCCCATTTTCTTTTTCTTAATTCATTGCTGGTCTTTTAATTTCGTTTCAGTTGTTATTATTATTATTATTATTATTATTATTATTTTGTTTTTCTTTTGCTAAATTTTCTATCTGGGAATTTATTTTATTTATTGGGTTTTTGCAGATATACCAATCAAGAAAATGCAAAGCTCAAGAAGAACGGCTTTTGCATCAATGAATGTGCAAGAAGATAAACCATTTGATTTTTTACGTATTTTATTTGGTATGCTTCGATTTCTTACCCTTTTTTTTGGGTATATTTTCAGTAAAATATAAAACTTGAGTTTGCAATTTACGATTTCAATTTTTTACTTTTCATTGAAGAATGGGGTTCTTACAACCAAAATTTAAAAGGGTTTTCTTCCCATACCTACTTTAAGCTTTGATTAACTCCAATTCCTATAAGTTCTCTATGTTTCTGTATGTTTGTGTACTTTGATTTATGAACAAAGCTATATATCCTGGTTATTGTATGAATTTTTCTAATTGGGCTGGGCAACTTTTGTAGAGGGAGTCATAGCAGGAGGTACAGCTGGTGTTGTTGTTGAAACAGTTTTATATCCAATTGATACGATAAAGACAAGGCTGCAGGCAGGTTAAATAAATGGTGTTTCACTTTCATTGTTAAAATTTTAAATTAGCTTTAGGATTTGTCTTTCCATATTAATTGTTGTTGCAGATTGTCTTACATTTAATGTTAAGTTCTCCTTTGACTCTGTTGATTAAGGGATCCTACTCTTTGATTACTGGCTAGGTATATTTGCTTTTGTAAGTTGTTCTTCTTTTTTTTTTTTTTTTTTTTTTTTTTTTTAATATCCAGGTTGCTAGGCTAGGAAAATCACCCTTTTTTCCTTCTGATATCCATGACCATGAATCACATTTGGCACAATAGCCAACCTAGTTCCATGAAATTGATGTGATTAATAGTCTACCAATAAATTCTTCTCTACTATTTATAACTGTGCATATCCCTTTTTGGTAGAGATTGGCATGCTATATATCATAGGTCTCTTAAAATACACAGCTCATCTTCTCCTTCTTATTTAGTTGTTTCTTCAAAGCATTGAAATGCTTGTTATAGCATGTGGTTGATTCAGAAGGTATCTTTGTTGAATGAAATGCATCCACACTTAATTGTGTCTCACAATTTATAAAAACAGTCATGCTATAACAATGGCTTGCTGAAATATATGATTCACTATTATATAGGCTGCTCGTGGTGGCGGAAAAATAGTTTTGAAAGGTCTTTACTCTGGATTGGCTGGAAATCTTGCTGGTGTCTTACCGTAAGTATTTTGTGCAGTGTGCTTGTATTTGTGGGTCATGCACAATTTAATTCTTTAATATTATTATTATAATTTTCAATGCTTTGTAATACTCTTTGCTGAGTTATTATACACTTTATATAATTAGTTATCTCAATCACTTAACAAATGGCTTCCAAGTCAAACAATTGGCATGTCCAAACCTAATGTTATTATTTATCAACTTCCATGAAGAAAATTCATTTCACGTAACTCATCTATACTGCTATGGCTGTCAAGAAGTGGAAGAAATAAATATAACATTCTAGTTGAATATTGTGTGCTATGTATGACTAAGAAAATATTTCTTATTGAAGTTATGTGTTAATTTGATATTGAAAGATCTTGGTCCAGGTAATACCTTTTGCGGTATATTCATTATTAACTTTTGGTTCATCATTGGCGCTGTTAGTGATTCTTCGTTTTGCACAGAGCTTCTGCATTATTTGTTGGAGTGTATGAGCCTACAAAGCAGAAACTGTTGCGGATCTTTCCTGAAAATTTCAGCGCCGTAGCTCATCTAGTAAGATTTTCTTGTCCTTTAAAATGTCTTATGCCATGTTATTGAAATGTTTGCTTGGGTATCTGACTGGTGGGTGCTGAGAAATATATGTTCTATTTGTTAATCTTTCTTTGAATGCTTAGATGTTCTTATTTGTTAATCTTTCTGTGAAAGCCTGTTGAGCTGGAAAGATAGCATTTCAGGAAAGTGGCAATTTATTTAGTTGTTTGTAGTTACAAACACATTATGCATGCATGACAATTTTGGTCTCTCTACACTTTCCCTATGGCACTAAAATTCCATGATGTCTCATTTTATTTGCTTATCCTTGAGTGCAGCTTTTATTATATCAGCTGCCCAGGACTGAAGGTCATTCTGTATATCAACTTAAATAATTTCCTATAATAATCCTGCTAAATTTTAGTTGCTTGAGCTAAGTTCATTTTGCATTAAAGTGTTTTTCCCATTCATGAGTATTTCTTGCATCATAATACAAGGTTTTTGCCTTTGTGCAGACTGCAGGTGCCATTGGAGGGGTTGCTGCTTCTCTCATTCGTGTTCCAACAGAGGTGCATATGTTACATTTTTATATCAAGAAATGTATTATGAGGCATCATTTAATATTAATATCCTTTGTATAAAACAATCTCCAGGTTGTTAAGCAACGGATGCAGACTGGGCAGTTTACCTCAGCTCCTGATGCTATCCGCCTCATTGTCTCTAAGGAAGGATTTAAGGGGCTCTATGCAGTAAGTACCTCGTCCAAATTAAACCCAGAGGTCAATCTATATTTGTGTGCAATCTAAGATCTATGTTGCTGCTTTGAATTAGCTAATTTAAACTTCCAATTTTATTCTTGTCATTGTAAAAATTGAAAAGGTTCTTTCCGAGACTAAAAGGCTTCTTGTTGTTTTGTTCTTTGTATAATTATTTATGGTTGTTATACTTGACAAATATGCCATTATCCTTTGCGTTTCACAATTTTTTATAATGGTGGCCTGACTTGACCTCTATTATTTTGTGTAGGGATATGGATCATTTTTATTGCGAGATTTGCCATTTGATGCAATTCAGTTTTGTATCTATGAACAGCTTCGGATAGGTTATAAAGCGGCGGTATGCTCCTCATCATGGATAAATGATGTTTAGAAGTGGGTTGTGTAATCTTGTTGCTTGGCAGTTAATGATTCCTTCATTATGCATCAAACTTTTCACTTGAATTCTCTTTTGCTATTTTAATAATGCTGAGTTGCGTTTACTGAGTTTGCTGATTCACGGATAATTTTGGTAAACAGAATCTTGGTTGTCATTTATTTTCAAGCCCGTATGTAAACTATGCAAATTTCAGTAAGGCATATTAATATGATCCTTTTGAACCTGAAAATAGTCAAATATAGAATTATGAAATGCAATATTGTCACTTAGCTTCACATATGGACATTCTCATTAGGCTGAACAAAAAATAAAATAAAATAAAATAAAAAGGGATCATGTGAATCTCTACTGGTGCTCTGTTTTTGGGTATCTGCAATCTCGTTTGGAAACTATGATTGAAGGATTTTTTTTTTCCCCTGCATTTTTCTTTGTGAATATTGACACGAAGATTCTTGAAACATTAAGTAGATTTGAGCCAATTGTACAAAGAAGCATTCTTTTTGACCAGTCAATGTTGTTTGTTACCTTATATACCTCCAAGCCTAGATATCATGCATTTGAAGCTATGGTCAATATAAAACTAGTCATGTAATGCTATTATTACTTATTGCTGACCTTACTGTATAAGGTACTATGCATTGTACAAATCCAGTATCTATTTTCTTTGATTGCAGTCGATTTAACTCTTGATTGCAAAAAAGCAACAACCAAAAACATATCAAAATTGTTTAGCTCCATATGTTTTTATGCTTTTTTAATCCCAAACATGTCTGCAAGAATAACTGTTGTGTGTGAAACATTTGGTCATTGAGACAGTTTTCCAGTTGTCGAGTAATTAACTTCTTTCTTAGATGAGGACAGTGGGGTTAAAAATGCTTGACTTGTAAGCAGAGTGAGAAAAAAAAAAGCAAGCATGCTCTTATCGATAGATAATTCCTCTTTTGCTTTATCTTGGCAGGCACGGAGAGAATTGAATGATCCAGAAAATGCTATTATTGGTGCTTTTGCTGGTAATATTGACTTCTTAAGTCTATGCATACAAATGGAGTTGGTCATATCATGAACGCTCCCTTATGCTGTCCCTATACTGTCAGCCATTTAATGTCCTATATTTCATACCTGTAATTGACTGGTTGCTTTTCCTTCCACTACTGCTGAATTTTGTTCACATGTTTGAGACTTGGTTAAGGAAACATGTTATAGCCAGCTCCATAGTAGTCTAAATGTCTAATATATAGAGCTGAAATATAAGGGTTTAGTGAGAAATGAGTTGATAAATTGTCCGTGCTTTACATGCATAAGGTGACATCTGCCCATGTGATATGGTTCACATGTTTGAGACTTTGCTGGCATATTTTTAGCTAACAACCGTATCTGTCTGACAGTCTTGATACAAGTACATTTGCCACTCTATGGTGGAAATTAAATAGTCATATGATGAAAATAAAGAATGATTATAACAACAGTGTCTGCAAATGAATTTGTGAATTGATTTTTACCTGTTTACAGTCCTTATTCTGTCACATTTATATCTAAAATGTTAAAAGTGAGAAATGAGGTTATGAATTGTCCTAGTTTTACATACATACCTGGCTCACATGAACTTGTGTGAACAACTGCATCTACAAGTGAACAATTATCATGAACAGATTTCCTAGGTGCTTCACATTTTGCGCAGATTGTACACTCTTCAGCCCCACCCTTTCTATCTTGCTCTTCTAGATGCGTCCCATTCTCTTCAACATTCTTGTGCATTTAAGATAATTTAACAATCCTTTGCATGTTGAATATTATCTTTTGTAGGGGCACTAACTGGAGCTATAACTACACCGCTTGATGTGATTAAGACGAGGTTAATGGTTCAGGTATGCTCAATATCTAATATGCTGTTCTTTGTATCCTGGAGCCAATTTATTAAGTTTTTTCATGTTATTATTCTTTGCAGGGTTCAGCTAACCAATACAAAGGGATCTTTGATTGTGTTCAAACTGTTGTCAGAGAAGAAGGACCCACTGCTCTTCTCAAGGTGCTTATTATCCAGATTTCTGTTTTTACCATATAAACTGAAAATCCAAATGTATCTTTTAGAATCTTCAATGCTATTATTGGGGGAATCAATGATCTCTCACCAATCAGGTTGATGGTCCATATCCGTTTTAATGATGAGAAAAAGGATCTTGTGACCATCTATGCATGACCTACTAATCTTATGATACTGCACAATTGAGATTTTCTGTGTTTATTGAGCAGATTATCGTTCACATATTTTTGCATTGCTCATGCCTTGGGCAACTATCCATTATATGTTAGATATGTTTGCAAAAAGATTATATAAATATAAATATAAATATAGATTTATTTTATGCTTTTATGTGGACCCAGCAGCTGAAAAAATTAGAATTAATAAATGTTGTATTTGTATGGAAGTACAAGAATTTGTGGGTCGTGAAATGGTGATTGGTGTGAGAATGATACTTCATCAAACTAAACTGGAAAATTCTTGGCATATTGAGGAGAGAAATTTCATTTCTCTCATTTGGCTTTCCTGTCTGACACTGCAGGGCATAGGGCCTAGAGTTCTGTGGATAGGCATTGGCGGTTCAATCTTCTTTGGTGTATTAGAAAGCACAAAGCGGGTTCTTGCTCAGAGGCGTCCTACAGCTAGTCCACAGTCGAAACTGGATAAAAAAGCGTAAATTTAGAGGCCTATGTCCCCATGTGGCATTATCATGGACGTCCTTTGAACACTGAAAAGCATACACATTTCTTTCTTTTGTTGCGACTCACCGCTCATGGCTTCAATGGGAGTATGGTTAAAAATGGGGAGGAATTTTGAAGGATCAAACCCTTTGAATGGGGCATACTCATTTATGATTGACAGTGAAAAGTTCATCCATGTTTACATTTATTAATTATGTATAACGGAATACAAGTGAGGCTCCTTGTAGGAAAAAAAAAAATTTGTTACAATTTTGAACTAAAAATCATTGATTGTGTAATTTTGTTTATTTACTACTAAATATTGAGGTTGACTCTTCCAACAAATGATTCTGGATTTGTCGATTTCTGCAATTAACTGCTAATAATTATTTTAATATTTTTTTATTCATCAGCCAAGCCATAAATATACCTTTGTCTTACACTTAACATGATTAAAATGAGAATTCTCTTGATCAAAATCCCTAAACCTTTAAGAATTATATTACGTGTTGGATCATTTTGATTGTGTAAAAAATTTTGAATGCAATGTAATAATTACATTATTAGTTTTTCATACCTTAAAAAATATAACGACTATTACACCTAAAAAACATATATTGCTATTATATTTTTCATTTGCTATTTCCTACTATTTTTTTTACAGTAATTTCTCTTTTTGTTGCAATAATTTTTTAATGATATTTTTCCGTTTTTACAATAATTTTTTTTTGTATGGCCTGTTTTCTTTATATATATATATATATATATATTATGAATTTTATCATTAATTTTCTGTCCCTTTTTTTATAGCAATTTTTTAATGGCCTAATTTTTTGACAAAAAATAAAAATAAAAATTCTAGTTATCAGTTTTCCTCTTACAATATAATTAATACTTTTATTTTTTACCATAATTAATACTTAACCTTTATTTTATCATATTAATTTTAACATAATTAATTAACTTAAATAAATATAATTTAAAATTCAATTTCTTATTTTAATAATTATAAAATAATTAATTATTTTAATCATTATATTATATTATTATTACATTTATACTTTCAAAGAAAATAATGCTATGCTAATTACATTATATTATATTCTCATTATATTGCATTTTTCATACTATTATATAGTTTATTGCATTACGTCATATCAAATGTAGTCTTAGTGTTGAGTTATTTCCTTGAAGATTGGTACCAGGCCCATAAAACATTGGGATTGACACTAAACCAAATAGATTAGTAGAGGTGGCAATTCATGTTAATGGGTTATTTTGACCTACATATATAATACGATAAAGATCAATAAGAACACGATATAATTAGTTTATCGTGCTAAAAATCTACACATGAACACGATCCACTTAATTAATTGGTAACATGATATGATACGAATAATATGTTTAAAATTTTAAATTAATTAATTTTATTTTTATATTTAAAATTATTAAATTTATGAAATTAACCATATTAATTTATATTATTGCATAAAATATAATTAGATATAAATTTATAAAAAAGATTAAAAGCAATATTTATACTTATATATTTTATTATAAGTCGTAAATATATTGGGTTAAATGTGTTAACACAACATGATACGTGAATATTAATGGGCTAAACATGTCATTTTCAAGTTAACGGGTCAATTCGTGATACGGCATAATTATTTTCGTGTTATAATTGTGTTGACATGAAATCAACACGAACACGATAACCCTTAATTCAAATCCGTTAAATTCGTGTTGGGTTCATATTGTGGTAGCGTTTATGTTTAATATTGCCACCCTTAGCTGTAGGGTCTAAGCCATAAAAGGCAAGCCTAGAATTACATCATTCTAATGGAGCCAAGCAGATAGTTGTAACTAACCGAGATCATGGGTTTATTGTATGAACTTTTCCATAATCGCACTAAATCTGAGATTCAATCCACCATTAAATAGGTATAAAAACAGCTCCATTACGTCTAAGTAAGCAAGCTCATCCATGTTGTAACACTTTCAATTGTCGTCATCATCATTTACTATTGTAATACTCCATATTTCAATTGAAATTGAAGATTTCTAGAGCATGGATGAGATGGTAAGATAACAAGAATCAAGGATTTTACTGATAAGGATAAAGAGGACTATGATAACAAGCTTAGCATTGAGGCTATTAGGACATGTTCATTCATAAGAATAACACAAAGACAAGTATATATATGTGTAATCTAGTGTCTATATGTGTAATGTAAGAGTTAAGATGAGCTAAGATTATTTGCACAAGCTTAATAAAATGTTTAATGATTACGATATAATTATTATCTTTATATGTATATGTGTTAAGTCTATGAGCATATGTTGTATGAATGAGTAATCTTATGTATTCCTTATGAGGTAAATTGGTAGATGTATTAGTATGGATTGTTAAGTTGAATGTTTGCTATATTGTAACCATATTATGAGATATGAATGAATGATTTGAAGATTAATTTGTTAAAATCACATAATCCTTTAAATACTTTGATGCTCAAAATCAATGATGCTAGAGTTATTAAGCAGATTAAAAATAAATAACTATATCTATTATAGCAATTGAACCTTTGCGAAATAAATGATGAACGAGTGATTTGATATCAAGTATGGCGTTTGCTCAGTCAAATTCCTAAATTCTAAAAGTTCTTCAACTCTCTATCTCTGATGGGTAGAGAATAAAAAGCGACTGAATGATTTAATGTATTGGGAACCATAACTATAAAGTTCTTTATATACTAACCCATTAGGATCTCATTAAACCTATATGGGTCAGGAATGGGCATCCACCCATTAACCCATACCAATTCACATAAATAAATCACTTAAACTAAGTCCACTTATAAAATAGCCCATCAATATAATTGTTCTAATAAATTTGTAAGCCCACACAATATAAATTAAAATATAACAATCTCCCACTTGGGTTACATATTGAACCTGAAACAATTATATCAAACAAATTCTTTATATATACACGTTTGTGCTATTGTCTTTAGATTTCACCTTAGTTTCAATATGATCCATTTCCTACATTAATATCATATCATGGCAGCTTTTGTTACAAATAAGCGTAACTAAACCTTCCATGCTCACCATACTAATATATTCAATGACATAGATCTAGTATGAATGAGTGGTATAAAAATTACATGGAATGTGATCTCAAACATGCCTATTTCCAACTGGTCCTACTTTATTCTTTAGGGAGATCAATTCTAAATTCACAAATAAATTCAGAAATATAGATAATGAAATGAATCATAAAACTTTATTATGGATAAAATAAACATGTGAAACATGCCTCAATACATAGAACATCCAAAGTAAAACTCCCACTAAATTAATGTATTACAAAATATGCCTATACCCATATGACCAGTGTGCTCATGAAAAACCTTAGGTGGCAAACCTTTTGTAACAGATCCATTTTCATAAAGTTTGTCCCTATATTTTCTATAGAAATCTGACTACTCTGAACTATTTCCTTAATAGATAGAAACTTGATGTCAATATGTTTTAACTTCATAGAGCTTCTATTATTATTAGAACATAAAACTGCAGATTTATTACCACAAAATAATTTTAATGGCCTTTCAATACCATTAACTACATGCAGCCCAGTGACAAAATTACGCAGCTATATCCCATGATTAAATGCCTCAAAACAAGCAATGAATTATGCAACCATGCTTAAAGAAGCTATAAGTGTCTGTTGGCACTATTCCAAGCTATAGCTCCTCTAGCCAGCATAAAAACATAGCCCAAAGTGGATCATTACTGTCTTGACATCTCGCAAAATTGGAATTAGAATACTCAATGATCTCCAAACTGTCTAATTTCCTATAGGTTAGCAAGAAATCCTTTATTCTTTGCAAATACCGTATAACTCATTTGGATGCATTCCAATGATCCAATCCTGAGTTACTTAAATATCTACCCAACAGGCCCACTATAAATGCTATATTAGGACGAATACATACTTGAGCATATATCATACTTCCTATTGCCAAGGCATAGGGAATCTTTTGCATCTCCTTTATTTCAAGGTCACTTTTGAGGCACTGATTGAGACTGAACTTGTCTCCTTTAGCTACAGGTGTATCTCTCGATGAACATCCTTTCACGCCGAATCTACTTAGCACCCTTTTGATATAACTCTTTTGTGACAACCTAAGGATACCTTGAGAGCGATCTTGCAGTGTCATATGCCTAATACAAAAGAGGCGTCCCTAAGATCTTTCATCTCAAAATTCTTAGTGAGAAATTTCTTGGTTTTATACAATAAGCCTATAGCGCTGTGAGGCCTCGCTCGAGCATTGGTCTGATCTACTAAGTGAGATCGAAATGTTCATTTGGATTTGAACTCATGATGGAACCCTCAGGTTTAAATAGATTGATTTTGAAAATAGTTGCCACCTTAATTTTATCTTATTTGGGAAAAGACTAAGGGAAAAACCCAAATTGACTCCAATTAATATCCCAAAGGAAAAGATCACTAGTCTGAAAACTAAAGAGGATTCGCAAACTAGTTTTTTGATTTATTTAGAAAAATGATTAGTTTGGCAAATTTAATATAAAATGACTAAAAATAAATTTCATGAATAGTTTACATAATGCATGAATAATTATAAAATGCATGAATAAGCAAAAAGATAAACATTCATTCTAAGCGGAAAAGTAAAGCAATAAAGTAAAGGAATTAACTTACAATTCAAAACCAAAATAGGGGATACTTCCTCTAGCCTTATGGGTTTTAGGGAAGTCACACATTCCCCAAAATATTTCCAAAGCAACAAATAAAGAAAAATAAAAATAAAACCAACATCATAATAAAGAAAACAAACTAAAAACAAATAGCATAAAGAAAAAGAACTAATTCATAAAAGAATATACAAGAGAAGGATTATTTCTTATTTAAATTGGATTTGATGCTTTAAACAAGCAAGCCTATGTATCTCTTTGAATAGAAATCAAAATTCATGTAGTTTACCCTTCTTACAAAGGGGTTGGTTTAGCCTATCCATTTTACCATGTTTTATTTCATTGATTGAAAGGTGAGTTAATTGATTAAATCAGATTGATTGATTACTGAGTTGTTAATTAGGTCAGGTTTTAATTAACAGGTAGATACATCAATTCAAATCACTTACCAAGTTAATTAAATCATATTTTAATCAACATGCCTCAAAATAATGAAAGAAAACAATAAAACATGTACAGCAAAGAAGTGATAAACGAAAAGAACAAACTGAGCAATCCTAAGGGAAAAATAACAAAACAATATAAAGCAAAAGAAAAATTAAAACAAAACAAAATAAAATAAAAAAATAAAATAAAAGAAAGAAAATAAATACCTTATGAGGACGAGGCTTGGGGACATAAGGTGGATGAAGCAGATGACCGGATCACAATTCCACCTTCTCGGCTTTGCGGAATGACATCCTTCGAATGGTGACTCAGACGATGTTATTAGGACCTCCTCGGATTGATTTGAGGAGAGCTACCTCGAAATGATCACCCAAATAAAATAAAATAAAATTTTAAAATAAAAAGTTTATTCCTTTCGGACCAAACTTTAAAAATATTGATTGCTTTGAAATCAATTAGTTTGATTAAGCAATTCTGAGTGTGAAAATGAGATAGGGAGGTGTAGCTTTTATAGGAAGAAACTTGGGACCAAAAATGATGAACTTTTGATGTGGGATTCACTTCCCAAGGTAGGAAAGCACATAGGAGGCCTCGAGAACCACACATGGAGGCTTCTGGACCACACGAAATGCACATGACTGCATGGCGGCAAATGGTAACTGCACAGGACCTGTACGGTTCCACATATGGCCTTTGCAGTTTCGCACAGGCTCTATGCGATTTCGCACAGGGTCTATACGGTCACAAACTGCCCTATGCAGTCCTTGTGGGTCCATATGGTCCATATGCCATTTTTTACTCCATTCTCGATGGTTTTTGATATGATTTAAGCGCAATTTGATTCTACAGATTCGTAATTGAGTGTCGGTTGTCTGAAAGTGTAAATTTGAGGGTTCACAGTTGCCCCTCATTAGAATTGGCTTGTCGAGAAGGCAATTCTGATGGTAGTGAAGCTGAGAAAGAGGTGCCACGTCAGATTATGGGCTTGTGTGTTCCTGTTAAATCTTTTGGAAGGAGACCCCCTAGGATAAAAGGGGTATTATCAATGGCTATCAGTCTAGCCTTGACGTTGGATGCAAGAATGGTCTTGGTGAATTTTAATTACGGCTATCTGTTTGGCTCTAATGTTGAAGGTAAAGTTGATTTGGGTAACTCTCAATTAAGACTATCTGTTCTGTCTTAATGTTGGAAGTAGAGTTGGTTTGGTGAAATCTCAGTTAAAGCTATTTTTCCGGCCTTAATATTAGAGAATTTAAATCAAGACTATCTATCCAGCCTTAATATTAGAAGTGAAGTCTCAATCAAGGCTATATATCTAGCCTTAATATTGGAGAATTTAAATCAAGATTATTTGTCCAACCTTAATGTTAGAGGTAAAGATGATTTAGGAAAAATCTCAATTAAGGCTATCTATTCGGCCTTAATATTAGAAGTAAAGATGATTTGGGAAAAATCTCAATCAAAGCTATCTGTTCGGCCTTCATCTTGGAGAATTAAAATCAAGGCTATCTGTTTAGCCTCAATGTTGGAAGTAGAGTTGGTTTGGTGAAATCTCAATCAAGGCTATCTGTTTGGCCTTAATGTTAGAGAATTTAAATCAAAGCTATCTGTCCGGCCTTAATGTTGGAGGATAAAAAAGATTTGGTGAAATATGGTAAAAGTAATAGTTTTTGGTCTATTTTGGAAAGCCTAGCTTAATGTCTGGTCAGTTTTGAGACATTTCTGGTAGGAATGATGACAACTCTATCTGGTAGGAATTGACGGAGAGATGATCCTATCTGGTAAGAATGATGATGACCCTATTTGGTCGAAATTGGTAAAGAGATGATCCATTTTGCCAAAAGTCTGACTTACAACTTGTTCTATTATGAAATGCATCTGACTATGCAATGATTGGATACCTTGAACTAGTGAAGGGTCAGTTTGGTAGGAGAGTGCTGAGCTTTCAGGAGAAAGATGCCCCCACTTTAAGCAAGGTGAATATTTGGGAGGGAAATGCCCCCACTTTAGAATGATAAAGTGGTTTGGCTATTTTGTTTAGATAAACTAGCTTGGGGATGGTTGGACTAAGTATTAAGCTAGTTAAAGGGTCGGTCAAAGGCTATCGGTTTGGCCTTACAGGAAGAAAAAATCGACCTAGTCAGCTTGAAAGGCTTAGTGTATGGCATTTTGGATTAAACAGCTAGTTTAGGGTCATATCAGGTATAAGGCTGCTTGGTTACTAGTTATCAGTTTGGCCTAGGAAGAAGTCACTTTGGGAAGTTAAGCTAGGTATGGCTGGAAAAGGTTGGGCTAAGCTTAGGTGGGTTTGGCCTAGGAGATGGTTTGGTTGAGGCTGAATTTGGAAAGGTAGATCAGAGGAGACAAGTCCTTAGAGATGATTAGGTCGAACGGCTAGGTCAAGTTTTGGGGAAGGTCAATTTGTTGGGCTTGTCTCTAAAGAAGTTCATATAGGAGTCTTTGGTTAGGTCTGGCAATTGGCTTGGTCAGTTATAGCCTTCTGGTTTGGTTTTAGAGGAGATCATCTTAGAAGGCTAGGTCAGGTTTGACCTTGGCTAAGGTCATTTGGAAGCTCAATCTAGTTTGCCTTTGTAAGAGATCAAATTAGATACTCAATCAAGTTATGGCCTTCTGGTAAGTTCATTTGAAAGGCTTGGTCATATTTTGTCTTAAGACTATGTCAAAGAGATTTGGCTGGGAACGCTAGACCTGGGAGGCTAATCTTGGCTTAAAGGAAAATGTTAGGCTAGGCAATCAATTTGGTAGGCTCAATTAGATTTTGCCTTAGAGGAGATCATAGGCTTCATAAATGAAGGCCTTTTGGGAGTGGGCTTCATGGTGAAGGCTTTTTAGGAGTGGGCTTCATGGTGAAGGCTTTTAGATTTGGGCTTCATGGTGAACTCTTTTAGATTTGGGCTTCTTGGCAAAGGCTTTTAGATTTGGGCTTTATAGCGAAGCCTTCTTAGTTTTGGGCTTCATGGAGAAGGCTTCCAGATTTGGTTTTGGGCTTTGGCTTAGGTATGGTGCTATAGGTTTTGATCACAAAGATATCATAGGCTTATGGATAAGGGTTTGCCCTTTGACATGGTTGCATCAAAATGGTCTATAGGCCTTAAGAGATTTTAATTCTCAAGGATTGTGTGTTTTGTCAATGAGGCTTAATCTTTTCAAGGATCATGAGATGTTTGCCAAAGAGGCATGAGATGGGCTTTAACTGGTTTGAGTCCTTCATAATCAACTTGAGGATGATAGGCTTTAGGAAATATGCCTCGACTTATGGTTTTGCTAAGGAACTAGATTAAAGGAGAATGAGTCTTGAGAGACTTGAGATTTTTGGTTTTGCCCATAGTCTTGAGAGACTTGAGATTTTTGGTTTTGCCCATGATGAGATTTTGCCAAGAAAAGGGTGGTAGGATATTTGAACTTGGAAAAGATGATATGATTTGCCAATGAGGCTTGGGATGGAATAGTATGATTTCATAAAGTTCGAGAATGGTTTAAAGGTATGCTAAAACTTTTGAAAAGAATCATGGAGGTTATATGGTTTTGCTTTTTATAGCATGAATCATAGAAAAGAGTAAATCAAGCTTTTCTTATTGTTTGAGATTAAAGAGACTCTTGGAGTGACAATTAATTGGTTTAACTTGATGACGTATTAACTGCACTGGCTAAAACAAAAAGCCCTTAGGAATGGCTAAAGGGTTAGTGGAAGAAGACAAATTGGGGATCATGCTCCCAAATGAGAGATAGAGATATGATAGATTGGAGATATGTATTAACTCTTTAAGCTAAGCGACAGGATGGATTGACAACAGATGATGACGTTCTAGGAAGACATGCCCCTATTGTAGGATAAGGGCATAGAAGATAGCATAATTTTAGAGAATGAGCCTCTAATGAGGAAGGATAATTTTGGAGACATGAGACAAGATGGATTGATTGAAGATGATTTGACAACTTTGGATATGAAGGAAGATGACTTGGATAAGCTTTCTCTCTCTCTCTCTCTTTGGATTTTCAGCATAGCGAGCTTATATTAATGAAATTTGGGAGAAAATATCCCACCATGATTTGCTATTTTTCTTTATGTTGAGAGACTCTGACCTTTGAATTTTAGGTTTGACAAAGGTCTTCTCTGAACTTGTCACATCTTGTTGAGGTGCATCATTTGATTAGACAATGTGCAATAGGTAATTGCATATACTTGCTCTTTGTGCTTTAACTATTTGATGAGAGGTCCTCCTTTGGTTAGGAGCTGGTGAAGTGATTGTTGATTTGAGAGAATGAGGACACCTCAAATTCTGATCTATGCTAATTGTGGTGGATTAGATCTTTGCCCCTCTTTTTTTTTTTTCCTTCATTATTTTTCTTTTCTCCTTTTTTTTCATTCATTTTTTTAAGGCTCATCCATGTTGGGCTAAACAAGGAAGATAAAGAAATTAATGCATAAATAATGAAAAGAAAGGATGTATTACTATAAACGAAGCTTTATTACAAGATGACAAAAATGAACCACTATGGTCAATGGGAATACATAAAAATAAGACCAAGCCTTTGATATTGAGCCCATGGGCTTCTCTCCAATGATACATAAAAG
The DNA here is from genome assembly GCA_947687605.1 of Reutealis trisperma. Taxonomy (NCBI): domain Eukaryota; kingdom Viridiplantae; phylum Streptophyta; class Magnoliopsida; order Malpighiales; family Euphorbiaceae; genus Reutealis; species Reutealis trisperma. The sequence goes on from CANTUT010000753.1 coordinate 142,506, forward strand.
GATATTGGTCGACGGGAATACATAAAAATAAGACCAAGCTTTTTTCGATATTGCCTTTTGAATCCTTTTTGGTTTTAAATATCCATTTACAACCAATGGGCTTCTCACCTTTAGGGAACTTGACAAGATCCTAAACATCATTGTCTTTCATGGATTTCATCTCATCTTGTATAACATTGATCCAACGTTCAGAATTGGAACTTTGAAGAGCTTTATGAAGGTTGATTGGATCATCTTCTACTAAGCCTATAAAATCTTCTTGTTCTAGGAGGAAGGCTATATAATCATCTAGAATTGCACTTCTCCTTTCTCTATTGGATCTTCTTAATGGCACTTCTTGAGGCTATTGAGTTTGCTCTATAGGAAGAACTTCATTGTTATCTTGCACAGTTCCGTCTTGAACAATATCAAGAATTATTTCTTGATTATTGTCAATAGCAATGTTAGGAAGAGAAATAAATTTCTCTTTTTTAGAGACAACTTCTTCATCAAAATTGATGTTCCTTAATTCTTCCCCTCCAAACTCTACATCCTCAAGAAATCTCATATTTCCTATTTCAAAAAAGGACCGAGTAGTGGGATCATAAAATTTAAATCCTCGAGAGCTTCTTGCATATCCAACAAAGTAGTAGCTAACAGTCTTGGAGTCCAATTTCCTTTCATTAGGCCTATAAGGCCTTGCCTCAGTTGGACATCCCCAAATGTGTAAGTGCTTTATAATGGGCTTTTTTCCAATCCACATTTCATATGGGGTTTTAGCTACTGCTTTGCTAGGTACTTTATTAAAGATATATACTTCATTCTTTAATGCTTCTCCCCAAAGTGATTCAAGTAATGAAGAATGACTAATCATATTTCTTACCATATCCTTAAGCGTCCTATTTTGTCTCTTAGCAACACTATTCATGTTGGGTTTACCCGGCATAGTATACTATAGGACGATACCGTATTTCTTTAGGAAGTTAGCAAAGTGTCCAAATGTTGCTCTCCTGATCTATCATATTTGCCACAATATTCTCCACCACGATCAGATTTGATAGTTTTAATTTTCTTTCCATGCTGAAGTTCAACTTCTGCTTTATAAGACTTGAAAATGTCTAGGGATTAAGACTTCTCACTTATTAAATATAGGTAGCCATATGTGGAGTAGTCGTCTATGAACGTAATAAAATACTGTTGACCATTCCATGCTACTGTAGGGAATGGACCACAAAAATCCGTATGTATTAGTTCTAAGACTTTCGTACATTTGTTGGCACCTAATTTACTTATGTTTGTTTGTTTTCCCTTAATACACTTAACACAAACTTTGAAATCTGTTAAATCAAGGGAATCAGGAATCCTATCTGACACAAGCCTCTGAATTCTCTATTTAGAGATGTGGCTTAAACGCTTGTGCCATAGGGTCTAGAATTCTCAATTAATTTACGTTTTGTACCTGTTGAATTAGTATGCAGGATTTCATTATGGGAAAAAATAGTTTTTAGCATACAAAGACCATCAATTAAAATACTGGTACCAATAAAATTGGATTTTAAAGACATACTAGCTTTATTATCTCCTAAATTGCAAATATATCCACATTTGTCTAAATAAGAAACAGAAATTAAATTCTATTTAAAAGAAGGAGCTATAAATGTTTCAACCAAATCCAAATAACAATCAGTCTTTAATTGTAATCTAAAATGCTCTATAGCTTCCACATGGACTTTATTGCCATTGCCCATATGGATGAATCTTTTAGCATCAATTGGTAGTCAGCTCTAGAGGCAACCCCCGCATAGACACACTTATGTTAATAGTAGCACCAAAATCTATCCACCAAGTATTTATAGGTACAAAAGCTAAATTAGGTTCATAATAAACTAAAGTGAGAACCTTACCCTTCTTTGCACACCAGGTGGCATACTTGGAATACTCTTTCTTCACGTGTCCTCCTTTCTTACAGAAAAAACAAGTGAATTTATCACCCTACTTCTTCACCTTTTTCTATCTAGGTGTTCCACTTGCATATCCTTAGCCCTCTTCTTTTTCTTATTCTAAGAGATTGATGCTAAACGAGCACTTCTGTCTTATTCCTCTGGATTCTTTCCTCTTCTTGCATACACTGTAAAATGAGCTTATTAAGAGTCCATTTATCTTTTTGAGTATTATAACTCACCTTAAATTGACTGAATTATGTAGGAAGGGAAATGAGAACTAAATGCATGAGTAAATCTTCATTTATCTTTAACTTTAGTGCCTTTAGTTTTTCAGCAAGATTTGACATCTCCATTATGTGCTTCCTTATATTTTTTGTTTCCTGTACCTCATAAAAATCAGAGCAGCCCAATGGTTACTCATTTCAAATTTCTCATTTTTGGCAAAATACTGCTGTATTGTCTTAAGGGATTCCTTAGCATTATTGCTCTCATAAATAATGCTCTGAAATGCTTCTAGTATGGAACATTTCATGTTCATTAGACTCATGCGGTTAGAGCGATCTTATTTCTTAATTTTAGCCTCATTTGAATTATCCTCAGTTAGAATAGGTCGCTCCATCCTTAACGCAAGGTCTAAATCTATACAGCCAAGAACAATTTCCATGTTCTCTTTCTAGACCTTAAAATGTACACCATTTAGTATAAGAATGGCACTAATTTGAGCAAAAACATTATTTATAGTTGCAAAAATTGAATAGAGAACAACAAAACAACATGCAATAAATAATCATGTCATTAAATCAAGAATTTTTATAAGTAAATTATAAAACAAGATACCTAGTACAACTTGACATCTAGTGTTTACATAGAAATATCAATTGTAAATGGTACTCTCAATGCAATAATCAAACATTGATAATAAAACCTATCAAACAACAGCCTTTCTTTAGACTGACTATTATTCACATGGAAAACAGCTTTATAATTATCGATATTTATCATTGCAAGTATGTTCATTGCTTGGCTAATTAACCTTCCTTTGGTTGATTAATGTCCGCATAAATGTGAGGTCTCGCCCGAGCACCGGCCCGGTCCGCTAAAGGGAATCAAGATGCTCATTCAGATTTAGACTCACGATAGAACTCTCAGGTTCGGATATGGTTAATTTTGAAAATGATTTTAAGAGTGGCCACCTTAATTTTATTTAGTTAGGAAAATATTAAGGAAAAAATTCAAATTGACTCCAATTTATTAATTTTTACTTTAATTTGCCCATAGATAAAATTAGTAGTCTCAAACTAGGTTGAGCTCGGGGACTAGGTTTTTTGTTTTAAATAATCAAAATTTGGCTCTTAAGTTTAATTTGACTTTGAAAAATTAATTTCATGAATGACAAATGTTATATGACAATATCATGATTAATGCATGAGTATGGTATGAGTGCAATGAGAAAATAAAATATTCACAAATTACATTAAAAAAGAGGAAAGAAGATTGATTGAGATTTAGATTCCAAATGTGCATACGTACCCCATTGAATAGAGATCAAAACTCACCTAGTTCATTTTACGATTAAGTGGAAGGATTTAGAGATTGATTAGATTAATTAATTTGATTTAGATTTGAAAGGAACAGGCTGATACTATGGCTTTTGGTGGGTAGACGGTTTTACTGGACTGAAATTTCGTTTTGTCGAGACCTGTTAATTGGTTTGATTGGGAGACTAATTAGTTAATTAAAAAGATTAATTAACTCATTAATATGATGAAAATGGTAGATGGATTAATTAATTAAAAAGATTAATTAATTAATTTGGATGCAAGGTGAGTTAAGAAAATGATTGATCTTGGGGGATTAATTAATTAATGAAAAAGATTAATTAACTAATTAATTATGATGAAAAGGGTGGATGGATTAATTAATTAAAAAGATTAATTAATTAATTTGGATGAAGGGTAAATTTAAGAAAATGATTAATTTTATTTTAAAAAGTGATTAATTAATTAATTAATTAAAAAGATTAATTAACTTAGTTAGGATGAGGTAATTAATTAATTAGAGAGTGGTTGGAGGGAGAAGAAGAGAGAAATTAGAGGATAGCTATCAACTCTAACTCAAGATGTGTTTGAAATGAAGAAATGAAAGGGCTATTTATAAAAAAATGAGGTGGGGATGATTTGAAAAGTGAAAATGTGAAAAGACGAAAATAATAGGGCTAAAAAATATTAAAAAATATAGGAAAATGAGGTGGAGATGATTTGGAAAGTGAAAATATAAAAAGAAAATAATAGGGCTAAAAAAATATTAAAAAAATGGAAAAAAGAGGGCATTTTCAGAATTTAAACTAGGTGGGCGGTGCAGATCCGCACCGATCAAACGCGGCTGTTGTGTGTAAGAAGTGCGGCGGGCCGCGTAAGATAAACGAGATCGCCGCGTCAAATTCTGATGCAGCTAGTTTGTCTTTTTTTTTTTTTTTTTTTTTTTTTTTTTTTTTTTTTAAAGGGATTGGTTGGTTTGGTATTTAGGAAATTTTGATGTTCGGATAACAATGTAACTAAGGCTAAAAAATTTTCTTTTGGGGGTGCTGCCCCCGAACTCCTGCTCGCTAACCGGCTAGCGGGATTGTCATAACGGCTCTGCGTAGCGCATTAAACTTAGCATGTGCAAAAGCTACGGTTGAATGATGAGGGTGCAAAATTAAGAGTTCATAATAAACAATGAACATGCAACATCTTTATGTTCCAAATTAAATCAATTTACACATTAGAGGCTACTTTGGTAGCATATTGCTTTAATCAATTTAATTTAAAATACTAAATATAACTAGTCCAAATAAGTCCTTGATATTGCATACAAATACCTTATAAAATTAATGACTTCAAGACACAATCAAATCATGCACTAAGATTTATTATGTATTAAATAATTTATCTTGATGCAAACCATAGCATCAAATCAATACATACCCACAATAGCAAATTTAATAGCATATATATATATATATATATATATATATATATATATATATATATAACAACACCAATTATCAAAACCAAATATGTGCATAAGGAATTCAATAACCATAATGGCATTGAATTATTAGCATGAAAACTGAATGTGGTCATGAAAAGTTAATATCCAGTAATCATGTAACAATAAAAGCATATACATGCAAACCAAAATATTATATACTTGTAATCAATTCGCCACTAACCAATTAATACAATTTTGGCTTCTGTAATGTTATATATATATAAATATAATATTAGAAATCAAAACCGAATGGCCATACAAAACTGAATGGGAAACATTAACTAATATGGCCATTAAAAATATAATAACATGAAAATCAGTATGTATATATATTGTAATCAATTGGTTCTAATTAACCTAAAAACAAGAGCAATTCGATAATTGATTGACAACTATATGAACTCGATTATTAGACAACTACACACGCAAATCATAAGGAAAAATAATTATGTAATATACATATGTATGTATATGAATCCATCATGATCCGAGCACGTAACTCAAAATTCTGAATCCATATATAGCAATCGCATACTAATAAAACCAAATACATAATTATATACCATAATAACTATTTGTTATAACACAAACAGAAAATTAAAATACCACAAAACACAAAATTTTCTAATCCTTAACAATCCATATAATCACCATGGATCAAATATAATAATTCTTTAATCCTAATAATCTAACATGATTTGAGCTCTGATATCACTTGTTAAAATCACATAATTCTTTAAATACTTTGATGCCCAAAATCAATCATACTAGAGTTATTAAGGATATTAAAAATAAATACGTGTATCCATTATAACAATCAAACTTTTGCGGAATAAACGATAAACGAGTGCTTTGATATCAGGTATGGCCTTTCTCAATCAAATCCCTAAATTCTAAAGATTTCTCAACTTTCTATCTCTGATCCGTAAAGAATAGAAAGCGGTTGAATGATTTGACGTATTGGAGATCATAAGTTTAGAATTTTTTATATACTAACCAATTAGGATTTCATTAAGCCTATATGGGTTAGGAATCCACCCATTAAACCATACCAATTCCTGAAATCTATAGGCTTCACATAAATGAATCACTCAAGCTAAGCTCACTTATAAAAATAATCTATCAATATAATTGTTCTAATAAATATGAAAGCCCACACAATAGAGATTAAAATCTAATATAATTATTTATAAGTGTTACATGATTAGTTTAGCATGAATTGGGGTGAATTTGAAGTGACTATAAGCAAGAATATGGAGATTAAAGGTTAATATGATCATTGAGATGTGATTCAAGTTGAGAGAAAAAGAAGTGAAGAAATGAAGTGAAAATTTGGAAGCAAGAAAATGGTAAATGAAATGCCCTTGTTAAGCTAATACACCCTTATTACTTGATATAATACACCCTTGTTACTTTGCATAACATGCCCATGTCATGGAAATTATTAGTAAGTTAAATTTAATGAAAATAATTTTATTAAGCAAATGAGAATAATATTGTATGAATTTATATAAATTTATTGACAATAATTTTATATATAGTTTGATATTTTTTTAAACAAATGTCAAAATGAGTTATTTATATATTTTTCTTTAATATATTAGTATGAATACGGATATGATAAATTAAATTAATTTCTAATGAAAATTTAAATTATTTACATAAAGGTTCTTTTTATATATGTATATCTATATATATAAATTATATGATTGTCAACTGTATAGTTCAATTTAATTAAAGTATTTTCATGGATATTATCTTTAATGTAAACAAATAATTAATGTGAAATATGAATTTATATAATTAATGAATTTCATACTATGCATTTTACATTTTTACATGAGTTTTAAGTTGTTTTAAACCAAGTATTAAAAATAAAATGTTTTTATAAAGATTTTAATGGTTTTTATTATTGAACATAATATATGAGGTAAAGTAATATTAAGCTAAATTGATAGTGAATAATGAAAGCTGGTGTGACTCTTAATTTATGAAATTGAATTATGGACTAGAATGGTGGATGGGATCTATTATATTGGAGGTCTGGGATAGACTACTTATGGTATTTGTTGAATAATTGAAATTGTTGATTTTTCATGAAGGTTAGTCATATTTTAAATATAGGAAGTAAGTATATAAGAGTAATTCACATATAATTTAATTGATTAATATTGTTATATTTTTAGGATGGATTTTATGATTAGATCATAAGGATAGCTAATTGAAACATGAATCAGTTAATTGATATGAGAATTTATATGTAGGATTGTGAGTCAAAAGAATTGAAGAATTTCATACAAGAATAAGGTGATTTGAAATTTGATTATAGGATATGGCAAGTAAGTTAAGTATGAAATGCTTTTGCTCAACTTTTTATTGAATTATTCGTTCTAAATGACCTACATTGATTGAGATTATTTCCATCCTTATTGATATTGTCATTTGTTCATTGAAATCATAACTATTGCATGGTACATCAAATGATGAACCATGTATTTGCTATTAATGGAACCACCATGAATTAATTGATATTATGTGAATATGAACTTACCTAGCAAAAAACCAAGCCTATTGCCATAAGTAACAAAACTCCCAACTAATGGGGAAGAATCCGTTAGACTGTATACACAGTGACTCGATTGATCGAATCTATAAATTAAGTCAGACTATCCTTGCCATTAGTGCAGGATCAAAGATAAGGAGCTGCCCTTTCCGTTTATACCTTAAATGCCAATATGTTATTCTGTTATTAAAGGCTATGAGTTCAGGTGCTAGTTTTGATCATGAGTACCCTTCTGTTATGTGACATGAGGAATTGACGAGCATGATATGATGTGAAGGTTCTATTAACCCATGTGTTCCATTGATATAACCATGTGATTTATTGATTGATTATATAATTCATTGTATTATGCTTTTATATATTTATACATTGCTTCATCAACCATTCATGATACCTTTTATTCCATCTACATTTCATGCTTACTGAATTGACAGCTCACGACATTGTCTGTGGATATTTTTCAGGTTATAGATTGAAGAATAGAAGATAGAAGATAGTAGTTGATTAAGTAGGACTTCTTGATTTCCTTCTCTATTATAAAGTAAATACTCATATTAATGTTTATAATTGTATATGAAAAATTTTAAGAGTTCAAGTGTTTCTATTCTCAGTTCTTGTATAGTAAATGAAGAGTTATATATATATATATATATATATATATATATATATATATATATATATATATATATATATATATATATATATATATATATATATATGTATGTATGTATGGAAAATAATGAATTATGATTATGAAATATTATTTGACTTTCCATTGTATATCAAGAGTGAAGGTTTATACGGTATATATTGATTCATGATAGTTAAAGAAATGTAATTAACAAAATGAATATTGTATAAATTGATTTCTAATAATAAAAGATTTGTTATTATAAGTGTAGCCATTATATGAATATGACATGAGTTATGTGTATAAGCTTAATAAGTGTTCATGTTTCGATCTTGGGCATGATTTGTATGTTCTATTTATGAATGTATTTGAGATTTGCATGAGTTCTACAGATTTTCGGTGGCTTTAAGCTTACCTATACCACAAATCCACCATATAAGAAAAGTCCTAAAGGGAATAGAATGGCAAAATCCTCCAGTAGAGAACGTGACCTTTACAATATTGATTGTATTCTAAAGACTAAGACCATTCTTCTAGAGTCACACCATTAAAGTCTTAACCAATAATCTCCTAAGAAAGGTATGGTATTGTCTTGAAAATATTTGGATGGCTAGTGGAAGTGTAGATATGGCTTAACGAATTTGATGTCTAGTATGTTCCATGAACAACATTGAAAGCATAAGTTGACTTCATAACAAAGATGGTAGAACCACAACTATTGGTAGAACCAAGTTCTATAACAAAATGGACGTTATAAATGGTCTATCAACGGCTTGAACTTATGTGAAAAACTTAAGAAAGTTCCATAAATAGCTCTTCCAAGATCCTAATGGAAAAAAGGCAAACCTCGCTCAATTGTGGAGAGAACAAAGATGGTCTTACCAAATTAAAAGATCTTAGTAAGAGATATGAGGCTAATAATAACCTAATCAAAAGAAAATAGATCTAAGTAAGATATTTGAGATTTATGATAACCATGTCAAAAGAAAGTAGATCCAAGAAAGAGATTTGAGACTTATAATAACTCTATAAAAAGAAAACATATCTGAGAAAAAGATATCAAATTTATAATTTTCCTACAAAAAGATAGCAAATCGAAGTAAGAGATTTAAGACTTATAACAGCCCTACCAAAAACAAGTAGATCCAAAAAAGAGATTTGAAACTTACAATGGCCCAACCAAAAGATAACATATTCAAGTAAGAAATCTGAGGCTTATAATAGCTCAAAAAAAAAAAAATAAACAGATCTAAGAAAGAGATCTAAGACTTATAATAGCCCCACTAAAAAGAACATATCCAAGGAAAGAATTTATGACCAAATAGTAGTAACAATGTTCTCTCCAAGAGTTGCTTGAAATCATCAAAAGATTAGAGACCAAAGATGGTCCTACCAATAAAGATCTAAATGAGATAGGTCCATCGGCATTTTTTTGGGAAGCGAGAAGTTGAAGTTAGACGTTCAAGTCAATAAGGGTTGGTATTTGAGGGTCTCTAGGTGGAGGAGATGAGTATTTAGGGTTCAAGGGGCTCAAGGATTCATGATATCAGGGTTAGTCATAGTAAGGAAGGGTTCAAGTTTTTCGGCTTTGTTTTTAGGGTACTCTTTTGATATTTTGTTTTAGGATAAAGGGTTTTTAAGCTAAGAAATAAAAGCATGTGTTGCTATCCTCGAAGAAAGAAGAGAATGGTGATTCTAATCACAGAAAGATAAGCCAATGTTTCCCACAAACGACATTAATTTGATCGGAGCTTGATTAAATAAGAGTTAATGGGATGGATCTCCAGTATTGGGTCTTTGTGATTAGAGCCTGCAAAGAGGAAAAGATGGTCAAGAGGGCTAGGCCTTATGGGTCCCTGATGCTCATGTTAGTAATCGGCTTCCCCGGTGATTGGAGAAGGAGATTTCTCTTCTCTGGTCATAGAACTTTTAGTGAGAGAAAGAGGTGAGAGAGTGTACAGTTTAATATACTTAAATTATGTGTTGATCATTCTCTTTTGTATGGCTATGCATAGGACAAAAGTTGGATGCCTTTTTAGATAGGAGAGATAATGTCTCCTGACACAACATATTTTTGATTGTTGTGGTTGGTACAAGAATAGTGGGCGCATGAGCACCTGTCTTATCCCTAGGGATGTGTTAGGTGAGTGGAGGTGTCAGGGCCCAAGGGTGTGCCACCTGCTGGAGAGTCTCTCTGACATTTGATGGTGATGCCTATATCATAAGCTCTCTGCAGTGAAAAGTAGCTTGTGGAGGAAGTTACTTGAGACTAAAATTGTCACACCTCGAACTCGAGGGCACGTGATCGGCACTAGGACACGGGAAATGCACGTGGCTACCAGTGCCCGTAGTAAGCTTAACCAAAACACACAACAGAAAAGCCTAAGACTGAAAAGGGCTATGGGCCCAAATAAGTTAAGCATATCCAAAAGAAATCACAATATAAGATAAATTTTCTTGGGCCAACAACTCGTTTATTTCATAAATGTAGTAAATTACAAAAGAGTTCTGTTTAACAATAGATTTCAACTCTTTAAGTACATAACTGAATTTTAACAATGTACAAGTACAAAGTATAACATTGCGGAGTTCTAGAGCTATATTTACAATTATACATACATTATATATAATCTTACTACTCAATATTACAAATTACTGCCGAAGGGAAGTTGGCAGTTTACTCAATTACAACTTCTTCACAAGCTCATTCTCTGACCTGAAAACAACGAAATGAATAGGAATGAGCGTTCGATTCAGTGAATGATATCAGCTAATATATTAAACTGGTATCCTACAAATGGACTCTAATGCACATGTTATGTACTATGTCACAGAAACAGATAAGTCATACAATCAAGTAAGGATGGAATATGGTCCACAGTACCACACTAATACTCAATAAAGGGAGCCAATCCCCTCATACTGGCTCTCTGAATCCAATAATCCATCTCTTATGTCCAATGGGCCCGGCCAGCACTGGTCTGTACCAGGCGGCCCTGACCCGACTAATAACGGCCCTGGCGATGAGCAGGCCCGGCCAGCATACACCAGTCATAGCTCATCTTCTCAATCCATCATAATCCCAATCATAACCATAATCATAACAAATCCATAATATCATATCAAAAGTTCGTAGGTGGTACTGCATCCTCCCAACCTCCATCCGTCAACCACAATCACAATATAATACAGAATATAGAATATTGAGTTATCATTCACAGTCAAATGTTACATGCTTATATATGCAGTAGTAGTGCATAATATACATATATATACTTACAGAAATGCAGATGTAAATGAAAACAGGATAATACATTAGTGAATATTACTCACCTAACTAACAACGCTTCTGACTAGCTTCCCTTGGAAGTGCAGTCTTGGAACCAGGAAGACGCCAGACACCGACACCTCGCAACAACGGACATCGTAAGGATAAGAATTACACTTAACTAGACATAATATAAAGATTACTGAGATTCTGATTGAGGTCTCAACAGAACCATACAAAACCCAACAATAGACTCGACAATCTAACAATTACTCTAAAGACTGCTAAACATAAAAAAACTTATTTAATAACTGAAATATAAGAGTTTTAGATTAACTTTCATGAATTTCAATCATACAAATGTCGAGAATCGCGCTGAAATGTTGAAACGGAATTACTGGACTGCCCCACGCGCCACCGCCGACCGGCCATGCGCTGCCGCTACTGGTGGCGGATTTGGGGGAGCTCCACACCACCAGGTTCACCTCGACTCCAGGATCACAAAAATGGTCACCATTCGCTATCACTCGTCCTTCAACCGCCGAAAAATACCTCCAAATGTGCGGTTTTGCATTTTCTGATCTCCTCCTTCGGTGATCCTCAGGGGTCAAGGTTGGTACCAAATTGAAGCTCTCATCCTCAAGAGTTGAATGACACCAAAATCATTGGATTTCGCCGTCGGAATCGGCCAAAAAATCAACTTGAAGTTTTGGCGCCGGCGGAGCTTCCCTCCTTGCGTACGCCGCCGTCTGCTGTTAGATCGGAACGCCGTTGCCTCCCTTGAGGTCGCCGAACGGTGGGCTAGCCACTGGTTGCGGCGGTGCAGCCCACCGCCAGATGGGTGGTGGCTCACCACCATCCCAGCATCTCCTCCTCTCTCTCCGCTCTTGCTGCCTCTCTCCCTCTCCCCGTTTCTGCGTCTCCTTCCTTTGTTGGCTGTCAGCTGGTAGCCAACAACTGCTTCTTTTCTTTTCTTTTTTTTTTTTCCTTCTCCTTCTTCTCCTTTCTTAACACGCATATATATATATATATATATATATATATATATATATATATATATATATATATATACACATATATTTTATATAATTACAACACTACACATATCTATATATAGACACAAATTAATAATAATAATAATAATAATAATAATAATAATAACAACAACACAATAATAATGATAATAAGAATAATTTATAATTTACATACTAATAACAAAATTAATAAACTTATTCATAATAATTATCATGATAATAAAATCCCAAACTTCCAGTACTAAATATATAATTAGCAATATACTTTAGATTAATCGAACGTACTATTTATATTCAAATATCAAATATAATATTGTAATAAAATTATTATTAATAATACATATTCAAATAGTATGAATATTTATAATTTAGTAAAATATAACTCCAATTCTTACTTTAATAAGGAAAATAATAAAATAATATATTTCCGTACAAAATAAAATTTTATAAAATAAATAGAAATTCTGGATATTTCAAAAATAAGATGGGGTCTTGAGAGGACTTCGCCAGCATGGACCTGGAGGTCTAGGCTCCTAGTATTTATCCCTCTTGGACCTTTGTTCTGGGCTCTAATCTTAGGATAGAGGCCTTTGGTCTTGTTGTTGAGATGGATCTTTGATCTCTAAGGCCTATCAGACTATTAAGCCATTTTTGTCCCTTATCACTATTGCTGGCTTTAAATTCTTAAACTATCAGCCCTATATTTCCAATTGATTTGCTGATTTGCGAGTTGCCCAAAAATGTAGGGATGACAGTGGGTTGTGTATGGGATGGATTTTTCATTACTCATACTCACCCCGCCAATATTTATTTATACTTGCTTCGGCACTTGCTCTACTATGGAGCGGGGTGAATAATAAAATGGGATGAGTACCCGCGGGTATATCTATTTTTATTTTTTATTTTTTTAAAAATTATTTAATATTAATTTTTCATATATATATACATATTCATTTATATATATTTTCTACATATTTATATAATATAATTTATCTTTTACATAAAGCTATAAATTAAAAATGATATATCAAATATATATAATAATTGAAAAATTAAAAAAATATATATTAAATGTAAAATCGGGGCGAGTTCGGAGCAAGTTATAGTATTATCTGTTCTTGCCCCATATCCGATTTGGATTTTAATTTTTAAATTCTCCCTATACCATTGAATTAATGGTTAAGGACGAAGCAAGGGGATACCTGATGTAACGGATTAAATTGCCGTCTCTACAAAAATGATTTGTCGTTTACAAAAAAATAAAAAATATAAAGGACTTGTTAGAGTGTCGTTTAACGGGGTAGATTTTGGCTTACAGAAGGGACAGAGATTGTGTAGGTTCTTGCTTCTTTGAAATCGAAATCGAAATCATAAAAGCCGGCCCGAGAGAGAGGAGAAATTTCAGATTCGACAGGAAATAGGCATGAATATGATTGATTTCATCTCCTATATCATAATTATAAAGAGGATTCATACTTCATCAATATTTAATCAATTCAATGTTTTTCTATCAAGGATTTTTAATCTGAAATTAAATTATTGTTCGCCGATGCTGTGATGGTTAGTTTGTCTTCAAATCTCCTACAATGCTCAGGTATTCTGTATTTCCCCGTCCTCCTCCTATCCTCCTCTACAGCCACCTCCCACGCAAGTCACTGCACTGGAAGCCACGCCATGAAGCCAAGCTCACTCGCCCCGAACTCCTCCACCGCATCTCTCGCCTTCTTATCCTTGGTCGCTATCATGCCCTCAAAGACCTTAATTTCGATTTCTCTAATGACCTTCTCGATTCTGTTCTTCTCAAACTTAAACTAAACCCTAATGCTTGCTTGGATTTCTTCAAATTAGCCTCCAAGCAACCCAATTTTAGACCTAATATAAAGTCCTTTTGTAAGCTTGTTCACATTTTGTCTCGAGCTCGAATGTATGTTGAGACCAAATTCTATTTAAACGAATTGGTCCTTCTTTGTAAGAATAATTACTCTTCATTTCTTGTTTGGGATGAGCTTGTTAAGATTTATAAGGAGTTTTCTTTTTCGCCTACTGTTTTTGATATGATATTGAAAGTGTATGCTGAAAAGGGAATGACAAAGAATGCACTCCATGTGTTTGATAATATGGGAAAGTACGGTCGCATTCCGAGCTTGCGGTCTTGCAATAGTTTGTTGAATAGTTTGGTTCGAAGAGGTCAAAGTTATATTGCGGTGCTTGTCTATGACCAAATGAATAGGCTAGGGATCGTGCCTGATGTTTTTACTTGTTCAATTATGGTTAATGCATATTGTAAGCTGGGGACAGTCAATAGAGCTGTAGAATTTGTTGAGAAAATGGAAAATTTGGGTTTTGAATTGAATGTTGTTACTTACAATAGTTTGATTGATGGGTGTGTTAGTATTGGAGATATGGACAGAGCCAAAGAGGTTTTGAGAATGATGGATGAGCATGGGATTTTGAGAACTAAGGTTACATTTACGTCCTTTATTAAAGGTTATTGTAGACTAAGTAAGTTGGAGGAAGCAGAGAAGGTGCTTCGAGAGATGGAGGAAGAGGAGAGTGTGGTCTTGGATGAATTTGCTTATGGTATATTGATCGATGGGTACTGTCGAGTTGGTAAAATGAACGATGCCATCAGGTTTTGGGATGAGATGTTGAACAGAGGATTGAAGATGAATTTATTTATTTGCAACTCATTAATAAATGGATATTGTAAAAATGGTCAAGTTTGTGAGGCAGAGAGGTTGTTAAAAGGTATGAGGGACTGGGACTTAAAACCAGATTCTTATAGTTATAGCACTCTTGTGGATGGGTACTGTAGAGAAGGTCTTACCAGTAAGGCTTTCAGTGTTTGCAATGAGATGCTTCATGATGGAATTGAACCTAATGTTGTAACTTATAATACTCTTCTTAAGGGCTTATGTCGTGTGGGTGCCTTTGAGGATGCTTTGCACCTTTGGCATTTGATGCTAAAGAGAGGTGTGGCTCCTAATAAGGTAAGTTATTGTACTTTGCTTGATGGGCTCTTCAAGATGGGAGACTTTTCAAGGGCTTTGTTTCTGTGGAATGATATTCTAGCAAGGGGTTTGGGCAGGAATACATATGCTTTCAATACAATGATTAATGGATTGTGTAAGATGGAGAAAATGGTTGAGGTGGAAGAGACATTTTGCAGGATGAAGGAACTGGGCTGTAAACCTGATGGAGTAACATACAGAACTATGAGTGATGGATATTGTAAACTTGGAAATGTAGAAGAAGCTTTTAGAGTTAAAGAGAAGATGGAAAAGGAAGCAATTTCTCCTTCCATTGAATTGTATAATTCTCTTATTGGTGGACTTTTTAAGTCTAGGAGAACAAGTAAAGTGACTGATCTTCTTTCTGAGATGTGCATTAAGGGATTGTTTCCTGATGTTGTCACTTATGGAACCCTTATTGCTGGGTGGTGTGATGAAGGGAGACTGGATAAAGCTTTTAGTGCATATTTTGATATGATTGAAAAGGGGTTTGCTCCGAATGTAATTATTTGCAGCAAAATTGTGAGTAGCCTCTATCGACTTGGTAG
The DNA here is from genome assembly GCA_947687605.1 of Reutealis trisperma. Lineage (NCBI taxonomy): Eukaryota > Viridiplantae > Streptophyta > Magnoliopsida > Malpighiales > Euphorbiaceae > Reutealis > Reutealis trisperma. Next base: position 158,516 of record CANTUT010000753.1, read on the forward strand.
GATGGATGAAGCAAATATGCTGTTGCAGAAGATGGCATCTTTCGATATCTTTCTTGAGCATGGATGCTTTGACAGGTTCCATAGGGCAGATGATAGATATCTTGATGTTCAGAAAATCTGTGATACTCTTGATGAAAGTGCTAAAAGTTTTTCTTTGCCCAACAGTGTGGTATACAATATAGCTATTGCAGGGCTTTGCAAGTCTGGGAAGGTTGATGATGCAAGAAGATTTTTTTCAGTCTTGCTGCTAAGAGGCTTTAGTCCAGACAATTTCACTTACTGCACACTGATTCATGGCTGTTCTGCTGCTGGTAATGTGAATGAAGCTTTCACCTTGCGGGATGAGATGACGAAAAGAGGTCTTGTTCCAAACTTAATTACATACAATGCTCTAATAAATGGCTTGTGTAAATCAGGAAATTTGGATCGAGCACATAGGCTTTTCAATAAACTTCACTTGAAGGGATTAACTCCAAATGTTGTTACTTATAATGTATTGCTAGATGGATACTGTAAAAATGGTAACACTAGAGAAGCCTTGGATTTGAAAAACAAGATGTTAAAAGAAGGGATATCTCCCTCGATTATTACCTATTCTGCTTTGATTAATGGTTTTTGTAAGCAAGGAGATGTGGAAAAATCTATTAAGCTTTTAGCTGAGATGAAAGAGATACTCGACGATCAAGATCTAGTGACAGTTTCTAAGTTAGTGGAGGGTTATATTAAATGTGGAGATGTAAAGAAGATCTCTAAGCTTCATAATACGATGCATGTGACCTTTCCATCTGCTGGTATTATTTCTCATAAACAAATGGGGTTAGCAGTGTTCTCAAATGCTAAAGAAATGTTAGATGCATGTATTTTGTCCAAAGCTGTCTGTTGATGAACGCTCAGCAAACTGAGAATTCGTCATGAAGATTGTTCTGTTTGGTCAAAGTTATGGTTACTTCATCCATCTCCTTGAGAAGCCCAGGTAATATTCTTGATTTACATATATGTTCTCTTGTTTTGCATAATTATGCTGGCTAATTCAGTCTCCCTGCTACAGGACACAATTATCAAGCGGCTTTTAGTTCCAAAATGTCATCATATTCTTCGGATGTACTGTAATTGCTCTGGAGGGCTTACTGACTACTTATGTTTCATATATTTGTTGGAGTATCTGAGCCTACAAAGCAGAAACTGTTGAGGATCTTTCCTGAAAATGTATTGTTGTACCTAATCTAGTAAGATTTTCCTTGTTCTTTTAAGTGTTTTATGCCATGTTTTTGAAACCTGATTGGTGGGTGAGGAATAGATGTTCTTATTTGATAATCTTTCAATGAAGCCGATCACAGTGCAAAGATATCATTTCAGGAAACTGGCAATTTATTTAGGTGTTTATAGTTTCAAACACAGTATGCATGCAGAACGCTTTTGGTGTCTCCACACTTTTCCTTTGGCACTAAAATCCCATAATGTCTTGTTGTCTTTGCTTCTCCTTCAGTGCATGTTCTATTATATCAGCTGCCCAGGACTAAAGGTCATTCTGTAAATCAACTTAAATTCTTTCCTGTGATAATCCTCCTAAGGTTTAGTTGCTTGACCTAAGTTTGTTTGTATGAAAGTATTTTTCCCATTCATGAGTATCATTTTTCTTCTGTTGTAATACAAAGTTTTTGCTTTTTATGCAGACTGCAGGTGCCATTGGAGGGGTTGCTGCTTCTCTCATTCGTGTTCCAACAGAGGTACATATGTGACTGTACATTTTTATATAAAGAAATGCTTTATGAGACCTCATTTAATATTAATGTCTTTTGCGTAAAACAATCTCCAGGTTGTTAAGTAAAGGATGCAGACTGGGCAATTTACCTCAGCTCCTGATGTTGTCTGCCTCACTTTCCCTAAGAAAGGTTTTAAGGGGCTCTATGCAGAAAGTATCTCCTACAAATTAACCCAGGGGTCAATTTGTATTTGTGTGTAACCTAAGATCTATGTTGCTGCTCTGAATTAGCAAATTTATATTTCCAATTTTATTCCTGTAATAACAAAGATGGAAAAGGTTCATTCTGAAACTAAAGGCTTCTTGTTGCTTTGTTCTTTGTATAATTATTTATGGTTGTTATTCTTGATGATTTTTCCATCATACTCTGCATTTCATATTTCTTTTTTTATTTTTTATTTTTTTGGGTTTAGGGATATGGATCACATTTATCGCAAGATTTGCCATTTGATGCAATTCAGTTCTGTATCTATGAACAGCTTTGCATAGGTTATAAAGTGGTGGTATGCTCCTTATCATGGATAATGATGTTTAGAACTGTGTTATGTAATTTTGTTGCTTGACAGTTTACCATTCCTTCATTGTGCATCATTCTTTTTCAATGCTCTTTTGTTATTTTAATAATGCTGAGTTGCATTTGGTGAGGTTGCTGATTCACAGATTATTATTTGCTAAACAAAAAATTGATTGTCATTTATTTTCAAGCCCATATGTGAAACTATGCGAATTTCAGAAAGGCATATTAGTATGACCTTTTGAACCTGGAAAGTCACATATAGAATTATAAAATGCAAGTATTATCACTTGGCTTGGCGTACGCACATTCGCATTAGGCTCGACAAAAAAAAGGGATCATGTGACGCTCTGCTGGTGCTCTGTTTTTGGGTATCCCCAATCTCATTTGGAAGATTTGGTTGAAGGGTTTGATTTTTCCCCTGCATTTTTGTTTGTTAATTTTTTTACAAAGGTTATTGAAACATTAAGTAGATGTGAGGCAATTGTACAGAGAACCATTTTTCTTGACAAGTCAAGTCAATGTTGTTTGCTAACTTGTATACATCCATGCCTATATATCATGCATTTGAAACAATGGTTCATATACTATTAGTCTTATAATTGCTGAACCTACTGTATAATGATGAAGGTGATGTGCACTGTACAATTCCATTATCTGTTTTCTTTGATTGCATTGGATATAATTCCTGATAGTAACAACTTATTTTTTTTTACTCTCTAACTCACGAGGAAAAAAAAAAAAAAAAGAAAAAAGAAAAATATATCAAAATTGTTTGGGTCTGTGTGTGTTTATGCTTTTGTAATCCCAAACATGTCTGCAAGAATAACCCTCAGGTGTGAAAATATTTAGTCATTCACACAGTTTTTCGGTTGTCAAGTAATTGACTTCTTTCTTAGACGAGGACAGGGGTTGTACAAATGCTTAACTTGTAAGAAGAATGAAAAATAAAAAGCGAGCTTGCTCTGGCCAATATATAATCCCCTTTTGCTTTCTTTTGGCAGGCACGGAGAGAATTGAATGACCCAGAAAATGCTATTATTGATGCTTTTGCTGGTAATATTGAATTCTTAAGTCTATGCATGCAACTGGAGTTGGTCGTATCATGAACGCCCTCTTATGCAGTCCCTATGTTTGAAGGAAATGTGACAAAATTGCTAGTGCTGTCAATACGTTGCACATACTTCTTTTTGGTCATTTTGTATTGGGCTGTAGAAACTTTCTTTTGCTGTCATATTAAGCCCAATGTTTTCGGCCGAGATATTAAGCCCAATGTTTAAGTGTGTATATTCTAGATTAGTTTAGATGCTCTAGCTTATTTAGAATGTTCAAGTAAGCGTATTAGAGTGTAGCCTTTTGCCCATCAGATATTAGCCTCTAATGGCAACTTTGCATTGATATATAAATAACTATGAATGAAATTACAAGATGATGTTTTCCCCTGCACAAAGAATCTCATCCTTTTCTTAATAATCCAACTAGTATCAGAGCTCTCCTGATCTCAAGGGGTTGTATACAAAAACCAAAGACCACATACCCACCATAAAATTAGAGTCTATAACCTTTATTCTCCTCTTCAATGGCTTCTGAAAAAATTTACTCCAACACCACCACCCATTTTTTCAGGTGGAAATTATCAAAATTGGGCTGTTAAGATGAAAACATATCTTGAAGCTTGAACATGTTTTAAAGCCTTTCATTTATAGAAAGTTGTCGAAACAGGAAGTGAGCCACCTCCTCTTAGGGCCAATCCCACATTTGCTGAAATCAAAGGGCATAGTGAGGAAGTTGCAAAGAAAGGTAAGGCCTTGACATTTATACACTGCCATTTCAAATGTGATTTTCATAGGGTTAATTTCACATATATCGTACTCCATTAACGTACTAATGCACATTTTCGTCCAAAAAAAAAAAACACGCTACTTAAATGTCTCCTAGCTCCACTAACGGTTACTTGAAAGTGCTTTTAACGGTTTACCATCAATATAGCTGTTAAGATACTGACATGGCACCTTACCTCAGCCACCTTAACATCTTAAGATGCACAATCTCACAATGAACTAATTAAAAAAAAAAAAAAAACCACCTCAATCTACCTTACCTTCAGATCTTCTCTCTGTGTGTGGTCTTAGATTGCTTGATGTCTCCATCTTCAAACAGAATAAAGTACACTTTTATTTCCTTTTCAACTAGATTTCTCCAAATTTCTTCAACTTTCTCTCTCAAAATTATTCTGATTGATCTAAGTGTGATATTTTATAGAGGTAGAGTAAGATAGAGTGGCGGGAAAAGTTGTCACCTGTGTTCTTTGTTTTTTGAGGGTGAAAGTAACCGTATAAAGCATAAAGGGTTATAATAACAATGAAGGCAAGGGAAAAGGATTTTGAGAAAAGTTGCCATTTGTATTTTGAGAAAAGGCTTTGCACGATGGGGACACAACCAGGTATGACAGTTAGTGAAGCTTATTTTGACTTTGATAAGGCAAATTGCACGTGGGTCTTGTTATTTTCAGTCTTTTATTTGGGGTTTTCTATTGTATTTGGGTAAATAAGGTAATGTAGGGTAATATATTGATGATGTTGGTTGGGTTAATGCTAGGTTAATAAATGTTGGTATGGGTTATTCGTTTGTGTTAAGTTTAAGGTTAGTTATTGAGTTAGGGTTTAGTTGAATTAAATTTAATAAATTTCTTAGTTGAATTAAATTTAATAAATTTCTTTGGATAATATAATAATACATAGTAATATTGTGTCATTTGTGTGTATATGCTTTTACATATGCTAATAGACTATTTAGAGAGAAGCTACATTACAATGGGGATAAAAGGTCAGAAGGGTACTTAAATGGTGAGATTCACACCATTTTCGGTTGTCACCCTGTGAATCCTCAATTTCGCACTTTCATTATCCAGCTGCAGCTTGATACCTATTAAGATTAGTGCGATACGCAGAGTCAGTATGGCAGTCCTACTAGATAGTTAGTGGGTAGGGGTCAAGAGAGTAGCGTTCCTTGCGGGGGAGTAGGGGGCAGTGCTCTCAGAGTAAAAAATGGGCTTTCAGTCACATTAGTATGAGGATGCTTAATTTTTGAACACTAACACTCTTCCTACCTTGACTGGACCTTCTATTTTAGATAGTATTTTTCCAAAATTGACTGGATCTTTTCTCAAACTGACTGTTCAAGATTTCTAAAATTGATTTCGAGTCTATCGACACTGACCAATTAATTTTTTGAACTCTATAACTCCTAGAAATTGACTCTAAAGTCTTAAAAAAATTGACCCAAAATCTCCAAAAATTAACTAAAAAAAGATCTCGAAAAGCCAGTTGGACCCGAGCCATGTGGACAAGCATCAGTCTGATGCCAATCTAAATTAGTACTGCATGGACCCGCATCAGTAAGATGGTGCAACCGAGTAGCTTTGAGCGGATCTGCATAGAGTTGACGCGGATCCACCCAGTGTTGATATGGATCCACATCAGTGCTTCATTTTTCTGCTCCTAAAATGATCCTTTTGCCCTTTCCAACCTAATTTTTAATTCCTTTTCAGCCTTATCCTTTTGATCTTTTCACTTTTTCAATTCCTAAACTACCCTCACCCACTTTTTCTATAAATACCTCCATTCATCTCTCATTTCTTGACACTTCTTGAGTTATTATTAATAGTTATCTACTAATTCCTCTCTTCTCCTTCCTCAAACCACTCTTTAATTAATAATTAATCTTTTTAATTAATTAATTATCTTATCCTAATCAAGTTAATTAATCTTTTTAATTAACTAAAACTATTTTTTTAAATTAAAATTAATCACTCAATTAATTAATTAATTAATCTTTTTAATTAATTAATTAATCACTTTTTTTTTCAAAATTAAATTAATCCTTTTTTAATCCACCCTTCATCTAAATTAATTAATTAATCCATTTCATCACATTAATTAGTTAATTAATCATTTAATTAATTAATTAATCTCCTAATCAATTTAATCATCCGGTCTTGATAAAATGAAACTTTAGTTTGATAAAACTCTCTATCCACCAAAAGTTAAGATATCAGTCTTTTCCTCTCAAACCCAAAGCAATCAATCCAATCAACTACTGAACTTGTCCACTTATCGTGGAACGAATTACGTGGGTTTTGATCCATATTCAATAGGGTATGTAGGCATATTTGGAATCTAAATCCAAATCTCAAATCCAAATCCCAATCAATCTCCTTTCCCCTTTTTAATTAATTTAGTTTGTGGATGTTTCATTTTAATTTTCTCATTGTACTCATACCATGCTCATGGATTAATTATGATGTTATAATTGTCATACAATATTTGTTATCCATGAAATTAATTTTTAAGTCAAATTAAATTTAAAAGCCAAATTTAGATTATTTAAAACCAAAAACCTAGTCCTCGAACTCAACTTGGTTCGAGGGTAGTGACTTTATTCTTGGCTAAATTAATTGAAAATTAACGAATTGGAGTCAATTGGGTTTTTTTCTTAATTTTTCCATTTAAAAATAAATTAGAGTGGTGACTCCTAAATTATTTTCAAAAATCAACTAATCTGAACTTGAGGGTTCCATCGTGAGTCTAAACCTGAATGAGTATCTCGATTCCCTCTAATAGATCAGACTGGTACTCAGGCGAGGCCTCATAGCTAGCAACTACACTGGGGACTGATTGCTACCTTTTTTTTTTTTTAAATAAAAAGGAAAATAAGAGGATTACTATTTGGTTAAGGAAAATTTTTTCCAAAATAATTTTCATTTGGCTCATTAAGTATAATTTGACTTTCATACATCACTTTGTATAATAAAGGCTCTTTGCTTAAACCTTAGATTTAGGAAAACTCTTGGATGGTGAGTAGCATTGGCTTGACAACTCTCTTTGAGTATGCTGCGAGATAGGGAAAGCATTCCACCCCGCGATGAATCCCTGATCATTTCGCTAGTGTAACGAGCAATTAGTATTGTTGGACCCACACGAGGCTCCTTGCCTCACATGTGGTTAGGTATATCGATGCTCTAGTGAGACAAGGACCCTTAATTAAATCACCCTTCACTCCTGTGCATATAGCCACCCTAGCGTTGACCCTAGATTCCATGTACCATAATAATGGAGACATTTGTGTATATACCAATGAAATCTTTTTCGACACGCATCATGACATTGCCATGCATACATAATATAAGAAACTCGATAAGGTAAAACCCTAAATTAGTGGTCCGTTACCCCAAAATACCTCACACTCACCCTATCAACATGTAAACCCAGTGACCAACTACGTGGAAAGAATCCTTTTTAGATTCACCTTCACATTCATTCCATTTTTTCCTTTACAATTTTATATTCTTATCTATTTTTCTATTTGTTTTCTGTTTCAAGGTAACAATGGCCAACACCTTCAGGTTTTTTGACTAATATGCAATGAGTACCTTTTTGCCAACCTCCTTAAGAAACAAGAGGAGACTTTCAAGCCACACTCACTACCACTCTTAAGACTAAAGTTGACACTTTCACCAATGCTCTTAATGCCCAGTCAGCCACCTTTACCAATGCCCTCAACTCCCAACGTAGTCAATCATCAATGAGGTCAAGGAAATGACTAGTTCTACTGTCACTCCCCCTCCTACTCGTGCTAAGCCTGCATCTGCCCAGGTTAGGACTAGCCATGGTCCTACTTTTACTGCTCCTATTATTGATCTCACTGATAATAGGAAAGCACCTGAAACTCTAACCTCTCATGCCGTGGACTTGAATGCAACCACTCCCTCTCCCATTGCGAATCCTTTTCAAAGTGGAGATTTTTCTAACTTTCATGAAGCTAAAAATTGATGGAGAAAATTAAGGCCAAGGAGAGAACAATCAAGAAGATCAAAAAGTATGAGGATATGATAGATGTCAACTCTTTAGCTCTCTTTTCGAATGTACGGATTCCTCCAAAATTTAAGATACCAGTCATGGACAAGTTTAATGGCACCATATGCCCCAAAACTCACCTTAAGATGTATATGGGCCCCATAAGATCCTTTGGTGTTGATGATGAGCTCTTTGCTCTTTTATTCCAACAATCCTTAATTAGAGCTGCTGTTAAATGGTTAGTAGATCTTGACTAGAATCACAAGAAAACTTGAGATGACATATGCAATGCGTTTGTCAAATAATACCACTATAATATTGAAGTGGATGTCACTCGAAGGGATCTAGAAATAACCAAGCAAGGTCAAAGAGACTCCTTCATCATGTTCCTTATAAGGTGGAGGGCAAGAGCAGCTCAAATGGTGAACCGTCCATCCAAAATAGAGCAAATTGACATCATTGTCAAGAACATCCTTCCCCAATACCAAACTCATCTGCAAACTCAATACCTCCCTAACTTTAAAGCTCTCATTGCCACTGCCACCAAGATCAAGGATTTGATCTAATCAAGACAAGTTAAGGATCATTTATTTAGTTTGAGGCATCACAAGAACACTAACTACGCCACTAATACCACTAATTCTACCATCCAAAGAGAGAGAGAGGTAAATATTGTCTCCTATCATCAGCCAATGAAGTTAGAAACAAGGAGGACTTTTTCCGAGCTAGGCATGCCCCTCAGCATCGTTTACAAGAAAACCTTAGAGGCTAATATGGTTAAGCCCTTAGACCTATGACCTCCTCCAAACCCCTTGCCCAAGGGTTATAATGCTAAGGACCACTGTGATTATTAGTAAGGGCCACAGCACAAAACTAACACGTACATGGCTCTGAAGCACAAAATCCAAGACCTTATTAATAATGGAGACATCATTGCTCCCAAACCCAAAATCTAGCACCACCATCAATCCTTTTTTGAACCATCAAGCTCACCCAACCATCTCAAGCTTCACCTGATAATTGGTACTTTGAGAAGAATGCCACCTTACTGTGCCCTTATCCAAGTCTTCCGAGTCCATGTCTGAGTCATTTGAGTTCGTGTCTAAGTCACTTAAGTTTGAGTCTATGTCAGAGTCTTTTGAGTTTATTTTTGAATCTTTCTTTGAATTTGAGTCTGTTAGGTCTTGCCTTCTGAGTTTGTATTTTGCCTTTTAGGCTTATCCTTAAATATAACTATTGATGAGACTTTTATCAGTAATAAAAAGTTTGAATTTTTTGATTTGCTTTAATTTTTTTTGATTCATCTTTAAATGGGACAACTTAAAAAAAAAAGAACAAAAAATAAAAATGAAAAAAATATGAGAAAGGCAAAAGGATCAATTAATTATGGCAAAAAAAAAAAATCATAAAAAATCCCATATATTGCATCTGCATTAGTTGAAAGAGCTTAATAAGGATGATCCAAGCATCACAGTTCACAAGATCCCAACCTACATACACAGGAAACTTGTCAAAGAAAAGCTGCAAAGAATGAAGACAAAATAGATCAAAAGGTATCATGACAAATTTAGAGTCATCAATGGAGACTAGCTGAGTACTTCGACTAGAAGGTGAGAGACAAGGGTTCACAAGAATGAAATCTAGTTCTAGAAGATATCCAAGCCCCTATTCATGATCCAGGAGGAAGTTCAAAATAAATTGGGCTAGACAGTACATGCTTAAAAAGATTCTATCCAATGGAGGCACCATCTTCACGGATGTGGACGCAAGTGAAGTCTCCCATCCTGATAACATGGATCAGCTAAAATGATACACCATTTGAAGATGACATCTGCATTTCATTTCTATTTTTCATGCATACGCAATTAGAACTACGTAGACTTGATTCTCCCTAAAAGAAATAACCGATAGAAAAGTGATATAAGGGATACGTAGGCTGCCCGATTCGGGTGAGGTCCAAATCATAATATAAAAATATTGTTTACATCGCATTCTCATTTTCTTTATGCCTAATACATCATTCACTTAATTCTTTTGCCTAAAAAAAAAGAAAAAAAAGAAGAAGAAGAAAAAGAATGCTCGCTAAGCTGGAAACCCGAAAGGGCGGCTTAGGCAGAAATTAGAGTAAAAATAAAAGATGTCTCATTTAATGGTGATGAAATCTTGCAAAATACAAACCTATCATTATGACAAAAAAGATAGCCCTTTCAATGTCGTCTATAGCTTATCTTGTATCTTGTAGTTTTGTTAACCTACAAGTATTTTGAACAAAAAGCAGAAAAGGTCATATTTAAAGTCATGGTCCAACCAATCTTTCTCTACCTCCTAAGGTACACATCTCTCTTGTCCTCATCAGAATCAGAGTTTGTCACAATCTTCTCAAATAAGCACACCCCTCCTCCAACTCTTTGTAGCTCTTTATGCAGCAACAATAGAAGTACTAACATAATTAGAACTGTTCACCACAATAGCATTGAAAACCTCTCTTGAGTACTAGTAGTCCTAAAGCTACTTCCGAAAATCCTCCTCTACAATTCATAAACTGCAATATCCCTTTTTGCCCTAACTATAGCAGTCCTTGTCTGAACCACCACTGTATTATTATCTTGTCTCACAGCAGCCACAATGTCCTTTGTCACCACCACTGTAGTTTGAGTTACTCTTGCGATATCACACTTCTAGTAGATCCTCGAGTCTCCTTTAAAGAATTAGTCACTCCTTTTGTTTGTGTTGCAGCCCTCTTGCTACCAATAGCTCCTCATACTATCTCTCATTCCTTAGCTGCATCATCCTCTATTTCCCTTAGCATGGCAGCCTGGTACTCTTTCTCAACTGGCCAAACCACTTTTATCAACCATCTATCATACCTCTTTGTGGTTCTAAGTGAAATCTCAAAATAAACAGCATGATAACTCCTCAGCTAGCCACCTCTTGATAGCTCTAGCAATGGAAGCTGTAATTTGCACATACTTTAAGAAAGAAAAACTGGGGGTATGTCTTGAGTCTGCCCTATCTGCTTCAAAATCCTCATCCTTTGGCCAAAGGTCATTTAAACTAAAGCCAACAAGTGAACCACTCAACAACCATGACCTTCAGTCATGAAAGATCCAATCCCTTACCATTGACAGTGCCAAAATGTGTCTTCCAAGGTAAGCTGCAAGCAACTATCCTATTCGATCTTTGACCAAGTCTCAATAAGGCATGTGCGAACTGAAAAGCAGGGACCACCACCCAAAAATGATTCATTAGTCACACTTCCAAGATAAACCAAAAACTAAAACAGACACCCACTAGGCACCCCCAATAGAAAGGGTAAGAATAGATAAAATTTTCTCACTTGGTAAATAATTGGCAAGACAGTTCATCTCTTTAAATCCCAAACAAAGCAGTCAAGGCTTATCAATGTCTTTGCCAGCACAGCTCTAACCATAAAATGCCTTTGTTCCATCTGCCACTCTAGCATCACCCCAATCAATAGACCCGTATCTGACACTCAAATAGAAAATTAAAGTCCTCATCTTAAGCCTCTGCTGCTCTCATATCTCCTTAGTCACCGGGACTATGGAACTTCTCAATCATAGCTATCAAATTCACTTGACCATCACCAACCATCATCTGACTTGCGATATCTTGAGACAAGTCCAAAAAAAACTCTTAAAAATCTAGGAGATTCCAAACTCTAAACTTTGGCACCACCAGAGCTACCTCTGGATTGCAGCTCTTCCTCAGCAGCACCAAAATAGAAACCACAGGTTCCCGAATCCCAAAACTTGAAGTAAGCTCTTAAAAAAATCTCAATCCACTCGATCTCCTTGTAATGTCAGCATGACAACTATTCCATACCAACCCAAGTTGAGTTCCTCAACTTTGTCGAGTCCTCAATTTTATCGAGTTTCTCAATCCATAAATGCATGGCTCCACAGACACAAAAGTCACATGAAAAAAATTTCATTCACAAAGCAAATGCGTGAATCTACCCTCATGAATCTATGCAATTATCCATTACAAGCATCATCATAAATCATGTATGGCATAGAAGTTAAATAAATGGTCTATGAATTCTAAAACATGCATGCATCATCTGTGCACCAGCATCTATGCAATCATCTGCAATCATACACCATCATGCATGAGCTGAGCTAATAGTCTCACCAACATCTCCTAAAGTTGATAAATACCTCCTCAAAGCTGATTGACACCTCTTAAAGCTGATAAGTGTCTCTTTGAAGCTAAATGATACTTTCTAGATCTAATAAATAAAGTGTGACTTCTAGAGTCCCTTTACTCCCAGCAAAGTTTCTTGGAGTCTTCTAAAAGGTCCAACCCCTCACATTCAGAAATCCAAGTTTCTTTGGCGCAACCAAATCTTATCAGAATCTCTTGAGCTGACTCCCTATAGTCGAGGCTCTTCCTTTATTAAAATATTTTCAGAATCTATCGAGCCGACTCACCATAGGCCGAGACTCTCCTTTTATCAAAATTTTTTCAGAATCTCTTGAGCCGACTTGCTATAGGCTGAGGCTCTTTCTTTACTGGAATTTTTTTAGAATTTATCGAGCTGACTCACCACAGGCTGAGGCTCTCTCTTTACCAAAATCTTATCAGAATCTCTTGAGTCGACTCGCCGTAGGCTGAGGCTCTTCCTTTATTGAAATCTTTTCAGAATTTGTCAAGTCAACTCTCCATAGGCTAGGCTCTCCTTTTATCAAAATCTTTTCAAAATCTTTTGATTTGACTCGCCATAGGGCGAGGCTCTCCCTTTATTAAAACCTTTTCAGAATTTGTCAAGCCAACTTACCCTAGGCCGAGACTCTCTTATCAAAATCTTTTTAGAATCTCTTGAGCCGACTCGCTATAGGCCGAGGCTCTCCCTTTACCAAAATCTTGTGAGAATCTCTTGAGCCAACTCGTCATAGGTTGAGACTCTCCTTTCACTAAATTATCTTGTCCAAAATTCTCTTCTACCTATAAATGTCTAGAAATGGTCACCTAAACATCCATGTGGTTCTTTTTTCATCTCTTTTATCCAAATCCATCAAATCCATTCATAAATGTCTAGAAACGATCACCTAGACATCAATGTGGTTCCTTTTTCCATCTCTTTTATCCAAATCCATCAATTTCACCTATAAATGTTTAGAAATGATCATCTAGACATCTATATAGTTCTACTTTCTATATCTTTTACCCAAATCCATCAATTCACGCAAAAATATCTAGCCACCACTTTAGATATCCCTTTGGTCTATTTTCTCGTTTCCGTTTATCAACCACATTTTTCACCTATAAATGTTTAGGAACGATTTTTTAAATATTCTTGTGGTTCTTTTTACCATCTTCCTTTTTCAACCATGTCTCTCACCTAAATATGTCCAAGTACTAACCTAGACATCACTTTAGTTTCTTGTACCATCTCTTCTTTTGGATTCACTATCATCAAAATTGCCTTACAGACAAGACAATTTTGATGAAGGGGCAGCTGTAAACTCTCAATTTTGCACTTTCATCATCCGGCTGTAGCTTGATACCTGCTAAGATTAGTTAGATACACAGAGCCAGTATGGCAGTCCTGCTAGCCGGTTAGCGGGCAAGGGTTAAGGGGACAGCGCTCCTAGAGCCAAAAATGGGCTTTCAATCACATTAGTATGAGGATAATTAATTTTTGAACACTGACACTTTTTTCTATCCTAACTGGACCTTCTATATCAGATAGTATTTTTTTTAAAATTGACTAGATCTTTTCTTAGAATGACTGTCCAAGCATTCTAAAATTGATTTCGAGTTTATTGACATTGACTGATTAATTTTTTGAACTCAATAACTCCTAAAAATTGACAGGAAAGTCTTAAAATTAACCCAAAATCTCCAAAAATTAACTAAAAAAAGATATAGAAAAGCGAGTTGGACTCGGCCACGTGGACCCGCATCAATTTGACGTGGATTCGCATTAGTATTGCACTGCGTAGCTTTGAGCAGATTCGTGTAAGCTTAGTGCTGATGCGGATCCGCATCAGTGCTTCATTTTTCTATCCATAAAAGGACCCTTTTGCGTCTTTCAATCCAATTTTTAACCTCTTTTAAACCTTGTTCTTTTGGTCTTTTTGCTTTTTTCAATTCCAAAACTACCATCACTCACTTTTCCTATAAATACCACATTCCATCTCTCATTTTTTGACACCTCTTGAGTTAGTATTGATAGTTATCTACTAATTTCTTTCTTCTTCTCCCTCTAACCACTCTCTAATTAATTAATTAATCTTTTTACTTAATTAATTAATTATTTTTTTTCAAAATCAAATTAATCCTTTTTTAAATCCACCCTTCATCCAAATTAATTAATTAATTAATTAATCATTCTAATTAATTAATTAATCCATCCATTTCATCACATTAATTAGTTAATTAAATATTTTAATTAATTAATTAATTAATCTCCCAATCAATCCAATCATCCGTACCCGATCTCGAAACTTCAGTATGATAAAACCCTCCCCCCACCAAAAGCCAAGGTATCAGCCTTTTCCTCTCAAACCCAAATCAATCAATCCAATCAACTACTAAACCCGTCCACTTAATCGTGAAATGAACTAATTGGATTTTGATCCCTATTCAATGGGGTACGAGACACGTTTGGAATCTAAATCCAAACCTCAAATCCAAATCCTAATAAATCTCCTTTCCCCTTTTTAATTAATTTAATTTGTGGATGCTTCATTTTAATTTTCTCATTGCACTCATACCATGCTCATGCATAACCATGATGTTATAATTGTCACATAATATTTGTCATCCATGAAATTAATTATTAAGTTAAATTAAACTTAAGAGCCAAATTTAAATTATTTAAAATAAAAAATCTAGTCCCTGAACTCAACCTAGTTCGAGGCTAGTGATTTTATCCTTAGGTAAATTCATTGAAAATTAATGAATTGAAGTCAATTGGGTTTTTCCTTAATTTTCCTATTTAAAAATAAATTAGAGTGGCGACTCCCAAAATCATTTTCAAAATCAACTAATCTGAATCTGAGGGTTCCATCGCGAGTCTAAACTTGAATGATCATCTCGATTGCCTCTAGCGGATCAAATTGGTGCTCGGGTGAGGCCTCACACACCCTAAAAATTTGTCAATGAGTAGCATACATGAAGTGGTTGATTTTCTAAGAGTACAAGGTAACTTGAAATATTGGTGAAAGGAACCAGGAAAACAATATAGTGATGGTTTGAAGCATATGAGAATGGATGCAGAGATTTATGAGATGGCATTGATAGCTATCGATGTTGGGGAGATTGACATGTTCAACATGTCAATGGTGTAGAACCTAGCCAAACCAGTACATTCAATGAAAGATAGACACAGAAGTAAAACTATGAGGAATCGAACAATGCTGAGAAAGAGCACGATGAGAGTGAAGATAGTGATGTAGATGTAGAACAAGAGGAAAACTAGCACATATGGAAGCTGAAGATATGGGCACTAAATTTGAAAATGCAGTAGGTGCTCAACTCCCACAAGAAGTAGAAGAAGATGAAAATGACTTGCATGATCTAGATTATGATTTGAAGGAGATGGATGATGATTTGTTGAATGTCTTCAATGAGAACAAGTCTAATGCAGCCAACAATATTGCACATATGAGACCTAGAGGCAGACTTACAGGAACAAGGCAAACTGTCAATGCCATTGTTATAGAAGACATTAGTGATGTGGATAATGATTTTGTATATGCACCAAGTGATGAGCTTCACATAGATCAAGATTTAGGAGATGATGAAATCCAAAAATTTCCTGAGTTCAATGTAGAGAGACATATGGAAAGCCCTACTTTCACTATTGGCATGCTTTTCAAAGATAGAGAAGAAGTGAAACAGGCCATTAGGAACATTGGTATCAAACATAGATACCAAATAAAATTCACTAAAAATGACTTTGTAAGAGTGGTTGCTAGATGTGTTGAAAAGAAATGCAAATTAAGGATTATGGCTGGCATTCATGACAGAAAGAATATGGCAAACCCCACATTTCTTATTAGTAGGGCAAACTTGAAGCATATATGCCCAAGAGTGTATACAAATTTTGATTGCACAGCAAAATGGTTGGTAAATAAGTACATAGATGAAGTGAGGGAGGACCCTAATTGGCTGCTTAACATCATGATTGCTAGAATAAAAAAATGATTACAATTATACAGTATCAAGGATGAAGGTATAGAGATCTGGGAACCTGGCATTGAAGAAAATCAATGGAGATGATGATGAATAATATTCAAGATTGCATAGATACAAGTTGGAGATTTTAAGAAGCAATCTAGGATCCATTGTGGAGTTTATAGAAAAGAAAGGTGAATTTGAAGAGATGTATGTGTGTTTGGTAGTTTTGAAGGAGGGATTCAAGGTTGTTTGTAGGCCAATCATATGTTTGGATGGTTGTTGGTTAAAAGGGACATAAGGATGTCAACTTCTTAGTGCGATAGGTATTGACTCGGATGACTACATCTACCCAATAGCATATGCTGTAGTGACTAAAGAGAACATACATTTTAGAGATGGTTCATGGAGTGTTTGCAGAAGGATCTTGAGTTGTATAACTCCAGCTAGTGGACATTCATTACTAATAGGCAAAAGGTATGAATTTCTCTAAAAATTCCTAGTGTGGTTTCTATTTTGTGATATTGAATATATGTATTCAACTATTTATGTGTGTTGTGATATATTTGTGTTGCAGGGCCTAATAAATGTAGTTGATATCATGTTTCCATAGTCTGAACATAGATTTTATGTAAGACACTTGTGGACTAACATGTAAAAACTATTTAAAGGGAATGAATTCAAAGATCTATTATGGGCTTGTGCCAGGGTGAGCTACATGTCATGGTTAGAGGACAATTTAAAGGCAATAGAGAGGAAAAGTACTGAGTGTAGAGAGTGGTTGAGGGCAAGGCCCTGTGAGAATTGGTCTAGGGCTCATTTTAAGATTGAGATAAAGTATGATATTCTATTAAATAACATGTGTGAGTGTTTCAATAGGTATATCTTAGATGCTAGAACTAGGCCAATTATTACAATGTTAGAGATGATTAGGAATCAACTCATGAGAAGAATTATAAAGAAAAAGAAAGAAATAGAGAAGTGCAAGGATAACAGTAAGCTACTGTGTCCAAAAATTCAGAAAAAACTTGACAATTTGAAAGAGTTATCTGCTGATTACTTCCCCATGTTTTTTGACTCTCGTAGGATTCAAGTGTTTGGCAATGGCAAGCAATTTGTGGTGGATTTAGGGTCACACACATGCACTTGTAGGAGATGGTAGCTAACTGGATTTCCTTGTGCACATGTTGTGGCCTGCTTATTTGAAAACAATGAGGCTCTAGAGTGGTATGTATATAAGCTATACCATGTAGAAACTACCTTGAAGGTGTATTCATATACCATTGAGCCTCTGAATGGTGCAGATATGTGGCCAAGAGATGATGGGAGAAATATTATCACTCCTCCAGTAGTTGTGTTGAAAAAAAGGGGTAAAAAGCCAACTAAGAGAAGAAAGGAAGCATAAGAAATTGAGAATGAGGCAAAAAAGAAAAAAAAAAAGAAGCTACAAGGAAACAAAAGGACAATGTGGACGTGAGTAATGAAGAAGGAACAACCCTAAAATTATCTAAGACGGGTTTAGAGAAGGTGAAGTGCTCTCATTGCAAACAACTTAGGCACAATAAAAGGTCATGCCAAAGACAAAGTGTCCCAACATCACATGTGAGTATTGACTTTTTGTTATTACTTTAGCAGGTTAATGCATCAATTCCTATAAAATTTTTTATTTTAAATAATTATGTCAAATGTTGCATGACAGCTGGTGGTCCACGTATTGAAGCTGGTGCCCTAATGGTATGATTGAATTACAAAAATGTCTACCAATTGTGTTGTAAATGCCTTTAATATATAGTAATACTTAAATTTCATTTCAGCATGCTAGTGTACAAGAGACCACTGTGGAGACAAGTGGAAAAAAAAAAAACCAACTAATAAAGTTCAGGTAAACAAAATGCATGTCATTACTATTTTGCTTTTGACCATACCAATTACATGCATTTTTCCATGCCATGATGAGTGATTCTTTGATTTCTTTATAGCCTCATGTGAACAAATTTAAGATAATGAAGTTAGCTCAAGCACATACAAGCATAGATCATGGTGTTCAAGATATTTCAAGTCAACAAAGTCAATTGACTTAGTAAAGTGGACATAACAACTCTCAGCAGGAAGTAGATGGAAACAGTAGGTTTGGTGCTACCTATAGTCAAAATGCTAATAGATATAATGGAAGAGTGGCACATTTTCAGAGGATGAACTAGATGTTGAAGTAAATATGGGTTGTCAGGAGTTTTAAATGTGAAATAATGAGTGCTTAATGTGTGTAGATTCTTTTTGGTTGCAATATGCATATATTTGCTGTAGATTTAGGTCAATATATTAAGGGTGTATGTTTTTGTTAGCCTACCTTACCAAATATTAAAGGGTGTATGTTTTTGTTAGCCTACCTTACCAAGTACATTAAAATATTGGTGTTGTTAATATGTAAGGCTATTTTTTGTGATTCCACAATGCAACTTGTAATGCTTACATTTGGAATATGGAGTGTTTATTATGCACTTATATTAACATATATGATATTCACCAAAATTTAGTATAATGCATATTTAACCTCTCTTTGTTTTTGATTTTATATATTGTACTATGCATATAGACTTACTTAAGCATATAGATACCTATTGCATAAAAGAATTTGATTTTACATACAACAACCACCAAAATAGCAAAAACCATTATAAAAATGGATTCATTCAAAGAGCATAACCATCCATTAAAAAACCCAAAATGATAGTAGCACTAACCATTGCATTACCACACACAAGCCACACTACCTCCTACAACATAAAAGCCATATAACTACTATTAATGGTTACAAACATTATAAAAGTTGAACACTGAGACACTTCCTAATCATAGCTGCTTCTTAGCCAACATTGCTGAAAGCACAGGAATACCAATTGCGAAAATTATACCAATTGCAAAAATTGAACCTCCAACAAGAAATGCCTTGCTAATCTTAATACTACAATCCTTATTCTTCAATTCTCTGTTCTCCTTCTCTAGCCTATCAACCTTTCTCAGTAACCTATTAATCACATACCTCGAATGATCTATGAAGTCAGGATCGACCCATACAGAATCCACATTTCCCACTAGGTTTCTGAGAACAGAACAACCAAACCTAGTCAATGTTCCAACCCTAAACCCATAAATTGAAATATTTGAAAGACAAATCACTTACCCCAAAGTTAGGGTAGCCATAGAACCTCCTACTTGGGTTATCTTTAGTCCATGAAGTTCGTAATAGAGCCTCTTCCTCGTATTTGCACACCAGCGCACCAATTGAGCTTATGAATTCGGCAATCGGTTGTGAATCCATAGACTCCATCTACAATAGAAGGCTTTAAAGGGAGATACAATAGAAAGAAATCTTCAAAGAGAGAGGGAATAGAGACAAAGCTTTGAAGAGAGATATAAATGAAAATGGAGGCTAAGAAGAGGTTAAAATTGAAAAGTTAGAGCTTCAGGTCTCCAACTGTAGCTCACTTGAGCAGAGAAGGAGATATGTTGTGTTGGAGGCTAACATGGCAAATTTCAATTATTTTAATCATTCAAAGCTTGTCACGTGTTCTATTTAACAGATTATTGGACGCATTTCATTAAAAGCACTTTCAAGTAACCATTAGTAGAGCTGGGGGATATTTAAGTAGCATTTTTTGGTGGAGGATGAAAATGTGCATTACTGAATTAATAGAGGATGATATATGAAATTAACCCGATTTTCACAAGAATCTTAGTTCTTGAATCACCTAAAGGGACAAGCTAAATGAAGACTTAGAAAGATGCAAATACTCAATTTGAGAAGGGAGTTTGAAGTCTTGAAGATGAAGGAATCTAAAAATATCAAAGATTATACTAATAGATTGATGAAAGTTGTAAATGAGATCAAATTGCATGGTGAGGAGCTTTTTGATAAAAGAGTTGTAGTAAAGGTCTTGGTTAATCTCCTAAAGAGATTCAAAGCAAAAATCTCTTCACTTGAAGACTCCAAAGACCTTTCTCAAATATCTTCAACAGAACTTGTCAACTTCTTGCATGTGTTAAACTATAAGAGAACAATCAAATTTGAAGAAGTGATGGAAGGAGCACTTCAAGCAAAGCACTGTAAGAAACAACCAAGCAATAATGGGGAAAAGCAATTTGGAAATGGCAAAGGCAAAGAGAAAAAAGAAGGCGATAACAAAAATAAAAATGGAGGAAGAAGAAGTGCCCTCTATGCCCACATTGCAAGAAGAAAAGCCACTCTAAAAATTATTACTGGTGGAGGCCAAGTGCCAAATGCACTTGAAGATTTTTGAGTATTTTATTGATATTTTAGGTACAAAGATCACATGAATATATATAAGTTATGGGAGTATACATTAGGAAACTATATGATGAAGGAATCCTTATAATTAAGCCTCTTGCAAAGCACCTAATTAAGCATACAGATTTCTATAAATTCTATAACACTCCCCCTCAAGTTGGAGCATAGATATTAATCATGCCTAGCTTATTACAAATATAATTGTCTTGATTCTCATTCAAAGATTTTATGAAAATATCTCCTAATTTTTCTCTAGTTTTCACATGTCCAGTTGATATCAAATTCTGTTGTGTCTTTTCATGAATGAAATGATAGTCAATCTCAATATGCTTGATACATTCATGGAATACAGGATTACAGGCAATATGAAGGACAACCTAGTTATCACAACACAGTTTTGCTGGCATTGAGGCTTTAAGACCAATTTCTGTCAAGCTTTGATATATCCACATTATCTCACTCACAAACTGAGCCATAGTTATATATTTTGATTCTACACTGTATCGGGACACAATATTTTGCTTTTTACTCTTATATGAGATCAAGTTTCCTCTAACAAAAATACAATAGCCAGTGATAGGTCTTTAGTCAATCTTAGATCCTGCCCAATCAGCATCTAAAAAGCATTCGATGTGAGTGTGACAATGATTTTTATACAATATTCCAAGTCTGGGAGCACCCTCTAAATAGCATAAGATTTGTTCTAGATCTGCCCAGTGGTGAATTGTTGGGAATGATAGATTGACTTATAATATTAATAGAATATGGAATATCAGGACGGGTTACTGTAAGATAATTCAATTTCCCAACCAATCTTCTATAGATCTCAAGATCTTTAAATAAGTCTCCATCTTTTGTAAGGTGCAAGTTAGGAAGCATAGGAGCATTACATGGCTTGGCTCCAATCTTTCTAGTCTCAGTCAATAAATCTAGCACATATCTCCTATGAGATAGGAAGATCCCTTTCTTGCTTCTTATCACCTAAGTCTTTTTTTCTTTGGCAAAAAAAAAAAAAAAAAAAGTATTTCAATATCCCTAAGTCTTTTGTATGAAACTAATTGTGGAGAAAAGCCTTCAAAGATGAGATGCCCATAGTATCGCCTCCACTGATAACAATATCATTTACATACACAACGAGGAAAATAATGCCAAAGGCAGATCTTTATAGAAAATTGAGTGATAAGATCTACTCTTTTGCATCCCAAATTTCTTTATTACTTGACTAAATTTTCCAAACCAAGCCTAGGGATTTTATTTCAAACCATATAGAGATTTCTAAAGTCAACACACTTTCCCATACTCCCTTGAGCATCAAACCCAAGAGGTTGCTCCATATAACTTCTTCCTATAGATCATCATGTAAGAATGCATTTTTTTTTTATGTCCATCTAATGTAAAGGCCAATCATGTGTGGGCTGCCATAAAAATCAATAAGCAAATAGAAGTCAATTTTAAAATTGGAGAAAAAGTATCAAAATAATCCATACCATAAGTTTGGGCATAGCCTTTAGCAACAAGACGAGCCTTAAGCCGAGCAACAATACCATTACAATTGAATTTAATTGCAAATACCCATTTACATCCAACAACCTTCTTCCAGTAGGTAAATCCACTAAATCACATATACCATTAACATCTAAAGCATTGATCTCTTCTATCATAGCTTCATGCCAGCCAGGATGAGATAGGGCTTCATGAACAATTTTAGAAATAAACATAGAATCAAGAGAGGCAATAAAAGAATAAGAAGAAAAAGACAGGTGATCATAAGAAACAAAAGAGAAAATAGGATAAATACACTGATGCTTACCTTTGCGTTGGGCTATTGGAATATGAAGATCACCGGAAACCGAATATGATGCCGAAGAAGAAACAAGTGCCAAACATGGATCAAAAGGGTCATGACATCTAGAATAAACCTAACGAAGAAGAGGTTTTGTGACATGGAGGCTATTTCAGAGATATTTCTGAGTCATTGGGACAAATAGCAACCCAAATACAAAAAATATTAACTCGGGCTAGTTGCGATTGGGGCCTTATAAATATGCGATTCAAAAGAAAATGGGTCACCGGTTTAAAGTCATTGCCTTTCTCACTAAAATAGCATATGGGCCTTTGCTCCTAGGATAGTACAACTCCTATACCCACTCTGCTTGCATCACAATCAACGTCAAACAGCTTGTCAAAATCTAGTAAAGCCAAGACTGGAGTTGTGCATAGTTTTTCTTTTAGAATGAGTATTTAATGCATGGCAACCAACTCTGTCTTCCTCGCACTTCACTGCGGGAGAAGGTAATTTGTGATTTATATGGTGGAGGGTTAGCAACTCATTTGGAGAGAGATAAAATAGTTGCAGCAGTCTGTGAATGTTTCTATTGGCCACAAATCCTAAAAGACGTGACCAAGTATGTTCAGAGGTGCTATGTGTGTCAGACTACCAAGGGACAATCCAAAAACACTAGGTTATATATGCCTTTACCTATTTATGAGAACATCTGGGAAGATCTGTCTATGGATTTTGTCTTGGGCTTACCTCGTACTGAAAGAGGTGCAGAGTCTGTTTTTGTTGTTGACAGTTTCTCCAAGATAGCGCACTTCATCCTTTACCGAAAGACTTCTGATGCTGTCAGCATAGCCAGACTGTTCTTTAAAGAAATAGTCCGCTTGCATGGTGTGCGAAGGACCATCACTTCATATAGAGACAACAAATTTCTTGGGCACTTATGGTGACCTTTATGGAGGCTATTTGACTCAGCCTTGAATTTTAGTAGCATTGCTCATCCTCAAACGGATGGACAAACAGAAGCAGTCAATCGTACCTTAGAAAATTTGATTCGCAGCATTTGTGAGGACAAACCAAAGCAGTGGGATGTAACATTGCCTCAAGCTGAATTTGTCTACAATAATGCAGTTCACAGTGCTACTGGCAGGTCTCCTTTCTCTGTTGTCTACACTAAGGCGCCACAACATACTCTGGATTTAATTCATCTTCCTAAAGATGTAGAGAAAAGTATTGCAGCAGCTCATATGGCTCAATAGGTGGTAGAAGTGCATCAGGAAGTTAAGCAGAAATTAGAAGCAGCTAACCAAAGGTAAAGGAAGCTGGTGAAAAGCATAGGAGGAAGCAAGTTTTTTCTGTAGGAGATCTAGTAATGGTGTTCCTTTGGCATGAATGCTTTCTAGTGGGTACTTATAGCAAGCTTCAGCTAAGGAAATATGGCCCTTACACTGTCAGCAAGAAGATAAATGACAATGCCTATGTCATTGATCTTTCCAAAAGCATGGCTATTTTGAACATTTTCAATGTAGCTGATCTGTCACCCTACCATTCCTCTGAAGAACCACTGTACCCTGATCTAGAGTCCAACTCGAGAATGAGTTTTTGCCAAGTGGAGGAGACCGATGTGGAGGCTATTTCAGAGAGATTCCTGAGCCGTTGGGACAAGCAGTAACCCAGGTATAAAAAATACTAGCTCGGGCCAATTGCGATTTGGGGCCTTATAAATATGCGATTCAAAAGGAAATGGGCCACCGGTTCAAAGTCATCGCCTTTGGCGATGAGCGACGTCATTTTTCAGCCAAATTTCTTCGTTTGGGCCTCTAAAATGGCAGTTATTCCATTTATGAAAACTTAATATTTCTATCATAAGTTTTGATATTTAGCTCTGTTTTTGGCGCCGTTTGTGGCATTCATCTTATTTAGTTTCCTATTTTTTATTTATAGTAATATTGTAATCTCGCCATTTATAGCAGTTTTGTACCTAAGGTTTCGGGCCCCCTATTTAAACTCTTATTTTGGCATGTTTGAGACATCAATAATTCAGTCATACTTTGAAAACTCTAAATTGGATTTATCCTTTTTGCTTACGTTGCATCATTTTGGCAGTGGTGTTAATGGCGGTGGCGGCGGTGCTGTTGGGGGTGATGATAGAGAGGAGGTAGTAGATTGATACATGATATTATAAACCAATAGATCATCATCCTCCCCTTATTAAAAGAAGTATAAGAAGTACAAAAAAAAATAAATAAATAAAAGGATGATCCTCTTGAAATGTAACGTCAGCTGACACAATATACCTATGAAGATTAGGACAATAACACCTATATCATTTTTGTAAATGAGAATAACCAAAAAGACACATTTGAAGGATTTAGGATCTAATTTAGATACCTAGGGGCGAACATTATGAGCAAAGCATATGCTCCCAAATATTCTAGGTTTAATAAAAAATAAGGATTTAGTAGGGAACAGAACACGATAGGAAATCTCACCCTAAAGAATAGAGGAAGGCATGCGATTGATCATAAAATAGGCTGTGTAAATAGCATTAGCCCAAAATTGTTTTAGAACATGCATTTGGAAGAGAATTGCCTTGGCTGTCTCAAGAAGATGTACAAGGGAGGATCCTTAGATGCGTGATCATCCTTAGATAGACTTCGCTAGTAAATTCTAATAGTTTTACACCAATCTAAGTAATTAGGGCCAGTTAATTTTTATTCTATGATTTTAGTCATCATAGGGATAACATTATATATAACCAAGTTCTTTTGATCCTCAGCCATTGACCCACCAAAATAAGCCACTAAGAAATCTCAAATAAAATCACAAACACCCAAATGATAAGAAACAAGAACCAACAACCACTAAAAAACTCACAAGAAAATCATAGATAACACTAATAGAGGTCCAAAAAAACTAGTAGATACCCCAATCAAACAAACAGTAGATAACAAGTCATAAATGTTTAGAACAATGTACCAGATGCTAGAATAGTGCACTAAAAAGTGCCGAAAGAGGTGACGATAGAGAGACTGACTGGAGGCTGGGGACCATCACACGCACCGGCACATTGGAACTAAGGAAGAATCCTCAGGTGGCGCACGAGCTTTTGTGAGATATTGTCCAAATGCCCCTCCCTCGCTTGGGAAATTGCCTTAAGGAAAGGTGAGTGATTTTTCAAGGAGGTTATGGAACAAACTTTAGTACTAATGATTAGAGTTACTACCGCTTGGAAAATTGATTCGTAGTTTTGAAAATAATTTCGGGAGTTGCTATTCTAATTTATTTTAAATGGAGAAATTAAGGACTCCAATTCATTAATTTTTTAATTAATTTACCCAAGAATAAAATTACTAGTCTTGAACTAGGTTAAGCTCAGAAACTAAGTTTTTGATTTTAAATAATCGTGATTTGGCTCTTAAGTTAAATTTGGCTTAGCAAAATTGATTTCATGATGACATTTCTAAGATGGAAAATAATTAAATGCATGAACATGGCATAGTATGAATGCATGATGCATGGAAAATTAATAAAATAATTAAAGTAAATATCTAAAAATTAAGGAAAGTATTCCCTTTAATCCTTATGGATTTAGGAGAATCACATGATTGCTCTTTAATTCCAAACTAATTACATAAATTAATTAGAATTGGGATGTCTTCTCTAGCCCTTATGGGATTTTAGGAAGATCACAAATTCCTTTATAAATAGCATTTTGAAAAATAAATGGAAAATAAAATTAGTTTGAAAATTAGATTTGAGGTTCAGATTTAAATTTTAAATATGCCTATGTACTTCATAGAATGAGGATCAAAATCCATGTAATTCATTTCACGATTAAGTGGAGAGATTTAGAGATTATCAAATTAATTTGGTTTGGGGTTAGATCGATGAGGAAAATATTGTACCTTTGCTAGAATTGAGTAGAAGGTTTTATCGGACTGAAATTCAGTTTTATTGATACCAGGAAGCGAGGCTCCTTCTCAAGGAGAAAGGATGATAATAGATGGTTTGATTGATGAATTAATTAATTAATTAAAATGATTAATTAGCTAATTAAGCGGGGTGAGTGAATTGATTAATTAATTAATAGGATGATTAAGTGGATGGATTAATTAATTAAAATGATTGATTAATTAATTGGATTGGATCGGTGGATTAAAAAAAGATTAATTTAATTTTGAAAAATGTGATTAATTAATTAATTAAAAAGATTAATTAATTAATTGAGTGGTTGAAAAAAGGAGAATTAGTTAATTAAAAGGATTAATTAACTTAGTTGGGGTGAGTTAATTAATTAATTAAAAGGATTAATTAATTAATTAAAAGAGATTGATTGGAGGGAGAGAAAGAGAGGAATTAGATGATAGCCATCTACTCTAACTCTAGAGATGAGGAAAATGGTGTGGGGAATAAGGTATTTATAGGCAAAGAGAGTGGGGTAAAAAGACAAAAAAAGGCTAAAAAGTGGGCTAAAAGGAGGGGCATTTTTAAAATTTTCGGGTTAAGAAGGGGACCATAGGCTCAGATTCGCGCAGGTTCTGGTGTTGATCGGCCAGCTGTCTATATGGATAAGCATTGGGTGCACATAGCAACCACGCTCCCAAGGCGTAGATTCGCCTGTGGGATGTGCAGCTATTTTTTTTTTTTTTAAGAGAATGATGTTAGTCCATGTTGAAAAATGAAGTATCCGAATAGCAATGCACTTGAAAGCTAAAAAAATTTTTCTTTCTCGTTAATCGGCTAGCAGGACCACTATACCAGCTCTGCATAGTATATTAAACTTAATAGGTGTTAGGCTGAGAGAATGATGAGAGTGTAAAATTAAGGGTTCACAGCTTCATGCTTAGGTCTTCTATTCACTGAATTTTAGAGAGAGGCCGATTGAAGGGTGGCGCTTCTCCCTAAGCAAGCGGTGATGACAGATACCAACTAGGTGAACCAATATTTCAACCTTCGCTCACAAGGGCAAAAGGAAGAAATAGACCAAAAACTCTAACCTTCTGCTCAATAGGGCAGAAGAGAAATTTAGACCAAAAATGATTCTTAGAAAGGCTCTAATATCATGAAAATGTTTGAGTATTTTATTGATATTTTAGCTACAAAAATCATATGAATATACGTAAGTTATAGGAGTCTACATTAGGAAAATATACAATGAAGGAATCCTTATAATAAAGTCTCTTACAAAATACCTAATTAAGTATACAGATTTCTACAGATTCTATAACAACACTAGTTGCAATCAACTTGGACATATCAATAAAGTTTGCAAGAGTAATGCAAATCAACAAGGACAAGTAGCATAACTAACTGAGCACCAACCTCAGATGCAGTAAGAGGAGCAGCTCTTTGTTGCCATCTGCTATGCAATTAACTCTAGTGTTGAGTCCTAGTTGATTGATAGTGGGTGTACACATCACATGACATACAATGTTGCCATTTTTAAAGAAATTGACAGGAGCTATACTTCAAGAGTTAAGGTTGCAAATGGAAAATATGTGATAGTCAAAGGAAAGGAAACCATTGAGTTCAACACTCCATCAGGTACTAAATTGTCAGCATTACATCATGTACTAAACTCATTCCTAATGTTTTAAGTGTGCCTAATATTAATCAAAACCCTTTAGGCAAATGCTTGAAAGAAACTATGACCTGCACTTTCATAAAAAAAAAAAAAAAAAAAAGTATGCACCATCATTAATCCATCTGACAATTAACTCATCACTGTCAAAATGCAAGAAAGGAGCTTTCCATTAGAATGGAAAAATTCTTATGTGTAAGCTTGCTTTGGTGCACTTGATGAAACACATCTTTGGCACAAAAGGTTTGGTCACTTCAATTTGATTTCTTTAAAGTACATGCAAAACAAGAATTTAATTAGAGATATGCTTGGTATGAATACAATTGATGATATTTGTGAAGTGTGCCAATATGGTAAACAATCTAAGTTGCCATTTCCCACAAATTCAGCATGGAGAGCTACTTAAAAATTACAATTGGTCCTTACTAATGTTTTTGGCCCTATGAACACATTATCTTTAAATGGCAACAAGTATTTCATACTTTTTATTGATGATTTTTCAAGAATGAGTTGGGTATATTTTTTGAAGCAAAAATTTGACGTGTTTCAAGTATTTCAGAAGTTCAAAACTTTGGTTGAAAACCAAAGTGAATGCTCCATCAAAGTGCTTAGATAAGATAATGGCATTGAGCATGCCTCAAGTAAATTTAATAAATTCTGCGAGGAGGCAAGAATTCATCATCAGCTCATTGTGTCTTATTCAGCCCAACATAATGGGGTAAGTGAAAGAACAAATAGGAAAGTCATGGAAATGTCCAAATGTCTATTATTTGAGAAGAAAATGCCCAAGAAATTTTCGGCTGAGGCTGTTAATACCTCACTCTATTTGTTGAATCATCTGCCTACTAAAGCACTAAAGGGCAAGACTCCAATTGAAGTTTGGAGTGGCGTTAAACCCTCAGTTCACCATCTCAAAGTTTTTAGATGAATTTGTTATCTATTTTTGCCAAAAATTAAAAGAGATAAGTTGGACCAAAAGTCAAAATTTAGGTTCTTTCTTGGGTACAGTAATGAGACCAAAGCTTATAGAATTTACAATTTCAAGACCAAAAAGTTTGTAGCTACCAGAAATGTCAAGTTTAATAAAGGTACAATATGGAATTGTGAAAATGAAGTTGTTGAGCCCATAAATCATAATCAAATTCTTGGTAATACTCCCCAAGAATACAATATAATCTCAAGGCACTCAAACTCTGAAAGTGATGATGAAGTTCTAGTTGGAGGTACTATACCTCTGAGTAATATTTATAAAAAAAGTAGAGTTATGAAGCTAGTCAATTATGAAGATGCTACAAAGTCAAAAAATTAGAGAGCTACAATGGAGGATGAGTTGCACATGATTCAAAAAAAATGGAAACTAGAAGCTAGTTGAAAGGCCAAAAGATAAGAAGGTGATTGGTGTGAAATGGGTGTTCAAAACAAAGATGAATCCTGATGGTTCAATCAACAAATGCAAAGTAAGGCTTGTGATGAAAGGCTATTCCCAAGAATTCAATATTGATTATTTTGACACCTTTTCATTAGTTGCAAGACTTGATACCATTAGGCTTTTAATAGCCATGTCAGCCCAAAAGGGTTGGAAGATTTTCCAACTTGATATCAAATCACAATTCCTTAATGGCTATCTCCAGAAGGAGATTTATATTGAGCAGCCTTCAGGATTCACATCTCAAGCTCATGAAAACACAATATATTTATTGAATAAAGCATTTTATGGCTTGAAACAAGCCCCAAGGGCCTCGTACAGTATAATTGATGACTATCTACTGTATCAAGGCTTTACTAAGAGCACCAGGGAGCCACTCTCTATGTGACAAAGTTTTCTAATGATTTGTTGATTATTTCATTATATGTTAATGACTTATTGGAGATTGGCAGCAATTTGAAGCAAATACAAAATTTTAAGGAGGAGATCCAAAACACCTTTGAGATGACTAATCTTGGAGAGATGACTTATTTTCTTGGTAAGTAGGTGCAACAAGCTTAACATGGAGTTTTCATAAATCAAAGTAAGCATGCAAAAGAAATACTAAAGAAATTCCACATGTTTAATTGTGAGTCAGTCTCAACTCCATTGGCATATGATCAAAAGTTGAGCAAAGAAGATCAAGCTAAGAAGGTTGATGAAAGTCTTTATAGGAGCATAATTAGGTGTTTGATGTATCTAACAACCACTAGACCTGATATTGAATGTCCCCTATTTGTTTGTAGAGATTTTAAATGTTTCTCCTTTTGATTCTCAACTTTTGCAATAAAGCATTTGAAGTAATCTAGTGCTTCATATCGATGAGATAGGAGGTACACATACCCAAAATGCCAAAAATCATTTATAAAGATAATCAAGTAAACAGCATCATGACATGCCTTGACATTCATAGGTCCACAAATGTTAGAGTGGACTTGCTCTAATGGATAAGAGGCACTAAGTGTCTTACTAAAAGGCTTGCAAAGCTCACACATAGGGAGACTTACTTTACTAAGAGTGCTTTTGCTAACCTTGTCATTCTTTCTTAGCCTATGTGACCAAGTCTACTATGCCATAATTCACATCTATTACGATTATCAGGAAAAGTAACAAAAGCAGAAGAGAAATTTATTAAATTGTAATCCAAATCAAGCCTAAAAAAACCATTAACTAATTGTCCTTGGAAAAACAAATTATTGTCAAAATAAATGTTCACAACATTTCTCTCAAAATAAAAAGGGAATCCTTATGGCAAAAGAGCTAGTATAGAGCATAGATTACATCGAAATCCTGGAGCATACAATATATCATGAAGAAGTAAGGTCTTGCCATTTTGAAATATAAGTTGATAGGAACTAATGCCTAATATCTCTTCTCTACTAAAATTACCCAATTTGATATATTGAGTACCTGCTGGAATTCGATGAAAATCTATGAATCCTTTCTTATCTTGAACTATATGTTTGTTTGTCCGTGAATCTAAAATCCAATCAGATAAAGAGTGAGCAACTAATGTATGAGCATAAACATTCACATAGATAAGTTTTACAGTTACCTTAGGAGGCTCAGGACAGTCACGAGCTAGGTGACCCTTTTGCCTATGATTGTAGCACTTCATTTTTAGCTACATCTCTCTTAACAACACATTTGCATTTTTGGGGTTTGACGATGTTGCCCTGTTAAGGCCTAGTATTCTTTTATCGCTTTCCTTTCACGCCTTGCTTTCTTTTACTTTTTGGCTTATTCATAGGCTTATCAGGCCATTAGGCCACAAAAGCCTTAGGGTGACTAGCTTCAATGCGCTGAACTTCTAATTCCAACTGTTGGGAAATATCATCAAAAGTCTTGATGTTCTTATTATGAGTCATCAATTATTTCATTTGGGCATAATTAGGGTCTGACAAGGAACGATTTATTGCCAACACCTACTGTTCGTCATTGACCTCTACTCCAACAGACTTCAAATCCCTAATCATGTTGCTTGTAACACGAAGATGTTCAACCATTGTATGATTAGGCAGCTTAGTGTACTCCTAAATTTTTAGATTCAAGGCACGCATCCTTGTAGCAAAGGTCCGACTATATTTGATTTTGAATTCATCCAACATGGACTTAATAATAGGAAAATTCTCAAATTCCCCAATTAGGACATTTTGCATGCTACTCAACATAGTGAAGCTTGCACAACTATCTTTCTTGACCTAATTCTCATAAGGTTCCTTATCACATCGGTGTTGGGTCGTATTACCCTCTTCAAGGGGCACCGTAGATATTTTCAAGGTCTCATGCACTTCTTATTCATTCAAAAGATATTGAATCTTCCTTCGCCATATGTTAAGTTTGGTCAAACACCTGAATTACAACCACATTTGTTATTCATCATTGACCTCCACTCTAGTGGACTTCAAATCCCTAATCATGATGCTCATAACATGAAGATGTTCAGCTATTGTATGATTAGGTAGCTTGGTGTACTCCTAGAATTTCATATTCAAGGTACGCATCCTTATAGCAGAGGTCTGACTAAACTTGATTTTGAGCTTGTCCCACATGAATTTGGCAGTAGGAAAATTCTCAAATTTCCCAATTAGGTCATTTTGCATGCTACTCAACATATTGAAGTATGCACAACAGTCTTTCTTAACCTAATTCTCATAAGCTTCCTTATCACAACGGTATTGGGTCGTATTACCGTCTTCAGGTGGCACTATGAATGTTTCCAAGCTTTCAAGCACTTTTTACTCATTCAGAAGATATTGAATCTTCCTTTGCCACATGTCATAATTTTGACTATCAAGTTTTTCTCCTTTGTTAAGGTCAGTATCATAGTTTTTGAGGCCATTTTTACATTTTTTTAAACAAGGTTATTTGGACATTAGACACATATTATTCAAAAAAGTAATTATTTTTAATATTTTTCTCACATAATGAAATCAAAATTTTTGGTAAGCTTATAATCATCTCCCATTAAGTAAGAAAAATATTAAATCCGATTATTTTCATCAATTTAGAGAATTTATCCCTAAAATTCTACTATTTTAGAACTAATCTAATTATAGCGTAGGACTAATCTACAATATTAGAACTAATCCTAATATGCATTTCTATGTAGGACCCATTTATAAATAAAATAAATTATAATAATAAAATTAATACTAAAATTCAAAAAGTATGGTAAAAGGGGAACACATCCCTTTACAAGGCTTCAGTGGATAAATACATCATAAATAAATAAAATATACATTCCATTAAAAAATCTATTATAACAAATCTATTTTGATAAGAAATACTTTGAGGATGCCTTTTTACCATAATTATTGAAATTTGTATTAATCAATGAAAGAAGCATAGATATAAATTATACCATTCATTGCAAATTAATTCATCCATAATGAATTAAAATTTAGTATGCATGGTAGACCACAAATAAAATATGAACTAATCATATTAATCCAAAATAAATTATAAAAATAGGAATTAAAATATAGAGCATTTTAATTTAACACAAAGAAATATGCCAAAGTTTATATTATGCATATACGATACATAATCTAATATCCATAATAAGCAGTAATTTAATTTTCTAAGACATTTACCAATATTCATAAAATTACAATATTAGGCATAAAATGATTATAATTTGGTATTACAAAAATATCTAAAACATACCAAATCATAGTAAAAATAATTTTTAATATTTATACCATAAATTACTTCACAAAAATAATAAATTAATTTAAAAATTAAATTTTTTATCTGAATTACAACAAAAAATAATTAAAAAATGGAAAAATATAATTCAAAAAATTCTAGAAAAATTACTGACCAACAAAACACGATATACCAGTCATTCACTTGCCGAAAGTGTCAAAAATGGAGGTCGGACATGTTGCTTCTTTGCGCCTGTTTCTGGGTTAGCCTATGAAGGAACCCCACTTGGCCAGGAGGAGAGTGACATACACTCTCCGCCTTCTAGCAGTCCAATTCTGTCATAGATCGTGGATTTCGACTTCTAATGACTTCCTCTTGATGTCTATTAATTTGTTTTACAAAAAAAATGATGGGGTTAAGCGCACTCTCTACTCTTGAGAGTGAGAAAAATAGATTCCTTGGATTTTCAGACTTGGAATTTTCTAGGTTTGAAGTTCTAAACAAATTCAAACTCCCAACTTTGTGAGCTCTTATCTCATTCATTTTAAATCCATTTTCAGTGATTTTTATACCGATTTGAAATTGACATGTAGCACAACAAATCTAATAAATAAAATCGCAGAAACAACAGTATTTTCTAGGTGAAAAATTCACTCAAAAATCAGAAATAATCATATTACAAAACTGAATTTTTTCCAAATAAAAATTTTAAATTTAACTATTTTCATTTAAAGAACAAAAAATCTTATGTAGAAAATAAATTTTCATCTTATTTTCATGGAAAAATTTAATTTCTAAATATATAATATCTTGTTTACATAAAATAAAAGAAAATATAATTATGTAACTTTTTATTTACATAAGATAAAAAATTGTCATCATTTATAATCTACCATAAATAGATGAGAATAAAACATACTTGCTCTAATACCAATATAGGAGAAATACATTATTCACAATAAGATAAGGGAATAGAATTACCTTACAGAGGAAGCGATTGAATCGAGTTTTGATCTACAATCTATGGATATGATAAATTAATCTTCACACCGATTAGGAATGAGCACGTTAGGAAATCTATGGATATGATAAATTAATCTTCACACCGATTAGGAATGAACACGTTAGGAAATAGAGAATGCTATAAGAGTCTCTATAAAATCCACACTTTCACTATCTAGATCACATTGGTGGAATATTTTTCAGACAGTTGTAAAATATATTTTTAGTGTGCATTCATTTGTTTGGGAGAATTATCATCTGAATAGGAGATTAGGCTTAAGAAACCTATTTCTTGTAAGATAAATAGTTTTAATCTCATTTAAATTATATTTATTCTTAAATAAATAAATTAAATAATTAATAAATAATTGTTTATTTGTTTATTTTACAATGCGGACGTTGTTCCACATTCATTTTCTAAGTCATATTTTTTAAAATTGCAGTAAAAAATGAATTATCACAGTTTAGAAACTCAAATAAATAAAACTCCATTGATTGTCCTTTATCAAGGTCCTAGAAATTCATTCCTAAATCCCCCTTTTTCTAAAATAAATAGATTGATTTGGTATCAAACCTCAACCTTTGAGACTACATAGATGAAGCTAGCAAATTAGCTAATTAATGAATGTTTTTTGCACTTAGAAAGCAGAGTTTCGATTTGTGCATAAGGGATTACTTGGCAAGTGAGAGGAGAAATCAGATTGGATAAGCAAAAGGCGATCGAGATAATCTTCTTCTCCTCCGTTGCCTTCATCTTTTTATTAGTTTTCGATTTGCTTCTCTAAAACGGATTTCTTATTCACATTCACAGATTAATATTGTAATTTGATGCGTCTGTGCTTAGCTCACCAATTTCGCTTTCTCTTCGTTTCCTGCAATATCTCTCTTTCTCCCTGTCAAACCCTATATTAGAGGCAAGATCTATTTTTTGCAGAGAAAATAAGAGAGAAGAAGAAGTAATTGGAGAGAGAGATATAGAGTCATGTGATTTCTAAAAATTTTATTTCTTTAATTTCTGTAAAAAGTCGCCACCACATGTTGATACAATATTAGTTTGCCACTCCAATTATGAACCCTTTCCTTTGGAAGATATTTCCCAATAAACCTCAAAAAGGTAATTTTTTTATTGTTTACCATAAATTGGTAAAAAGGCCTCCAAACTCTCATAGTACATTTAATAGATCGTAATAAGACATAATGCAATATAATCAAATGCCTTTCTAGTATAATGTTTAAGCTAAAAATATATCGATTACATTATATTACATCTTATTACGGTCTACCAAACATTACCTCACTTCATGAGCTCCATCACTAGCTGGACATACCTTGTAATCTAATATAATTCTAATACAGTAGGCTCACAGAATTCAGATTCATATGGGTAAATATGTAGGTAGACCCCAACTAACGGTTCCCATGACGTTGGGCAGAAGAACTATGGCCTTCAGCCTATATCTGGTTTGCACATATAATTTGAACTCAATTAAGACACTAGAATACTTAAATTCGACTCCATATACCAAATAAAACAGCTTTCGTAGTCCTTACACAATAATGTTTCACACGGTCGATTTTACACTCTAGTGGAAGCTTCATTTGGTACAATTGCCAAGCCAGATATTGTTTTCACCAGAATGCAGTACCCATAAACAAAATATTCATATAAATAAAGTCTAATGGCAAGGATTCCAACAATTCCAATGGGGATCATCTGAAATTCATTTCCTACTACTCAATGATTAGCTGATAAAGATAACCCATGTGTACAGGGACACAAATTCTTGCGCTAACTAGCTCTCCAACTATGCCCTTTCTCTTCAATTAGGGCCTCATACTTCCCTCTCCCACACTTCCGGTCTTTGGAATTTTGTCAATAGAGATATCAGAGGTGTTGTTATGATTCATAGGCATTGTGTTCAGTTTTGTTTTTGGGCTTTTTGCCTCGTTGTCATATATATATATATTAAAAAAAAAAAAAAAAGGGTCTACATTACAAATAGCTCTAAAAGCTAAAATTCCACCATTCAGTACTAAGTAATTTTCAATTCAAGAATGTCAAGAAACCAATGTAAGCAGAAGATATTTTAATGGTTCTATTTAACAGATATTATCAGTGAATTCATACCACGATTACATTGAATAATGTGAAAAATGGAAGCTTAAAACATCACATTTTAGACAATACAAAGATATGGTAAATAATCACATAACCATGTAAGAGTCACTAACTAATCATATAATTCAAGCCTAAATTGAAGCTTAATACCTGATTTTGAGAGCAACATAAACAAGTTTCCAAAGTAACAATTCCGTGTTGCGAAGATGCTACAACTTTTTAGCCAATGCCTTAGCTTCCATTAACCTCCACATATACCAAGACCCAACAGACCTGTAAGGCCTCCATTTCTCACAAATTTGCTCCATTTGCAATGGTTGTGGCAACTCCTTAAGCCCATACAAACTCTGCAATCCTTTCCTCACGCCGAGATCACCTACCGGTAAAACATCAGGCCTATGCAGTGAAAACATCATAAACATATGAACAGACCAAACCCCAATTCCCTTAACCGCAGTCAAGCTAGTTAAAAGTGTATCATCATTCATTTCAAGAATTGAAGAATTTGATAAAGACCCATTTCGGAATTTGTCAGCTAGATCATGGAGGTAGCTTGCTTTTCGACCAGAAATTCCAATTTCTCGGAGGTGTTCAGCAGAGAGCGATAGTACGGTCTCTGGGAGGACTCCGGGTTCGCCGCCACAGAGGGCGAGGAAGCGCGTGTAGATTGTTTTAGCAGCATTGGGGGCGAGTTGTTGATAGAGAATGCTTTTTGATAAAGATAGAAATGGTAGGCGATGAGAATCAAATACGGGTGGGTTATGGGTGTCTATTAGAGTTGAGAGGAGGGGATCTGAATTGCGTAGATGTTCAATAGCGAGATCGATTTCGCCTTTGAGAGATAAAGGTTTGACTACGGAAAGCGGAGACGACATGGTAGTAGAGGCGGCGGCGGAGACGGTGGTGCTGATTTTATGGGTGGAAGTTTTTCGGATTCTCCGAGCTCGGAATGGGATTTTGGAGGAAGAGGAGGTTATGGCGGCAATGGCCATTTGTGGAGGGGAGGAGGAGGGCTCAAGGAGAGAACGAGAGTGAGATCGAGTTGTGGGTTTACCCATATGAGAATGACGACGGTGATGGTGGAATCTTTGAGTTTAGGTTGCTGTTGACCGCTGTTGGATCATCAAAAAGTAAATACGGCAACACTCGAGGTGTTGACCACAGTTGTTGATAAACGATTATAAGAATTGAAGTTCATTATGCAATCTTTCTGGTTTTGAAATCCAAAATCAAGAAAAAAAAAATCCTACAATTTGTAGGATCAGTTTTTCTTTTTTAGCGAACTTGGTTCAAGTTATGGGGTCAATAACTAATTCTTGAAACCAAGTATATAAGAGCATTTTCAACGAGCTTTTAAAATAAACTCCTTCTCGGTTACAGGGAGGACACCCAAAACTTAAATCTGCAAGAGACACTTTATTTATACTCATTTCTCAAAATTTTTTGAAAGCTGTAATCTTTCTTTTTAAATTTAAGAGAATAGAAAACGACTTTTAAAAATATTTTATCATTTCTCTTTCTTTTCTTTTTTTCTCTCATTTTTCTTTATTTTTTCTTTCATTTTCTTACCCTTGAGCAAAAAAAAAAAAAATAAATAATTATTCTTAAATTACTATATTATTATTAAAATATTATTTTATAATATTATAAATTAAATTATTCTTATTTAGTAGAAAAATTTTATGTAAATTAGAAAAATTATAGTATAATAATAATAATAATAGCTTATTATAATATTTTAAATCAAATTAATTTTTTTTGTAGTAGAAATTTTATATAGAGTAAAAAAAATGATATTGCAATAATAATAATAATTTGTTATAATATTTTTAAAAAGATTATATTTTTTTAGCCTCAAAAATTTTATGTAGAGTAAAAAAAATGAAATTAAAAATTTATGTATAAAGAAATTGGAATTGAATATTTATTAATAAAAAAATGAAATATATAGTGAAATAGAGAGTATTATTGGAATATGTGCATTTTTCGAGACAAGTTAAAATAATGAATTGAATTGTTTATAATAGGAGTAAAATAGAGAGTATTGTTGAGGATACTCTAATGTAATTGTTTTCTCATTTGAAAATATAGTGTAATTGTTCATTCCATTGAAAATGAGTCTATAAAACCATCCCCAATTTTAGTAAAGAGTGTGTTTTACATAAATAAAAAATAAGTTAATTAATTTTTAAAGATAAATGAGAAAATTAATAAATAATATGCATATAAAGTTAAAATTTACAAATTTATTTTTATTTTAAATTTAAATAGTAAAGAGCCTATTAAACTCATATTTTATTGTATTAACTCTTTTATTATAAAAAGTCTACAACATATAAAATGTCATTCAAGATGCTTCGATAATGAGTTCTTTAATTATAATTAAAGTAGAGTAATTTATGATTTAATTCCTAAAATTTGCTTAAATTAATAATTTGATATATTTTGAGAAATACACTATTTAATTTCTGAGGTTTACTTCTGTCACAAGATATAGTTCTTTTGTTACTTTTTCCGTTAAAATTTGATAAAAAGTCTAAAATGTCCCTTATTTCAAATTCAAATTTCTATTTTGGCCATCTATTTCACCACACATTCTCTCTCTTAACAAGTAAACCTAGAAAACAAAGAGACAAATTAAAAAAAAAAAAAATACCAAGTTAATATCAAATCTCAATCAATCAAAGCCTACGCTCATGAATCCAAATCCAAAATTACAAATCCAACATCACAATTAAAATCCAATTTCATATCACGGATCAATCAGAAAGAGATTAAAAAAATAAAAATTAAAAAAACCCAATTCCATTAGGTAGTGAAGCCAGTGTGAACCATTAATTTTGCATCTTCCATATTGCATTTGAAACCTTACACGTACTTAAGTGTGGTAAACAGACTTCCAGAAATCAAAATTGAAAAATCGAGAAATGGAGAGCCGAAACCTATCACTTTGAACTTTAAACCATTCTTAGATTATCTAGGATTGAATAACGAATACAATATAACTGGAATCGCGAAAAACAGACGAGAAACTAGTGAAAATGGGCCAATATCTCAAAATGGACGAAGTTAGGCCTGACAGCCACAAGACGGCTTGCGATTGCCACCAAATAGTTGACAGCTGCCGCGGGCTTCTTGGTGGCAGAAGTCGTGTTTTTTCGTATTTTTTCTATTTTTCTTCATTTTGTGCACTTATCTCATATCGGAAGTGTATAAAACTTTCCCTCAACCTGTCCCCTATATATAGGGGTCCTCCCACTCGTTTTGATCACCTTTTAATCTCTTGGTTTGCTTGATTAGCCTTTGTATCAAGCGAACCATCTCCACAAGTTTGGTTTAAAATGAAAGAACTTTTTAGTTTAAAATTTTATTTGGGTGATCGTTTGGAAGTAGCTCTTCTCAAATCAGTCCGAGGAAGCCCCAACAACGCCGTCCAAGTCACCATTCACAGTTTGTTGTTCCGCTGAGTCGAGAAGGTGGAATTGCAATCCGGTTGTCCGCTTCATCCGCCCTACGTCCCTGAGTCTCGTCTTCATAAGGTATTTATTTTTTTATTATTCTATTATTTTGTTTTGTTTTAATTTTTCTTTATATTGTTTTTTTTTTGTTTTGATATTTTTTTCTTAGGATTGCTTAGTTTGTTCTCTTCATTTATTATTTTTTTGCTTTGCAAGTTTTATCATTTTCTTTCATTATTTTGAGGCATTTTGATTAGAATTTGATTTAATTAACTTGATAAATGATTTGAATCGATGTATCTACTTGTTAATTAAAACCTGACCTAATTAACAACTTGATAATCAATTTGATTTAATCAATCAAACTATCTTTCGATCAATGTATTGAAACATGATAAAATGGTTAGGCTAAACTAACCCCTTTGCAAGAAGGGCGAACTACATGGATTTTGATTTCTATTTAGAGGGATACATAGGCTTGCTTGTTTAAAGCATCAAATCCAATTTACATAAGAAATAATCATTCTCTTGTATATTCTTTTTATGAATTATTTCTTTTCTTTGTAATATTTGCTTTTAATTTGTTTTCTTTGTTATGATGTTGATTTTGTTTCTCTTTTTCTTTATTTGTTGTTTTAGAATTATTTTGGAGAATGTATGACTGTCCTAGAACCCATAAGAGCTAGAGGAAGTATTCCCTATTTTGGTTTTGAATTGTGAAGTTAATTCTTTTACTTTATTTGCTTTATTGCTTTGAATGAATATTTGTTTATTTGTTTATTCATGCATTTTATAATTGTCTATACATTATGTAAACTATTTATAAAATTTATTTTAAGTCATTTTATATTAAATTTGCCAAAGTAATTTTCTTAAAATAAACCAAAAACCTAGTCCCCAAATCCTCTTTGGTTTCGAGACTAGCGATCTTTTCTTTTAGGATATTAATTGGAGTCAATTTGGGTTTTTCTCTTAATTTTTTCCCAAATAAAATAAAATTAAGGTGGCGACTCTTTTTCAAAATCAACCTGTCTAAACCCGAGGGTTTTATCATGAGTTCAAACCCAAATGAGCATTTTGATTCCTCTTAGCGGATCGGATTGGTGCTCGAGCGATGTGAATCCTCAAAATTACACCTCCAGTCGATTGGTTTTTGATTGTAAATCTATAGAATCAAACTATGATCAAATCATATCAGAAATGGACCAAAACTAGCCAAAACACTGTGAAACTAGGTCAATATGGGCAAGTCAGGGTTAGACCAGCACCAGCAGCGCGCCAGGCGTGCCACTGGGTCAGGTGGCAAGCCCAAAGTGCCAACTGGTCGGCCAGCATGCCGCTAGTCCTCTATAAATAGAGCTTCCATTTAGCTCTCTTGACATGGGATTTTGAGATGAAAAATCACCTAGATGCTCTTCTTTCTATGCTAAAATTCTGCTAAATTAAATTAAAATTAAAACTAAAATTTGTCACTCCAAATTCTTTTAATTTGCAATTATTATTTTGTTTTGCTAACCTTTTGTGTGTAAGGTTCAACTTTAAGATACTCCAATCCGAGGTGGAGTTTAGATATGGAGTAAAGCTCGCTCCATTCATCCGAAAATTAAGAAAAACAAAGGTAAGTTCCTTTTCTTTTTTCCATTTCTAAAATTCTAAATTCAGATCTAGAATTCTCTCTTTTCTACCTTTCTTTAGGTCTAAAATAGAAAAGATTTAAAATTTATTAATTTAAAAGTCAGAATTAAATTAATAAACCAAACCAACATTTTTTTCTAAAACCCCTCCTTCTCAAGAAGGAAGAATTGCATATGATTTGATTCCTATTCAATAGGATATGCAGGCATGCCATTCTGTAGGGCATAGGGATGGCAATGGGGTAGGGAATCCTTGTTCCTTGCTAGGATTTGCCCCGTACGGGGCGAGGATTCCCCAATTTCTCTACTCATAGGGACGGGGGTGAGGGAAATTCTTTCTCCATTAGTGGGGATGGGGCAGGAATGGAGAGTGTATTCCCCACACCGTCGGGATCCCCATCCCCGTCCCATGGGGACCCGATAATATGCTTACATAATTACCCCTACTATAATTAGTAATAACTTACATAATTATCCCATAATATAATTAGTGATTATTAGAAGAATTTATTTAAGTATTCTCATATTTATGTATGCTGAGTTTTTAATATTTTACTAAAAAAATTGCAAAACATTTTTAATGTATTAAGAATATTTATATTTTAATTTTGTTTGGTTAATGTTTTGTAGGTTTGAATCTATTAATATTTTTTTTAAATATATTTATTTTTGTTTTTTTGTTATTATTTATGAATTATATAAATATATATAAATTTAGTAAGACAAAATTTAAATGGGAATGGGGATACCTACGGGGATGGGAATACTAATAGGGATGGGGATGGAGATTAAATTATCCCCGTATGTGAGGCAGGGACGGGGACGGGGATTCTCTGCTAAGGTGGGGATGGGGATGGTTTCCCCCTCTCCACCCCGCCCCATTGCCATCCCTAGTACTAGGGCATCAACTCCAAAATTTTTTTCAATAATGTTTTCCCCTTTATATTTACAGTTTAAGTTTCATTTTACTTTGTTATTTTTTTGTATATGCGCTTTATTTTTTATTCTTTATGTTCATTTCTTTAATTTAGTTGGGGTCCTAGAATCCCATAAGGGCTAGAGAAAGGACCCCCTTTTCAAAAGGAATGTGTTCTTTTCCTAGCACCCATAAGGGTTACAGGAAAGATTCTCTTTATTTCATTCATTTTGGTTTTGTAATAATTAAATAGGATTTATTTTTGCTTTATTTATTTACAACTATCATTTTATTTTACCATATATAACTGTTTCATTCATCATTTTTGCTCCTATTCATGCATACATTAAAATTGCTTTTTTTTTTAATTGTTATTTTGCAACTTTTAGCCAAACTGAAGAAAATTGCCTTTTTTTCAATTTATTTAAATACCAAAACCTGATCCTCAAGTCCTCTTTGGTCACTCGCGGATTAATGCTTTTTTATTGGGATAAATTAAACATTTTAGAGTCAATCAATTTGGGTTTTTCTTTAATTTTCTCAATTAAAATAAGTAAAATAAAGTGGCGAATCGGACCAGTGAGTTTCAATTGTGGAGTTTCTCTTGAAGAGCATTTCGATTTCCCTCAGCGGATCAGACCAGTGCTCAAGCAAGATCCTACAGTTGGCCACTCCACTGAGGAACAAACCTAGAATCTTTGGTTCTGTGGGGCCTCGCCTGAGCACGAGTCCAATCTGCTGAGGGAAATCAAAATGCTCATAAGGAGAAACTCTAGGATTGGAACTCGCTATGAGTTAAAAAAATTGGGTTTTGCAATTTGTTATTCATAAAAGGGAGTTAGCATTTTAATTTTTCTTATTTTATTTAGGAAAAAGATTAAGAAAAACCTAAATTGACTCCAATTAATATCCCAAAAGAAAAGATAACTAGTCTTGAAACTAAAGAGGATTCGGGGACTAGGTTTTCGGTTTATTTTAAACTAATATAAAATGAATTGAAATAAATTTCATGAATAGTTTATATAATGCATGGACAATTATATAATGTATGAATAAACAC
Organism: Reutealis trisperma; assembly: GCA_947687605.1. Lineage (NCBI taxonomy): Eukaryota > Viridiplantae > Streptophyta > Magnoliopsida > Malpighiales > Euphorbiaceae > Reutealis > Reutealis trisperma. The sequence goes on from CANTUT010000753.1 coordinate 201,767, forward strand.
ATAAATAAAGATTCATTCAAAGCAATAAAAGCAAATAAAGTAAAAGAATTAACTTTACAATTCAAAACCAAAATAAGGGATACTTGCTCTAGCCCTTATGGGTTCTAGGAAAGTCACACATTCTCTAAAATAAATCTAAAGCAATAAACAAAGAAAAAGAGAAATGAAACCAACATCATAACAAAGAAAACAAACTAAAAGCAAATATTACAAAGAAAAGAACTAATTCATAAAAAGAATATATAAGAGAAGGATTATTTCTTATTTAAATTGGATTTGGTGCTTTAAACAAGCAAGCCTACGTATCCCTCTGAATGGGAATAAAAATCCATGTAGTTTGCCCTTCTTGCGAAGGGGTTAGTTTAGCCTAGCCATTTTATCATGTTTCAGTTCATTGATTGAAAGATGGGTTGATGGATTAAATAAGATTGATCACCAAGTTGTTAATTAGGTCAGGTTTTAATTAACAAGTAGATACATCGATTCAAATCATTTATCAAGTTAATTAAATCAAATTCTAATCAACATGCCTCAAAATAATAAAAGAAAAAGATAAAACATGCAAAGCAAAGAAATAATAATCGAAGAGAACAAACTAAGCAATCTTAAGGAAAAAAATAACAAAACAAACAAAACAATATAAAGAAAATTAAAACAAAACAAAACAAAACAAGTGTGAGGCCTTGCTCGAGCATCGGTTCGATTCGCTGAGGAATCGAAATGCTCTTCAGGAGAAACTCCACGATTGGAATTCGTTGTGAGTTCAAAAAATTAATTTGTGTGATTTGGAAGCTATGAAAAAGAGTCGCCACTTTAATTTACTCATTTTAATTGGAAAAATTAAAGAAAAATCCAAATTGATTGACTCTAAAAAATATTTGATTTGTCTCAACAGAAAAGCACTAATTTGCGAGTGACCAAAGAGGGCTCGGGATCAAGTTTTGGTAATTACACAATTGAGAAAAGATAATTTTCTTTAGTTTGGCTAAAAGTTATAAAATAACTCTTAAAAAGGAATTATCGTGTATGTATAAATAGGAATAAAATGATGAAAGAAACATATGTATATGATAGAATGAAATGAAATGACAACTATGAATGAATACGTAAAGAATAAATCCTACTTAATTATTACAAAACCAAAAAGAAATAAAATAAAGAGGATTTTTTCTCTAGCCCTTATGGGTACTAGAAAAAGCATACATTCCTTAATTAAATTAAAGAAATGAAAATACAGAATTAAAAATAAAGCATTAATACAAATGAATAATAAAGTTTAGGTGAGAAAATGTTATTAAAAAGATTTTGGAGTTGATGCCTTACATAATAGCAGCCTGCGTATCCTATTGAATATGAATCAAACCCCATGCAGTTCTTTCTTCTTGTGAAGGAGGGGTTTTGGAAAAAGTATTAGTTTGATTTATTAATTTAATTCTGATCTTTAAATTAATAAATTTTAGATCTTTTTCTATTTTAGACCTAAAGAGAATTCTAGATCTGAAGAAAAGGAATTATACCTTTGCTTTTCTTGATTTTTGGATGAAAGGAACGAGTTTAGCTATGGATTTAAGCTCCACCTTGGATTCGGAACCTTGAATTTGAATCTTAAACAGTGAAAGGTTAGCAAAACAGAATAATAATTATGGATTAAAAGAACTCGAAATGACAAATTTTAGTATCAAATTTCAAAGAGAATTTTAGCACAAATAGTAGAGCAATATAAGAGAGTTTCTGCCTTAAAAATAGTGCCAAATGAGCTTAAAGGAGGCTCTTTTTATAGAGTAGCTGAAGGGGTGCTGTCGAAAGCCGGTGGCGGCGCTAGCAGTGCGCCAGTCGGATGGGCGGCATGCCAAATGTGCCACCCAAAGTGGTGGTATGCCTGGCACGCCACGAAACCGCTGGTTCAACCTAATTTTGCACTGTTTTGGCTGTTTTTGATCTGATTTGAGCTTGGCTTAATTCTATGGGTTTGTAATTGAAAAATGGTTGACTGGAGATGCAATTTTGAGAGTTCACAGTTGCCCGCTTATCTTATTTGGCCGGACAGAGGCCAAATCTGATAAGTGTGAACCGAAAAGCTTAGGACGTCATTTTGAAAATTCTAAAGGTCCCTGTCTGCATTGGGAGCTATATAAAAGCACCATGTCTAATTTCTGGCTTTTTTGAGCCTATCTGGTCTATTTTCCAATTTTTGGGCTATTTTTAAATTTATGATCTTTCTACAATTTTAGGAGATTTTGAACTCCGATTGAGACCTCGTCTATTTCGGGAGATAGATAAAAATCATGCAGATTCACTGCTTCAAACAGAACTAAATTTTGAGTTAAAATTAGCCTGTTATGATGAAACTACGTGATTTGCACCTGTGAATCAAAAAAGCTAAGAGGTATCATTATGAGGGAGGCCCACCTTTTCACCTATATATACCCCTCTTCGTTCACATTTTTCACAACCTCATTTTTTACATCTTCTCTCTCTCTAGCTTTCACTCTCTCTCTCTTTAAACTTTTAACTCTCTTTTTCTTCAATTATCTCCATGGAAGCTTTTTGTCAGCTAGAAATAGCCGCTCAGGACCTAGAGACATTGCTGAAAGAGTTGGATCACTAGGTTAGCTACACTGGATCTCTTCAGGTATGCTCTATTTCTGCAAATATATATATATATATATATATATATATATATATATGTGTGTGTGTGTGTGTGTGTGTGTGTGTGTGTGTGTGTGTGTGTGTGTGTTTTCTTTTTTTCTTTCTTCTTCTTCTTTTTTTTATTGTGTTTTTTTTCTTTTTTTTTTTATATAAAAATAACATGATCCATCAAAAAATTTTAGAGGGTACACTTGAGGCTTAAGGGAGGTCGGAGTGTCATGGAGTTGGTCTGCTTGTATCTGGGGAATCAGGAGGCCATCCATCAGCATCTTAAGCCATCTGTCTTGATCGAGTGGTTGGAGCTGGACATCAAATAGCCTGTTAACACCATCATAGTTAGGACGTTGGCAGAGCGCTGGTGGGATACTACAAATACATTCCGCCTTTCATGCAGGGAGATGACAGTCACTCCATTTGAGTGGAGTATGCTTACTAGTATGTACTTCAAATCTCATCCTCTTAAGTTTTACTCTTCATGTATCGAGCATTCTTCCGTAGAGATGACTGCTTTGATTAGGGCTGATCCACCTCATGGGAACCCTAATGTCCCATATTCCTGGCTTCATCAGGCCTTGATGACCATATGTCAGACTCCAGGTCAGTATGACATTGATTAGGGTGCTAGGCTATGTGCTTTGATTATCTTGAGTTGTACTTTTCTGCATAACAATAAGGATAGCATTAATCTGAGTGTCCTATGCTCATTGGAGAACTTGGATGAGATTGGTGAGTTTGACTGGGGAGGTGCTGCGCTTTGTGTTATGTACTAGGAGCTGTGCAGTATTTCCCGCGAGATACTTAATGGTCATGGTGGTATCTCTATTGTGCTCAAGGTGAGTCTTATATTTTGTTATCCAATTTTTTTGATCTTTGTCTAGTGACTAACAAAATTTGTTTCTTGCAGTACTAAGCCTATGAGCACTTTTCGATGCTACCTCCTCTACTGAGAGAGTCTACTACTATTGACCCACCCTACGGACGTCTTTGGAGAGCATCCAACAGAAACTCGTTCATGGCACCACCTTTTAAGATTTGTAAAAAGACCTTTGCTACCTTGACTACAAGTCAGGTATTCCTTTGTTGATCTTGATTTTTTTTTACTACTTATCTTGTGGTTTGTTTACAGGTGAGATCAACAACATTTGAGAGATTTATAGCATAAATACCTGACCGGATCAAGCCTAGTATGGACTTATCCTCTTGTCAGCTCTTGCTTTGTTGTTAGTCTTCAAGGATGTTCTACTTAGGAGAGAGGGTGAGGGCATAGATTACAGGAGAGAGAGTTGTGCGGCAACCTCCTCCTGTAGACATGAAATACGGTCTGGCTATCCTGGGAGAGGATTCTTAGGCTAAGGGGGTCTCTTGTCTAGATTATCTCTTGCTAGACAATGACTATGATGAGTTCTGCAAGACTTCCTTGATGCAAAGCATACTTCCATTGGATGGATTACAGAGGTCGCCATAATGGGGATCTAGCTCGGGCACTTCCCAAGGGCCTCTTTCCAGAGCTGGGAGTTTCAACTCTCCACGGGTCGGTAGTACTACCCCTATTGGCAACATGGGTCCTAGGGTTAGACCTTCAAGATTTGTAGCTAGTCCCTCAAGTTTTGCAGCTAGTCCTTCTGGGGTTGGTCCTTCTAGGGCCAGTGGCTTAGCTCTAGCTCTAGCTCCAGAGGTTTCAGTAGGAGGTCTGATTAATCCGGTTCCCTTGCTGGTCTTGTCTGTTTATCAACTCATCTTAATTATGTTTCCTTTAATGGCCAAGCACGGTGGTATGATCTTCCTGATGAGTGACCATCTTTCTTCCCCACCATTCCCAGGAACATTTCAGAGGTAAAATTTTACACAGCTTGTATTTTAACCTTTATCTGCTTTGTAATGATTCTCATGTTTGATTTTTTCTTTCAGGTTTCTATGGAGTTTCTCCGTTATCATTATGATCTCTTGGATCGGTATGCTTTTGCCTTGAGCACCCTTCTACATGATATGGATATGATCATGGAGGATTATGAGGAGGAGGAGGAGCCCAAGTAAGGACGTTGCATATCAAAAACTCAAAGGAACAATAAAATAAAATACAATTAAATAAAGCCAAATAAAAACAAAAATGAAAATAAAAACTAGATCAATAATCTTTATTAATGTTGCTAATATTATAAAACTATCCCTAACAATGGTGCCAAAAACTTGATGTGCCGAAACACATACTAACAATCTACAAGTGCACAGGTCATTATCAAGTAATAAAGTAGTGAATATGAGTATCATCTCCACAAGGATAGCTTATAAGTACTAGTGCAAACTTCAACTATTGTCTAGTGAATGATCAATCAAGGGTAATTAAAATTAAAACTAAAGATAAACTAAAACATGAGAAGATTGATAGATATAGACAAGGATACAGCTATCTAGATATGAATCCCCCTAGCCTCTCATACATGTCAAGAACAATGGTATGAGTCATTCACATAGTGAATTGAATTGGACTCTCACTAAATTAGATAAAGCCTTCCTCAAGTGATTAAATCCCTAACTTCCTAAGTATTATAGGCGAATCTCTTCTCAACCTATAATTAAATAGGAGCAGCATTAAATTCAAGAAATTAACATCCAAAGAAGTTTTACAGGTTTATCTCTAGCACCCTAATCAACTCTCTATTCCCATTAGTGATCTATCTATGTTAGGGTATCTTTACTCGTCCAATATAGAAATAATATCTAATCAACAAACCGGTAATTGCCAATTAGAATAAATATCATAAATTATAAAAATAAAACAATCCAAAGACAAATTGATTCAAAGAAAATTATTCAATTCATATAATTAAGAACTAGGGGTCATCAATATCTAGATAGAAAGCAATTAGTTGATAATAGAATTGAAAGGTAATGAATAAAAGAAAGGGATAATAAAGAATCTCCAATCATCTGTGGATGGTGTTGACGACATCCCCTCTTAAATCCTTAATTTCCACTCCAAATCTATATAAAGATGGATCTTTATCTTGATTTGCACCTACAATCTCTCAAAATTGAAAATCCTAAACTACCTACAAACTATGGGAAATCTAAGGGTTCCCAGCCTTTCGGCTAAGAATTTCCCTAAGCCTTCCTCCTTCAAAAGCTCTCTCTGCAAAATTGTTAGTTTTGATTTATACTATTGAAATTTAACCTCACATGGTTGGACCTACGGCTAGGGTTCCAGTTGTGCCAATGATAGGGCCAAAGAACATAACTTCCCACGGGTAAAACCTCAGCCGTGTCTCCACCCCTTAGGAGGCTACTAGATGAATTTCCATTTTGCTCTTATCACACGGCTAGAATCCCAGCCATGTGGTCACCCGTGGCTACCCATATTCTTCTAAAAGTTAGCATTTTGCTTGGATTCTTCACCATTCTAGGTCACATTTGGTTCATGGCATCATTTGGCATTAGGTTAACTAAAAGAATTCTAGAAAAGCACTAAACAAATAAATCAAACTCCTAAGAATAAGGGGTAAAATGTAGTATGTTAAGCACTTATCAAATTCCTCCACACTTGAGTATTTGCTTGTCCTCAAGTAAATTAAATAGTAATAATAGTAAGAAATAAAACTTACCCTATCTAATCAAATAAATTCAAAAAGATTTACAACAACTTGTAATCAGCAAGACTCGAAATCCTCAACCAAGTGTCAATTTTCAAATATGGTATTCAAGTCAAGAAATCTCAAAAACAAATATCAAAAACCTGAAACCTAAATTCTAGTGTTACAAGTTTGTACAAATAATTCCACAGAGACAAAAATTTAAGCAAGGTAGATTTATAAGGATTTTTCTCTTAGGTGCCTGATTACTCACTTGATTTTTCATTGACTATGCATTTCAATTCATGTTTTCTTTTTAATTAACTAAGGAGGCCGACTTGTTTGAATTATCATCCTAACCTTTTTATGCGAATGCAAACACTTATGGTGTAATGCCCCTAGTTACTCAACTAGAATCACACATTCAAATGGCTACTAGCACTATTTATATTCTCAACCCCTTTTGTTTAAAAGAGTCAAGAATAGTGGAATACGTAAAAATTTTCAAAGCTCCTTTGCACAATCTTCTTTTTTTTTTTTTTCATTTTTTTAAGAAAAATAGTCAAGCTACCTAAAGTATTAAGCATTTCTACTAATCTAGAACAAAGGTAATAATGGAATAAAATAGGCTCAAAAAGTGTAACTAAAGATTCAAATTTTAGGCAAAAAGACTTATAAAAATTAGATTCCCTAATCATGACCACCACATTCAATCATTAACACATGATCTATTCAATCAAGCCACACTTCAACAAGTCATTGTCATAGCAAAATTAGACCAATTTATCAGTAGAGAGAGTTAATTTCAAATCAAACTATCACCACAACTCAATTCACTTAAATGCAAGATAACAAAAGATAAGGCACAATAAAATACCTTTTCTCCACACTTAAGTAACACATTGTCCCCAATGTGTTTGAAAAATGAAAAATCATGCGAAAGAAAGGAAAGATATAGAAAACTGCCCTGTTATCGCATTGTATTACATTACCATTCCAGTCTATTCCATATTCCATGCCACAACATTATCTGTTCTACAAACCTAAAATAGGCTAAGAAAGAGGAAACAAAATTAAATATAATAAAAGTGAAGTACAGTTAATAAAATAAAAATAGAAATAAAAGTTAAAATCATCCTAAATATTGAGTACAGTCATCCAAAATGTGAAATAAATAATAAATAAAAAATGAATGAAGAGGAATAATCAGAGGTCAGTCCTTCATAGCTTCATCGGTATCATCACTCTCCTTGCCATCATCTGGATCAACTTGAATCGGCTGCTGTCTCTGTTATTGTTGCTGTGTAGGCCTAAGAGGCACATACCCTTAAGTTCTCCAATAATATAGCATGGACTGCTGAAGCCATGCTCTGTTCTATACCTCGAACTCAAGTGTTACCTGCTGGTGTTGCAACATACTCATGATCTGATGCTGGTTGGTGAGGAGTTTGTTTTGTTGAACCTGTAGACCTGTCATGGTCCTCTCCAACCTGTATATCTGTCTCTCAAATTCTATGGGCTTCCTATCATCCGTATCATTAGCTCCCGTATGGGACATCCAATCTCGAAATGGAGTTGGGCTGGAGAAAGGAGGGACGGCTAATAAGGAAGAAGGCTTGGCAGTAGTGGAAGTACCGGCAGCAGCAAAAGACTGAGTAGTGGGATTAATAGTGGGCATTGAAACTAGCTCAGGGGCTACTAGATCTGGTGGAGGGGCAAAAGCTGGCATGAAGCTCTTCATTTTATCCATCCTTAGCAATGTGGCATAACCAATCAGCTTAGGCATACCGTTTAAGGTTATCAGAGGCAAGCCATCAAAAACACCCAAGCTCTTAGCTAGCTTGGTGATATACATACCTCCAAACAAGGCTCCGGTCTTGCCCTTCCTAGACTGATCATCAAAGAATCTCATTAAAGAATGAGCCACATTGCACCTCTTGTCTTCATCCATGCACATCAAGAAAAATAACTCCTGTATAGTCACAGCCCCTCCACTATCTCATCTGTCGAAAATAGTCTTCGTCAGAAGAAAATGTAAAACTCGCAGACTGAAGGAAGTAAACTGGGATGCCTTAGAAACTAAGGGATCAAATCTCCTACCCTCTGAAGCAAATTTGTCCCACACCTGATTAGGGACATTATGTCACATCCCAACCTTATGAGATACGACGGTCCTAGAACATGGGGAGACATAAGGTCACCCACGCCTGTAGAACCCATTAACATATAACAATCATGCCTAGGATCTTACCGAACCTCCTTCATTAACTCATTTAAACCATTTAGATAAATGCCATAAATTGCGAAAGACTTAAAAATAAATCATTACATATAAAATCCATGAGGGAATTAACATGAATCTCGATAAGTATCAATCAACATTCCCGGAGCACCTAAAGACAAGACTTCATAAATGTAGTATTATTGATAACTCGGACAAGGAATTCCCTAAGCGAAGTAGAATCTTGAGCCATCACCTTGTCTCCTCACATTTTCTCACCTGGAACCACACAAGGAAAAGGGGTGAGATAGATGATCTCAATGAGTAAACAAAAAGGCACACACATTATTACATATTCCTTTGAAAGGAAACACATAGCTTATACACATAGTTCATGGGTTATAACTCATGAATCAGGTTGCAATTTAGCAAGGGTTCAATTTGGCAAGTTCGCAGAAATCACACTTATAACACGTAGAGAGTGAAGGCTATTGCTCTATCACTCGAACACATAGAGGAGAGGTGGCCTTATGCCAAATTCCAACTCCTATCACGTAGAAGGCATGAAGCTAATCAGGCCCCACGGCTAGAACTGCCCCTTGTAGCTGTGGTGGATACACTACCCCTATCCATCGGGTTAAGACCGTGTGCACAAGTTTCGATGATTACCCGCATCGGCATGAGGATTCTGCATAAAGGGTAAAGGTACCATAGCTAGAGCTATTGGTAAACACAATTTAACAATATCATATGAGGCAACAATAACATGTAATTCAATATCAATAAAAGTTTGGCATTCAACAATGATACAATGAAAGTGTAGTTCCAGAAAGAATACAAGTTAGGGTGTTAATTCACAAGAAAATTCTCATTGGATAACAAAATGGTTTTGGACCAAATGTCCCTTGGCAACCCAAGCTTGACAAAGAAATCATAAAATTTAAAATAGAAAGAACTTGGGTTTCAAAGATCACAAAGGTTCATATAACAATATATCACATTCTTGTAATACAACAAAATGTTGTTTACACTTATAACATGAATACGATATTTACTCACACTTGTAATAAGAACATTGTGTTTACTCACCTTGGGATTTCTTTGCTCCTAGTACACGTAGTCCCCTTTGCACTTCTAAAACTCCTTAAACTCTAACATAATATTTGATTTAATACTTAGTATTTATTTACTCATGATGCTCCTATCCCATAACTACCCATGTACATATAGCATACACATACACTTAGAGTCTACACATAGGTGTACTCATCACTTGCAGATAGCATGTTGACTTTAAAAGTCTTGCATACTTAGGCCTTATAGGCTTATATGAAAACACATTGCAATCATATCAATACCTTTTTAAGGTCATCACAATATCATTAGCTCATAATCAATTCACTTATCAATTATCTTAGTTCACTTTACACTTCCTTACATGTCAACTTAACAATTAATCCTTCAAACATCATGCTTAACTCTTATGATCCCTTTCATTTCATTAACTCATAGCCATATATTCATCATCAAGTTGTAATGACATCTAGTTCCAAATGCCTTAATCACATTTGCATTCTAATCACATTAGAAGGTTAAGATACCTTAAATATACCTTAAGTATACCAAAACGCATTTAAGCTTATCTAGGATCATACCTTCAACTAACATGCAATTTTATCATTTATTATACATACATACATGTCAACAATCACCAAGACACATCACATAAAATTTATAAACATTTGGACAAAATTGTTCATGTAGGCCGAATGCATCATTAAGGTAAAAACCAAATTCTTCTTCTTTTTGTGCTTTCTGTCTATTTCAGAAATATGTAAAAATATGGTTTGAACCAAGATTTTTCATGTAATCATAACAAAAATCATTTTAAAATATAAATTCATTGGAATCGGCCACTATTGGTGTCATTAATATATAAAAATTCAACCTTTTGCATTATAGTGCATAAAACCATAAGTTTTCTTGTTTTCGGTATTTTTCGGTCATTTCAAAAATATGCAAATAGGTTGTTGAAACCATTATTTTTCATTCAATCATTGAAAATATCAGTTTAGAATACATTCCTTCATGAATTGGCAGCCATAGGTAGGGTTTATGCAAAAGAATTCCAAGTTCAAAGGCTTAGGTGAAAAATCAAGAGTTTCCGCACTTTCCGCGCATTTCGTTCATTTTAGCGATAAACAGACACATGATTCAAATCATTATTTTTCATCTAAACAAAACAAACATCATATTAGAACATCAATTCATACAAATTGGCAGCCATATATTCATGAAAGAATAAAATTTTATAATTTCTAAGTCCTAACACGAAAACCTTGAATTCCTTTGTTTTTTCGAAACTTTTTGGTCATCACAAAAATATGCAGAAATATTATTTAATCCAATATTTTTCATCAAAATAAATCAAAAATCAGTTTAGAATACATCCATGCATAAATTTCCCATGCCCCCCCCAGGATGTTTATGCAATAAAATTGCAATTTTAAGTTATAGAATTCACCTTTGGAGAAATCTTGTGGAAAAAATCGTGTTTTCGGTAGAAAATAAATTTTCTCTCCCAAAAATTCACTCAAACAGAATTGAATCTATAGAAATCAATAATCAAATATTTCAAAATAATTTTCTCATAATTTATTTCATAGAAATCAGTTTAGAAATCGAAAGAGAATAAAAATTTACGATTACGGTCACGAAATCGCAAAACGGAAAGGTGTTTTCAATATTTCAGTAGAGAGAATTATTTTGAGAGGTTTTTCTGGCAAAATATAGAAAGAATAAGAGAATGGCTGCTGGAAACCCTTGTTTGGCAAAAAATTAGAATATATATTAGGGTTGGAGTGGAATTTCCACTATTACCCTTAATGAAATAGGTTAGGAGAATTTTTGTGTAGTGGGCTTTTGGGTATTTGGGCTTTTCCTTTAAGAATTTTGGTTGAATGGAATTAAAAAAAAAGAATATTTTTTCTTATTAATTCTGGAACATTTTTCTCAAAAATATTTATTTAAAAATATTTTAAAAATACCCATAAAATTATTTCATGCTTAAAAATTGTCTTATGCATGAAAATTCATTTTATTTAAAATAAATTCTTTTATGCAAATACACTTCATGTAAATCATTTACTTCACAATAGCAACACATATTATGCATATTAAAATTAATTTAATATGCCACATACTCATCAATCACTTAGATCACAAATTTCACACAAGCACACACACTTAACCTTATTAGTTCTAAATCAAGCAATTTATCACGGAAATTTCTAGGGTGGGTGTGGGTTGTACATTCTAGTTGCTGTTGAAAAGCTAAGGATGCTTCTGTCGCATTTCCTCCTCCACTTCCTAAGTGCACTCATTTATCCCATGATTCCACCACTGAACCTTAATCATGGGTATCTCCTTATTTCTTAATTTCTTTACTTGTCGATCCACTATAGCTATTGGTAACTCCTCATAGGATAGTTGCTCATCTAATGTAATGTCTGGAGGTAAAAGAATGTGCGATGGATCTGACACATATTTCCTTAACATGGAAATGTGGAACACTAGGTGCACATGCGCCAAAGTTGGAGGCAGGGCAAGTCTATAAGACACTTCCCCGACCTTATCTAAGATCTCAAAAGGACCAATGAAACGAGGTGATAATTTCCCTTTCTTGCCAAATCTCATAACTCTTTTCATTGGCGAGACCTTTAAGAACACATGATCTCCTATGGTGAATTAGACTTCCTTTCGCTTAGGGTCCACGTAACTCTTTTGTTGACTGAATGCTGTCTTCAGTCGATCTTGAATTATTGGTACTTTCTTGGTGGTCTCTTAAGCAATTCGGGCATTTCTATATGCTTGTCTCCAGGTTCAATCTAACAAATCAGAGAATGACATGTTCTTCCATACAACACTTCGTATGGCACTATGCCAATGGACGAATGATAGCTATTGTTGTAGGCAAATTCAATCAGGGGCAAATACTTATCCAAGCTACTGCCAAAATCTAAGACATACATCCTAAGCATGTCCTCAAGTGTCTAAATCGTTCTTTCAGACTGGCCGTCCGTTTGAGGGTGAAACGCTGTACTAAAATCTAATTGTGTTCCTAACGCTTCTTACAACTTTTGCCAGAACCTTGAGGTGAATTGAGTTCCTCGATCGGAGATGATAGAAATTGGCACTCCATGTAGTTTCACGATCTCATCTATATACAACTACGCATACTGAGCTGCAGAATATGTGGTCTTAACTCCTAAGAAATGGGCAGACTTTGTCAACCTATCTGCTATGACCCATATAGAATCATATCCTTTGGAGGTTCTAGGTAAGCCAACAATGAAGTCCATAGTGATGCGCTCCCACTTCCATTAGGTAGTCGAATCTCTTGTAGCAATCCTGAGGGTCATTGATGTTCATACTTGACTTGCTGGCAAGTCAGGCAAGATGCTACAAACTTAGCTACATCTTTCTTCAATCTAGGCCACCAATAATTAGCTTTCACATCATGGTACATCTTGGTAGCTCCAAGATGAGATCAGTAAGGTGTCTGATGTGCCTCCTTCAACATCCTTTCCTCTAGTCCATCCACATCAGGCATGCATACTCTATTCTTACACTTTAAAACTCCATTGGCTATCTCAAACTCAGGATTCTTTCCTTCTCTCATCTCATCCTTCAACTTCATCAAGTATGGGTCTCTATCTTGCGAATTCCTTATTTCTTCCATTAACTTATATCTTACTTGTAAATGAGCCAATAGAACGCTTGATCCTCCAATCTCCAGTCTCAATCCTTGCTTAAACAATTCCTTTAGTTCCTTCACAATCGGCCTCTTTCTCACATCCACATGGGCTAGGCTTCCCACCGACTTTCGACTCAAGGCATCTCCCAGTACATTCGCCTTCCCGGGATGATAGAGAATCTGACAGTCATAATCCTTCAACAGTTCAATCCATCTCCTTTGTCTTAGATTAAGTTCTCTTTTGCTTAAGATATATTGAAGACTCCTATGATCCATGTAGATCTCACACTTCATCCCATACATGTAATGTCTCCAGATTTTTAGAGTGAACACTACCGCAGCTAATTCTAAATCGTGAGTAGGGTAATTCACTTCATGTCTCTTTAATTATCGTGATGCATAGGCGATGACTTTTCCATTTTGCATCAAAATGCACCCAAGTCCTACTCTCAAAGCGTCGCAATAGACCGTGAATCCTTCTTCTCCTTCTGATAATGTCAAAACTGGTGCTGATACCAAACACTCTTTGAGTTTCTGAAAACTCTTCTCAGAGGACTCTTCCCAATTGAACTTAACTTATTTTCTTGTCAACTTGGTCAATAGGGCTGCTATCCTAGAAAAGTCCTATATGAATCTACGATAATATCCTGCCATGCCTAAGAAACTTTATACTTCAGAAACTGTTGTGGGCCTTGGCCAATTCGCTACCGCTTTAACTTTCTTAGGATCAACTTAAATTCCTTCCTTACTTACTACATGTCCAAGAAAGTTGACCGACTCTATCCAAAATTCGCACTTAGATAACTTAGCGTAGAGTTGGTGATTATGTAACATTTGAAGCACGATCCTCATATGTTCTTCATGTTCCTCTTTATTCTTTGAGTAAATCAGGATGTCATCGATGAACACGATCACGAACTTGTCAAGGAATGGCTTGAATACTCCATTCATCAAGTCCATGAGAGCAGCAGGAGCATTTGTCAAACCAAATGGCAAAATCATGAACTCGTAGTGTCCATATCTAGTATGAAAGGCAGTCTTACAGATATCTTCTCCTTGGATCTTTAATTGATGATAGCCAGGCCTTAAGTCAATCCTGGAGAAATGGCCAGCTCATTGCAATTGATCAAAAAGATCATCGATACTCGGCAATGGGTATCTATTCTTCATAGTGACTTTGTTAAGTTGATGATAGTTGATGTACATTCGGAATGAGCCATCTTTCTTTTTTACGAACAACACTGGAGCGCCCCATGGCAAACTACTTGGTCGAATGAAGGCCCTATCGAGCAGGTCATGCAATTGCATCTTTAACTCCTTGAGCTCCATTGGTGCCATATGATATGGCGGTATCAATATCGGTTGCATACCAGGTAGCAGTTCGATGTTGAACTCGATCTCACGATCAGGGGGTAATCCGGGTAAATCTTCTGGAAAGACATCTATGAACTCGTCCACTACTAGAATGCTCTCGTCTTGCTTGGCAACTTCTTTGCCAGTGTCGACTATATGGGCTAGATACGCTTGACATCCTTTCCTTAACATCCGCCTCGCTCCTAAGGCCGATATCAAGTTCAGAGGATTCTCATTCCTATCTCCTTGGTACACAAACTCCTTCCCATCTCTAGTTTGAAACTCGACAAGTTTCTTCCTACAGTCGATATGAGCTCTATGCTCATACAACCAGTCTATCCGTAATATTACATCGAATTCTAGTACGTCCAATTCTAGCAACACTACCGAAAGTGTTTGTCCATTAATGTCTACATCGCATCCCTTATACTCATACTTTACTTCCATCACTTCCCCTAAAGGAGTTGCAATTACTAACGGTTCACTCATCAATTCCTTATTTATATCCAAATACTTAGCAAAACAAGGCGACATAAATGAATGGGTAGCACCATAATCAATTAAACATTTTACGCTAGAACTTTGGATGAGGATGACACCTGTGATGACGGTGTATGAATCGTGAGCCTCTTGCAGATTTAATGCGAAGACTCAACCTTTGCCCTTATTTTCTGTCATCGGTGCATTCCCAACTATTGGTCCTTTGTCCTTGACTCCTTGTCCTTACGTTTGGAATGGCTTGGGTTATGGTCATATCATGGTCCCATTCCCGTGACTCCTGATTTGCAGGCAGTCCTTTATGAAGTGCCCCATTTGCCCACACCTAAGGCAAGCGCCAGTATCTTTCCAGCAGATTCTAGAATGTTTCCTTCCACATTTGCCGCATGTGGGGATCTCTTGCTTAGTTTGACCATTTCATGGTCCAGATGATGGAAACTCCTTCTTTTGATCTCTTCCATTTCCATGCTATCCTTTATGACCTTTGTTCTTATGCCTTCCCTTTTGGTCTCGTTCAACTCGTTTGGCTCTCTCCACCTTGTATCTCTTTTCCATAACCTTGGCCTTGTCTATATGCTTGGCTAAGGTTAGAAACTCGGTTGTTGCCAATGAATTGAATAGAGGTGTAATTAGTCCTCTAAGGAAATGATTGACATAACTTGCTTCAGTAGGAATGATGTTGACGGTGAAACAACTAAGTCGGTTAAATTCCTTAGCATAATCCAACACGGACATTCCTGGCCTTTGCTTCAGTTGCTCGAACTGCAATGCCCTATCTTGCCTTTCTCCTTCTGGCAAGAACTGATCCATTACTTCTTGCTTGAACTCTGCCCACGTAGGTGGGTTAGCCCCGTAAAGTTGTTCTTCGATATTCCTCTCATACCAATACCAAGCTTCTTTCTTGAGTTGGAGTCTTACCAACTCAATCACTCGAGCATCCAAGCAAGATAAACAATGGACTAGCTTATCCATCTCATCCAAAAATTCATGAAGGTCATCTCCTTCCTCGCCATAAAAAGTAGGCAGTTGCAGCTTCTTAAATTTTGCCATAGTCATTCCCTCGTCAGGTAGTCATTTCCTCTCTCTCCGAGCAGGTGTCACTACCGCAGGTGGTGTAGCTCTATTCCTTTCTTGAATTGGTGATGCTTCCCGCCTTTAAGCTCGTAGCTTGTCCAGTTCCTTGAGCAAATCTCTCATTTCTTCGCACATGGCGTGCACTTCTTGCGAGGTCACTTACTCACTAGAGCCCATAGTTGGTGCCCTTGAGTTGGATCTTTCTCTTGACCGTATAGGTGCAAAAGCAGCATTCGATGCGGTGTCTAATATAACATCGTCATTAGCCCTAACGGATTGGGCGACTGTGCGAACCTTCTTCTTAGGAGGCATTTTGTCTATCATAATAAGGGAATTTAGTACTAATCCCCTATCTTAACCTATTTAACCTCCCCCTTATCCTAGCACACATTATCATGCATTTACCATGTCACATTACTAAGCACATGTCATGTATGAATCGCATATCACATAGTTTTGCGCATATCACATATCATAATCATATAGCATATATCTCATAATATCATCTATAACATAATAATAAAGGAAATCATCTCATCCTAGGTAACTTAAGCAATCAAGGAAAATCATTCATATCATATAAAGTGCTATGCCATTACGTCGATCATCCTATCTACTCAACCTAGTTATCGTGTCCACCTCTAGAGCAATGAAGTGCGACATGGCCTTTACTACCACATCGATAGTAAAGAAGATCTCTATCTTGATGGTGATTAGCTAAAGATGTAGACCTTACTAGCAAGTAATCTCCTCTATGCTCAAAAATCCTTGACTTGAGCTGCTCCAAATCCTTTCTTAGTGCATGAATCATTACCTTAAGATGTCAGTTTTCCTCTTTCAAGTACGAACAGTTATCCTCCAATTTCTGAACCTTACTATATACCCAATCAGGATCTAAGTGCTCCTCGGGATCCTCTTCTTTGTTAGGAGTCTTCTTTTTCATGGGGCAAATCACAGTTACAACTTTCTTGAGCATCTTTGGCTAAGTCCTCCTATAAGTCACATGGGGTTCTCTAGGTTGCGGTCCTCGAGCAGGCGTAATCTTCTTGGTCATCTGTTAGAAGAATCGTAAGGCAAGCAAACAATAACAAGGATTACTAAAATCTACTAGGATTTCACGGAACTATGCTAGCGATAGATTGCAAGTGACATGACAGGAAAATTCCTATGCTCTAGGATTTTACTGAAGTAACTCATATACAACAAGCCTAAACTAGACTTTTAAAAACTACGGCTCTGATACCACCTTTGTCACATCCCAACCTTATGAGATACGATGGTCCTAGAACATGGGGAGACATAAGGTCACCCACACCTATAGAACCCATTAATATAATAATCATGCTTAGGATCTTACCGAACCTTCTTCATTAACTCATTTAAACCATTTAGATAAATACCATAAATTGCGAAAGACTTAAAAATAAATCATTACATATAAAATCCATAAGGGAATTAATATAAATCTTGACAAGTATCAATTAATATTCCCGGAGCACCTAAAGACAAGACTTTATAAACATAGTATTATTGATAACTCAGACAAGGAATTCCCTAAGCGAAGTAGAATGCTTGAGCCATCACCTTGCCTCCTCACATTTGCTCACCTGGAACCACACAAGGAAAAGGGGTGAGATAGATGATCTCAATGAGTAAATGAAAAGGCACACACATTATCACATATTCCTTTGAAAGGAAACACATAGCTTATACACATAGTTCATGGGTTATAACTCATGAATCAGGTTGCAATTTAGCAAGGGTTCAATTTGGCAAGTTTGCAGAAATCACACTTATAACACGTAGAGAGTGAAGGCTATTGTTCTATCACTCAAACACATAGAGGAGAGGTGGCCTTATGCCAAATTCCAACTCCTATCACGTAGAAGGTGTGAAGCTGATCAGGCCCCATGGCTAGAACTGCCCCTTCTAGCTGAGGTGGATACACTACCCCTATCCATTAGGTTAAGACCATGTGCATAGGTTCTGATGATTACTCGCATCGGCACGAGGATTCTGCATAAAGGGTAAAGGTACCATAGCTAGAGCTATTGGTAAACACAATTTATTAATATCACATAAGGCAATAATAACATGTAATTCAATATCAATAGTAGTTTGGCTTTCAATAATGATTCAATGAAAGTGTAGTTCCATAAAGAATACAAGCTAGGGTGTTAATTCACAAGAAAATTCTCATTGGATAACAAAATGGTTTTGGACCAAATGTCCGTTGGCAACCCAAGCTTGAAAAAGAAATCATAAAATTTAAAATAGAAAGAACTTGGGTTTCAAAGATCACAAAGGTTCACATAACAATATATCACATTCTTGTAACACAATAAAATGTTGTTTACACTTATAACATGAATACGATGTTTACTCACACTTGTAATAAGAACATTGTGTTTACTCACCTTGGGGTTCCTTTGCTCCTAGTACACGTAGTCCCCTTTGCACTTCTAAAGCTCCTCAAACTCTAACATAATATTTGATTTAATACTTAGTATTTATTTACTCATGATGCTCCTATCCCATAACCACCCATGTACATATAGCATACATATACACTTAGAGTCTACACATAGGTGTACTTATCACTTGCACATAGCACGTTGACTTTAAAAGTCTTGCATACTTAGGCCTTACAGGCTCACATGAAAACACATTGCAATCATATCAATACCTTTTTAAGGTCATCACAATATCATTACCTCAATATCAATTCACTTATCAATTATCTTAGTTCACTTTACACTTCCATACATGTCAACTTAACAATTAATCCTTCAAACATCATGCTTAACTCTTATGATCCCTTTCATTTCATTAACTCATAGCCATATATTCATCATCAAGTTGTAATGACATCTAGTTCCAAATGCCTCAATCACATTTGCATTCTAATCACATTATAAGGTTAAGATACCTTAAATATACCTTAAGTATACTAAAACGCATTTAAGCTTATCTAGGATCATACCTTCAACTAACATGCAATTTTATCATTTATTATACATACATACATGTCAACAATCACCAAGACACATTACATAAAATTTATAAACATTTGGACAAAATTGTTCATGTAGGCTGAATGCATCATTAAGGTAAAAATCAAATTCTTCTTCTTTTTGTGCTTTCCGTCTATTTCATAAATATGTAAAAACATGGTTTGAACCAAGATTTTTCATGTAATCATAACAAAAATCATTTTAAAATATAAATTCATAGGAATTGGCCACTATTAGTGTCATTAATATATAAAAATTCAACCTTTTGCATTATAGTGCACAAAAGTTTTCTTATTTTTGGTATTTTCCGATCATTTCAGAAATATGCAAACAGGTTGTTTAAACCATTATTTTTCATTCAATCATTGAAAATATCTGTTTAGAATACATTCCTTCATGAATTGGCAGCCATAGGTAGGGTTTATGCAAAAAAATTCCAAGTTCAAAGGCTTAGGTGAAAAATCATGAGTTTCCGCGCATTTCGTTCATTTCATTGATAAACAGACACATGATTCAAATCATTATTTTTCATCTAAACAAAACAAATATCATATTAGAACACCAATTCATACAAATCAATAGCCATATATTCATGAAAGAATAAAATTTTCCAATTTCCAAGTCCTAACACGAAAACCTTGAATTCCTTTGTTTTTTTGAAACTTTTTGGTCATCACAGAAATATGCATAAATATTATTTAATCTAATATTTTTCATCAAAACAAATCAAAAATCAGTTTAGAATACATCCATGCACAAATCGCGCCCCCCCCCCCCCTTCCCCCTTATGATGTTTATGCAATAAAATTGTGATTTTAAGTTATAGAATTCACCTTTGGAGAAATCTTGCAGAAAGTATCGTGTTTTCGGTAGAAAATAAATTTTCTCTCCCAAAAATTCACTCAAACAGAATTGAATCTATAGAAATCAGTAATCAAACAGTTCAAAATAATTTTCCCATAATTTATTTCATAGAAATCGGTTTAGAAATCGAAAGCAAATAAAAACTTATGATTACAGTCACGAAATCGCGAAATGGAAAGGTGTTTTCAATATTTCGGTAGAGAGAATTATTTTGAGAGGTTTTTTTGGAAAACAACAGAAAGAATAAGAGAATGATTACTGGAAACCCTTGTTTGGCTGAAAATTAGAATATATATTAGGGTTGGAGTGGAATTTCCACTATTACCCTTAATGAAATAGGTTAGGAGAATTTTTATGTAGTGGGCTTTTGGGTATTTGGGCTTTTCCTTTAAAAATTTTGGCTGAATGGAATTAAAATAAAAGAATATTTTTTCTTATTAATTCTGGAACATTTTTCTCAAAAATATTTATTTAAAAATATTTTAAAAATACCCATAAAATTATTTCATGCTTAAAAATTGTCTTATGCATGAAAATTCATTTTATTTAAAATAAATTCTTTTATGCAAATGCACTTCATGTAAATCATTTACTTCACAATAGCAACACATATTATGCATATTAAAATTAATTTAATATGCCACATACTCATCAATCACTTAGATCACAAATTTTCACACAAGCACACACACTTAACCTTATTAGTTCTAAATCAAGCAATTTATTACGGAAATTCCTAGGGTGGGTGTGGGTTGTTACATTTTATCATATGGAAATCCAACAGGTGACTCATGATACACATCAATCTGTAGCTCCTCCTCTGTATATAAACCCATCGCTACAGCCAAATTATTAACACTCATCTCAAACTGCTTGGTTCCCAATCTAAATCACATCATCTTCTTTTGGACTAATATTACCTTTAGATCAACTTAAAAGGAATAGTAAAACTCAAGCGTTAATTCTCTATATGTGAGCTCGATGATCTCAAAATATCCTCTCCAGCCCGGCTGTGAAGTCCACCATAAAAGATCCTTCTTGTAGGCTCGAAATCTTTGTTGGCTAAGTGCTCAAAGCGAGCATGAGACTCATGTTCTATAAACTGGACACACATATGGTAGGGATTGATGGAAACAGTGGGGCTGTTGCTGGTGGGGGATTGTGAGAACTGCTTTCCCCCTTAGCCCTTTTGGTCGATAATTTGGTAGCTTTTGTTGATGACTTTTTAGGACATATAGCTGCAAAACAACCCAATCCAACCCAAACAACAAAAACAATATGGAAAATCGTCGTTAGAATTTTGGCATTATGACGCCATAAAAATTTGATTCCCAACAATAACAATTACAAATTTATGCTCAAACCAAATTCAAATGGTCCTTGCCTAAATTCAAACAAACCATAATTCAACAATTTAAGCAAAAACAAACCCATACAATTTAAGCAATAGAAACTCACAATTTTATGATTAACCATCCAAAAACAAACCCAAACACTCATTGCTCAAATTCATCCCTTTCTCTCACTAGAAATTAGATTCAATGTATTTTTGCTCAACCCAAACTCATAAAATCAAAATATTCTATCCTCAATCATGTTAATCTATAAAAAGCACAAGATTAAGTTGATTTAAAATAAGAAATATGAGCAAAAATCAAAGAAGAAGTAGAAACCCAAACCTGTGAAAAAGAATTTAAAGAGAGAGAGAGTGTGTGTTTGAAATTACTTGAAAATTTCCTCCTTGAGTGTGAAAATTTGCTTGGAAGGGATGGTGTGTGTGATTTCAAGCATAGGAGAGATGAGGGAAAAGAAGGAGAAGAGAGAAAATTGAAAATTTTGGAAAATGTGGGATTGCTGTATTTTTTTTTTCTATTTATTACCATTGGCATGGGTGATTCCACGACTGGCGTTTCACTTGTGGCCATGATTTGTCCCTCACATGGCTGGAGTTTTAACCATGGGCTTACCCGTGTAATGCTATTACCTAAAAATTTTATTTTTCCTTATCACACAGATAGAGGCACAATTGATATTCCAGCCGTGGCACCCTGAAAACTTTGCTTTATATTTATTTATTTTTCTTTATTTTTCCTTTTTGCCTTCCTTCACCTGCATACCAATCAAATACAACCAAGGTGTATTATCCTCTTAAACATAAAGAAAATAAAATTAAATCAGAAATAATAAAAATAAAAATTATAAACCATTAATGGGCTACCTCCCATTCAGTGCTTCTTTAATGTCATATTAGCTGGACATTGTTATTATTCATCCTTTACCAGTGTCATAGAGGATTCCTTGTGCTATTTACCTCCATAAATTAGAATGAAGAGATTTATCCAAAGATTGTGGCCTTTACACCTCTTCCTTGGAATTCCAAACCTTAAAAGATATTTCGTTGTCGTTCTGTGGTTTGTACAATTGGAGTTGATGTTTTCAAGCATAAGATCAAATAGCTTTACCCATGGATTATCAATTGTCGTAGCATCAATTAACCAAACATTCAAAACTACTTCATTTGCTACTTGCAAATCCAAGATGGTCCACCCAAATTCTTTTGCCTTTTCTTGTAAAACCTCCATATGAGTGATCTCCTCTCTTCAGAAAATTTAGAAGACATAAATATTGGCCATGTATTTCCTTCTCCTTCAAATAAGCATTTAGAGAAAGTTGGTAAGGGTGTAAGCTCAATTGTGGGTTGATTTTCAAGTACTGACGGTTGAGGTTTTTATGGAGGAAGTGTTGGTATTGAGAGTTTTTCTTTAAAAGGTAAGAAAAATGGAATGTTAGAGGTTATGGCATTCTCTTGCTCCTGTATTCCCAAAGTTTCCTCTTCTATGCTCTCACATTCTTCAATACTTTCACTATCTCCATCACTCATATCATTATAGAATAGTTCAACCACTTTGGAAACTACTAGCTCATTGGGCTCATAAATGATGCATGCTTAGTATGAGCTGAAAGGTGGTGTAGTCTCCTTAATGTATTAAACTCTTTCATCCTCCATTGTTTCTTCAAATTTGGGGTTTTCCTACTCCTCACCATTTCTCAAGGTACTGGCCTCGACCTCGAGTTGCTCTTTTGGATAGGCTTCATTATTGTTAGCCAAACTGACTTGAGGTTCCTCACTTAACATTTTCACAATTTGCCCAAATTGGAATTTTAAATTGTCAATAGAAGCCTGTTCATCCCACAACGCTGCCTATGTGGACTGAAATCTCATCTCTAAAATTGCCATGAATTTTCAAAAATCTCTTCTAAGTCACTCTCTATTAGCTGCTGAGATTGATAAGATTGCTAAAATTGAAATTCTGATGGAGGGCTTATAATAGATTGGTCATTCCATGAAAAATTTGAATGATCCCCCATCCAAGATTGTAGGTGTTGTTGTAATGGTTGTAATACGGTTCTTGCCCATCACCTACATAGTCCAACTATTTAGGATTTGCATACTCATTCCAATTATAGCAGTATTGACTGTGATGTCCTCCCCCATACCATTCACAAAACATAGCTTGAATGGGCTTAGATGATGAGGCCAAAACATCGATCTTTTTGTTTATAGCCTCAAGTTGCTCCATCAAAGCCATGACAAGATCATCTGGAAAAGAACAAGCAGTTCTGATTCTTCCCTGGTCTCGGGTGGGTTGCCAAGGATATAGATAAGGATAAAGCTATCTAGATATGAATCCCCCTAGCCTCTCATACATGTCAAGAACAATGGTATGTGTCATTTACATAGTGAATTGAATTGGACTCTCACTAAATTAGATAAAAACTTTTCTTAAGTGATTAAATCCCTAACTTCCTAAGTATTATAGGGGAATCTCTTCTCAACCTATAATCAAATAGGAGCAGCATTAAATTCAAGAGATTAACATCCAAAGAAGTATTGTAGGTCTAACTCTAGCACCCCAATCAACTCTCTATTCCCATGAGTGATCTATCTATATTAGGGTATCTCTACTCGTTCAATATAGAAACAATATCTAGTCAACAAACTGGTAATTGCCAATTAGAATAAATATCGTAAATTATGAAAATAAAATAATCTAAAGATAAATTGATTCAAAGCAAATTATTCAATTCATACAATTAAGAACTAGGGTTCATCAATATTTAAACAGAAAGCAATTAGTTCATAATAGAATTGAAAGGTAGTGAAAAAAGAAAGGGATAATGAAGAATCTCCAATCATCCATGGATGGTGCTGAAGACATCCCCGCTTAAATCCTTGATTTCCACTCCAAATCTATACAAAGATGGATCTTTATCTTGATTTGTACCTACAATCTCTTGAAATTGAAAATCCTAAACTATCTATAAACTAAGGGAAACCTAAGAGTTCCTAGCCTTTCGGCTAAGAATTTCCCTAAGCCTTCCCCCTTCAAAAGCTTTCTCTGCAATGCTGTCAGATCTGATTTATACTACTGAAATTTAACCTCACATGACTAAACCCATGGCTGGGGTTCTAGTCGTGCCAATGATAGGGCCAAAGAATGTAACTTCCCATAGGTGAAACCTCAGCCGTGCCTCCACCCATGGGAGGCTACTAGATGAATTTCCATTTTGCTCTTATCACACGGCTGGAATCCTAACTGTGTGGTCACCCATGACTACCCATATTCTTCCAAAAGTCAGCATTTTGCTTGGATTCTTCACCATTCTGGGTCACATTTGGTTCATGGCATCATTTGGCACTGGGTTAACTAAAAGAATTCTTGAAAAGCACTAAACAAACAAATCAAACTCAATTTAAGGATAAAGTACATTAAGAACAAAGGGTAAAATGTAGTCAGTTATGCACTTATCAGTGATGTTCTAAACTAGTAATTGTTGTGATTGAATGAAAAATTGTGGTTTAAAACATGTGTTTACATATTGTTGTAATGACTGGAAAGTACCAAAAATAAGAAAACTCATGATTTTTCATCCTAGAACCTAAAGTTAGAAATTTTCATGCATATGGATTTATATATGAGCCGATTCCAATATCATTATGTTCTAAAATGATTTTTGTTTTAATTACATGAAAAATCTTGGTTCAAACCATGTTTCTACATATTACTGTAATAGACGGAAAGTGCAAAAAGTAAGAAAAATTTAGTTTTTCTCTTAATAGGGTATTTGGCCTACCATGAGATTTTTATCCCAATGTCCATAATTTTTATGTGATGTATTTTAATAATTATTGTCATATATGTATGTCTGATAAATGGTTAAATTGCATATTAGTTGAAGGAATGACTATAGACTAGCGTAGAGGCACTTTGGTATACTTAAGGTATACCTAAGGTATGTTAACCTTATGTTGTGATTAGAATGTGAATGTGATTGGGAAATATGAAAATAAATTTTATGATGACTTGATAATGAATTAATGATATTGAATTGATGAAGAGATTGATTGAATGAATTGGTCATAAGAGATAAGCATGATGCTTGAAAGGTTATTTGTTAAGTTGACATATATGCAAGTGTTAAGTGTACTAAGATGATTATTAAAGTGAATTGATATTAAGGTAATGATATTGTGTTGACTTTAGAAAAGTATTGACATGATTGTAATGTGTTTTCATATGGGCCTATAAAGGCTAAGTGTACAAGACTTTTAAAGTCAACATGTTATGTGCAAGTGATAAAGTGCACTTATATGTGCAACTCTAAGTGTATATGAATGTTATATGTGCATGGAGTAGTTATGGGTAGGATAACATCATGATTAAATAAATACCAAGTATTGAATTAAGTATTATGTTAGAGCTTGATGAGTTTTAGAGATTCAAAAGGGCTATGTGCACTAGGAGCGAAGGAACCATAAAGTGAGTAAACATTATGATATTATTACAAGTACAAGCTATCATGATATGTGTGCCTTTGACATTCTTGAAACCCAAGTTCTTTCTATTCTAAAATGAAACTCTATGATTTCCTCGTTAAGCTTGGGTTACCAAAGGATAATTGGTCCAAAACCATTTTTGATTATCCAATGATAATACCTTTATGGTTATCACCCTAACTAACATTCTTTATGGAACTACACTATTATTGTATCTTTTGTTTGAAAGTTAAATTGCTATTGTTATTGCGATACATGTTATTATTACCTTAAATGTTATTGTTATATGTGATTATCATTAGCTCTAGCTATGGTACCTCTAACCCTTTATGTAGAAATCCTCATGCCGATGCGGGTAATCATCAGAACCTTTGCACACAGTCTTAACCTAATGGATAGGGGTTGTGTATCCACCTTAGCTAGAAGGGGTGGTTTTAGCCATGGAGCTTGATCAGCATTATGCTTCTTTATGTGATAGGAGTTTGAATTTGGTTTAAGGCCATCTCTCCTCTATATGTTCGAGTGATCATGGCAATAGCCTTCACTCTATGTGTTATGTGTTATATGTGTGATTTCTACAACCTTGCTAAATTGCAACCTTTGATTCATGAATTGTAAAACATGAACTATGTGTTATAAGCTATGGGTTTCTCTTTTAAAAAGTGATATGTGTTATCATATATGACATATTGTTTACTCATTAAGATCATCTATCTCACCCTCATCTATCTCGCCCCTTTTTCTTTTGTGTGGTTCTAGGTGAGTAGTATGAGGAGGCATGGTGATGGCTCAAGCATTCTACTTCGCTTGGGAAATTCCTTGTCCAAGTCTTTAATAATACCATGCTACAATGAGTCTTTAGATGCTCCAGGAATTATTATGGGATCTTTATTTTAGAATGTTATGTTCGAGAATTTACTTAGAGTCTTATTATTATTTTATTATGAACTATATTAAAGTATATTTTAACTATTCTTCCGCAACTTAAGGTTTTCCAAAAAAAAAAAAAAAAGGGCTTATTTAAGTTAATGCAAGAGGTTTTGGTATGATTCTAGGCAGTATTTGTAAATGAATAAGTAGGTTCTACAGGCGTGGGTGATCTTATGTTTCCCCATGTTCTAGGACCGTCATGTCTCTAAAGTTGGGATGTGACATTTTAAGTTCCTAGCAGAGTCACCAATTGTGAGGCCTTGCTCAAACACCGGTCCGATTCACCGAGGAATCGAAATGCTCTTCGGGGGAAACTCTATGATTGGAACTCGCTGTGAGTTCAAAAAATTGACTTATGCGATTAGGAAGTTGTGAAAAAGAGTCGCCACTTTAATTTACTTATTTTAATTAGGAAAATTAAAGAAAAACCCAAATTGATTGACTCCAAAAAATATTTGATTTGTCCCAATGGAAAAGTACTAATCCGCGAGTGACCAAAGAGGGCTCGGAGATCAGGTTTTGGTAATTACACAATTGAGAAAATATAATTTTCTTTAATTTGACTAAAAGTTACAAAATAACTCTTAAAAAAGGAATTTTTGTTTATGTATGAACAAGAATAGAATGATGAGTGAAACAAATATATATGACATAATGAAATAAAATGACAATTGTGAATGAATAAGTAAAGAATAAATCCTACTTAATTATTACAAAATCAAAATGGAATAAAATAAAGAGGATCTTTTCTCTAGCCCTTATAGGTACTAGGAAAAGCACATATTCCTCAATTAAATTAAAGAAATGAAAATACAAAATTAAAAATAAAGCATAATACAAATGAATAACAAAGTTTAGGTGGGAAAATGTTATTAAAAAGATTTTGGAGTTGATGTCTTATAGAATGACAGCCTGCATATCCTATTAAATATAAATCAAACCCCATGCAGTTCTTCCTTCCTAAGAAGGAGAGGTTTTGGAAAAAGTGTTAGATTGATTTATTAATTTAATTCTAATCTTTAATTTAATAAATTGTAGATCTTTTTCTATTTTAAACCTAAAGAGAATTCTAGATCTAAAAAAAAGGAATTATACCTTTGCTTTTCTTGAATTTTGGATGAAAGGAATGCGTTTAGCTCCAGATCTAAGCTCCACCTTGGATGCATAACCCTAAATTTGAACCTTAAACAGCAAAAGGTTAGCAAAATAGAATAATAAATGCGAATTAAAAGAACTCGAAATGACAAATTTTAGTATCAAATTTCAAAGAGAATTTTAGTACAAATAATAGAGCAATATAAGAGAGTTTTTTGCCTCAAAAACCATGCCAAATGAGCTTAAAGGAGGCTTTTTTTATAGAGCAGATGAAGGGGTGCTACTAGAAGCTGGCGGCAGCACCAGTAGCGCACCGGCTAGATGGGTAGCATGTTTGGTGTTCTACCCCAATGCTAGCATACTGTCTAAAGCGGTGGCATGCCTGGCGCACCGCCAAACTACTGGTCCAACCTTATTTTGCACTATTTTGGCCATTTTCAGTCTATTTCTGATATGATTTAAGCCCGGTTTGATTCTATAGGTCATAATTGAAAAATGATTAACTGGAGGTGCAATTTTGAGGGTTCACAATAAGAAAATTAGAAAATAATAAAAAATAAATAAATACCTTATGAATATGAGACTTGGGGACGTAGGGCGGATGAAGCAAATGATCGGATTGGAATTCCACCTTCTCGACTGGGCAAAACAACAACCTTTGAACGGTGACTCAGACGACATTATTGGGGCTTCCTTAGACTGATTTGAGAAGAGCTATCTCAAAATGACCACCTAAATAAAAATTTAAGCTAAAAAGTTTGTTCCTTTCAGACTAAACTTATGGAGATGGTTCTCTTGATGCAAAGGCTAACCAAGTAAACCAAGAGGTTAAGAGTTGATAAAAAAGGAGTGGGAGGACCCCTATATATAGGGGAAAGGTTGGAGGAAAGTTTTATGCACTTCCGATGTGGGATAGGTGCACAAAATGAAGAAAAATCAGAAAAATGTGGAAAAACACGACTTCTACTGCCAGGAAGCCTGCAATAACCGCAGGATGCCTAACTTTGCTCGTTTTATGATTTTGGCCAGTTTCTTTTTTATTTTTTGCAATTCTAGTTGCATTGTATTCATTATTCAATCTTAGATGATATAAGAATGGTTTAAAGTACAAAGTGATAGGTTTCGACTCTCTGTTTCTTGATTTTTCAATTTTGGTTTCTGGAGGTCTATTTACCACACCTAAGTACCTTTAAGGTTTCAAATGTAATTTGTAAGGTGCAAAATTAAGGGTTCATAGCTGCCTCCTCATCAGAATTGGCTTGATAGAAGGGCAATTCTAATGATAGTGAACTTGGGGATGAGGGATGGAAAAAAAATGATCCAAAGGGATGTCTAAGTCAATATTAAGACATATTTGGATGAAAGGTATAGTTCATTTTGAATAAAAGTGATAGAACAAAGGAACCATAGGGATGCCTAGGTGATCGTTACTAAACATTTATGGGTGAAATTATCCTAAGGCTATCCTAGGACGGTCTGATTAAAAGAGATACCTAATTCAGATTTAAGGTATGGATCCCAAGGTTATCTTAGGATGGGTCTGATCAAAAGAGATACTTAATTTAGATTTAAGGTATATATCATAAGGTTATCCTGCGATGGGTATGATCAAAAGAGATACCTAATTCAGATTTAAAGTATAAATCCTAAGGCTATCCTAAGATGGGTCTAATTAAAAGAGATACCTAATTCAGATTTAAGGTATGCTTCCTAAGGCTATCTTAGGTTAGGATTGGTCTAATAAAAAGAGATACCTAATTTAGATTTAAGGTATGGATCCTAAGGCTATCTTAGGATGGGTATAATAAAAAGAGATACCTAATTCAAATTTAAGGTATGGATCCTAAGGCTATCTTAGGATGGGTCTGATAAAAAGAGATACCTAATTCATATTTAAGGTATAGATCTTAAGGCTAACCTAGGATGGGTCTGATCAAAAGAGATACCTAATTCAGATTTAAGGTATGGATCCTAAGGTATCCTATGATGGGTCTAATAAAAAGAGATACCTAATTCAAATTTAAGGTATGAATCCTAAGGATATCCTAGGATGGGTATGATTAAAAGAGATACCTAATTAAAGTTAAGGTATGAATCCTAAGGCTATCCTAAGATGGGTCTAATTAAAAGGGATACTTAATTCAAATTTAAAGTATGGATCCTAAGGTTGTCCTTTCTAGTAGGAGCTAAAAAAAAATGATGTTCTTGTATGGTAGAATGATGATGACTATATCTGGTAGGAATGATCTTGTCTGGTAGGTATAATGACAACCTTATCTAGTAGGAATTAATGAAGTAGTGATCCTCTCTTGCTTTATGAAGTTTGACCTGATAAACTGCCTTGATTCAAGAGTCTATTTAATGCAAAATGCATATGATTATGTAATGATTAGATACTTTGAACCTCTGAAGGTCACTTTGTTATGCTGAGTTTTTTTTTTTTTTAGGAGAAAGATGCCCTCATTTCGAAAAAGTGAATATTTGGGAGGGAAATGCCCCCACTTTAGAACGACAAAGTGGTTTGGCTATTTTGTTTGGATAGACCAGCTTGGGGATGGTTAGATTAGGTATGAGACTAGTTGAAAGGTTGGTTAAAGGCTATTTTGGCCATGGAGGAGGAAGAGATCAAGTTAGTTAGCTTAAAAGGCTTAATCAAGCATAGCCTTTTGATTTGGGATTAGATTGAACAACCAGCTTAAGGTCATATCAGGTATGAGGTTGCTTGGTCATTGGTTATCAGTTTGGCCTAGGAAGAAGTCACTTGGGGAAGTTAAGCTAGGTATCGTTGGAAAAGGTAGGGCTGGGCTTAGGTGATTTTAGCTTAGGAGAAGGCTTGGTTTGAGGCTAAATTGGAAAGCTTGATCAAGGGGGTCAAGTCCTTAGAGACAATTAGGTCAAAAGGCTAGGTCAAGTTTTGGGGAAGGTCAATTTGTCGGGCTTGTCTCTAAAAAGGTTCATATAGGAGACTTTGGTCAGGTTTGGCAATTAGCTTGGTCAATTATGGCCTTCTGGTTTGGCTTTAGGGAAGATCATCTTAGAAGGCTAGGTCAAGTTTAGCCTTGGCTAGGGGCATTTAGAAGCTCAATCTAGTTCTGTTTTAGGGGAGAT
This sequence comes from Reutealis trisperma, assembly GCA_947687605.1. NCBI lineage: Eukaryota > Viridiplantae > Streptophyta > Magnoliopsida > Malpighiales > Euphorbiaceae > Reutealis > Reutealis trisperma. The sequence goes on from CANTUT010000753.1 coordinate 232,734, forward strand.
CATCTTGGATGCTTGATCAAGTTATGGCCTTCTAGTGAGTTCATTCTAAAGGCTTGGTTAGATTTTGTCTTGAGACTGTATCAAAGAGATTAGGCTGGGATGCTATACTTGGGAGGCTAATCTTGGCTTAGAGGAAAAGGTTAAGCTAGGCAATCAATTTGGAAGGCTTAGTTAGATTTTGCCTTAGAGGAGATCATGGGCTTCATAAATGAAGGCCTTTTAGGAGTGGACTTCATGGTGAAGGCTTTTGGTCATATGCCTTTTGATGAAGGCTTTTTAGTTTAGGCTTTATAATGAAGACTTCTAGATTTAGGCTTCTTGATGAAGGCTTTTAATTTTGAGCTTCATGGCGAAGGCTTTTGGTTTTGGGTTTCATGGTAAAGGCTTCTAGGTGTTGAGGATAGTTTTCTGCGAGGGTGCTTTGGATGGTTGGCTTTGGCTTAGATATAGTGCTATAGGTTTTGGTCACAAGGATACCATAGGCTTATGGATAAGGGTTTGGCCTTTGACATGGTTGCATCAGATTGGTTTGCAGGCTTTAAGGATCTCAGGGATTATGTGTTTTGCTAATGAGGTTCAATCTTTCAAGGATCATGAGATGTTTGCCAAAAATGCATGAGATAGGCCTTGACTAGTTCGAGTCCTTCTTAGTCAATCTTAAATATGATAGGCTTTAAGAGATATGCCTCGACTTTTGGTTTTGCTAAGGAATCTAGATACAAGGATGATGAGTCTTGAGAGACTTGGGATTTTTGGTTCTGCCCATGATGAGATTTTGCCAAGGAAAGGGTGGTATGTGGCTTGAGCTTGAAATGATGGTATGATTTACTAATAAGGCTTAGGATGGAAAAGTTCAAGAATGGTTTGAAGGTAGGCTAAAACTTCTAAAAAGAATCATAGAGGTTGTATGGTTTTGCTTTTTGTAGCATGATTCATGAAAAAGAGCAAGCTAAGATTTTCTTATTGTTTGAGATTGAAGAGACTCTTGGAGTCACACTTAATTGGTTTGACTTGATGACACACTGATTGCACTGGTTGAAACAATGAGCCCTTAGGAATGGCTAAAGGGCAAGTGGAAGAAAATAACTTATGGATTATTTTCCCAAATGAGAGAGAAGAATGTGAAGGTGGGAAATGTGAGGGATTATGCCTTAGCTCTTTGAGCTAAGCAATGGGATAGATTGACAACAGATGATGACCTAAGAAGACATGCCCCCATTGTAGGGCATAAAAGATAGTATATCCTCGGAGAATGAACCTATAGTGAGGAAGGATGACTTTGGAGACATGAGATGAGACAAATTAATTAAAGATGATTTGACAACTTTGGATATAAAGGAAGATGACTTGGATGAGATTTCTCTCTCTTTCTCTCTCTCCTTTTTTTTTTAAGCTCTAACTTTTGTTTAAGCCATCCTTTTGGATTTTTAACTTAGTGAGCTTGAATTAATAAAACTTAGGAGAAAATATTCCACTATGATTTGCTATTTTTCTTTATGTTGAGAGGGTCTGACCTTTGAATTTTGGGTTTGACAAAGTTCTTCTCTGAACTTGTCACCCCTTGTTGATGTGCATCATTTGATTACCCAATGTGCAATATGTAATTATATTTACTTGCTCTTTATTCTTCAATTGTCTTGATCTTCTTTGGTTAGGAGTTGGCGAAGCAATTGTTGATTTAAGAGAATGAGGACACCTCAAATTCTGATCTATGCTAATTGTGGTGGATTTAATCTTTATCCCTCTTTTCTTCATTTTCTTTTTCTTTTTTGTCTTTTTTTTTCTTTTAAGGCTCATCCATATTGGATTAAACAACGAAGATAATAAACTTAATACATAAATGAAAAGAAAATGTAGATACATCACTGTAAAGGAAACTTTATTACAAGATGACAAAAAGAAACTATTATGGTCGACGAGAATATAGAAAAAATAAGATGATAGACTCTAGCTCAGATTTGGACTCAGACTTTGAGATTTGGACTTAGACTCAAACTTAGATTTGGAATGCAATTCAGACAGGTCAGATTAGTTGAACTTGAACTACTTTATGACATGCCTTTTGGGGCTGAGGTAAGGTGGGGTCGAGTCAGATCTAGATTCCTTGTCACCGTTCAGATTGGTGGTGGGCAATTAGCTTGAAATGATGTACTTTGGATGCAATCTTCAACATTTGATGTAGTTGCAACCAAAGCTCTGAAGGTGGTAGGTATTGTGTTAATAAATGGGCTTGATAGGTCTAGAGTAGATTCTTGACAATGATATCTACTTGTTCTTGCTCGGTTGGCCTATTTACCATTTGAGTAGCTTTAGCCCTCCACCTAGTAAGGAACATGGAGAAGGACTCATCTGGAAGTTGCTTTGTGGTTTCCAAATCTCTTCTTGTAATGTCCATTTCAGTATTATAATGGTACTATTTAACAAATGCCTTGCAAATGTCCTCCCAGGTCTATTTTTAGATGTCATCCAAGTTAATAAACCATTTTAGGGTAGCATCAGCAAGGGTTTACTAAAAGAGTTGAGCAAGGAGCTTATTGTTGATACCAAGGGGATGCCTTGCCCCCATGTACATCTTTAAATGGATTTAGGGCAAGTAGTACTGTCAGATCTGTCCAAATTTGGCATATTGAACTTTGGTGGAACTCTTGCATTGGGAAATAAGCTTAGAGAACCTGTATCAACCATGTCCTCTATCTTCTTCAGATTCTTCAACATTTTTCCATGTGCTTAAATTTTTCCATGAAGGCCTTGAGTTCAAGGTTGGCTTCCTTCCTTTAGAAAGGATCCACGAGTTGAAAAGTGAGAGTAGAGGTAAAATTTGGTGATTAAATTGTCATGGGTTGATAGGGTGAATTATTTTTAAGAAATTCAGGTGATGGAATGGGTAGTGGTGGAATGGTGTCAGTTGCTACAAGCTCTTTGTCTTTTGGATAAGCTCTAGAAGTGGATCTAAAAATAGGATAAAGAGTGGATTTTGGGTCTAGTTTGAATAATTTTTGTTCAGTTGAGCTTTGGGTTAAGGAGGTCTGGTCCATTATGATGCAGACATCTTTCATAATGGCCCTCATTTAGGCTTTGAGCATGCCTTGAAAATTGGCATCTTGCCTCTTCATCATGGTCTCCTATTGTTTAGAGAGCTTAGTAAGAAGCTCGTCAAAGATCTCATTCGCTCTGGTGTTAGTGACTTCATCTCTAGTAACAGACATCTTGTTAACCTTTGAAAGAGAAAAGGAATTGGGTTAGTATCAAGCTTTGGAAAAGATGGTTATGGTAGGGTATGACAAACTAAGGACCTTAGGTTTAATGGCAATGGATGATAGTGTCTTGTGGTTAGGTTGGTGGTGTATGTGCAAAGATGAAGGTGGAGGTGTATGATGTTAGTTAAAGGAGCTTAGTCAAATTTTAGCTTGAATAAGGATTTTGCTTTAATTGGCTAGGTCAGATTTTAGCTTTGAGTAGCTAGGTTGGATTTTAGCTTTGAGTAGCTTGGTCATATTTTAGCTTTAAGTACCTAGGTCAGATTTTAGCTTCGAGTAGCTAGGTTGGATTTTAGCTTTGAGGAACTAAAGTTTAGTTAGGAAGGCTAGGTTAGAGTTTAGCCTTAAGTAATTGGATTTGCAATTTATGAATGGTTTAGTATAGGCCTAAAGATGGAGGGACCATGGGTTTTTGCAATTGGTTTATGGATGTATAGTGGATTTGGATGTTGGGTGAACTATAGGTTTGTTGACAGTTGGATAATGGATTTGATTGGACTGGACCATAGGCTTAGATGGGCCATAGATTTGGATAGTACTGTAAAAGATGAAGCTAAGTCAACATTTAGCTTATGTAAGGACTATGGATAAGATGAAACTGTGTTAGTGTTTAGCTTAGGTAAGAATTATGAAGGATGAAAGGTAGGTTAGTGTTTAGCTTAGGTAAGAATTGTGAAGGATGAAAGCTAGGTTAGTGTTTAGTTTTGGTAAGGATTATGGATAAGGATGAAGCTAGGTTAGTGTTTAGTTTATGTAAGAATTATGAAGGATGAAAGCTAGGTTAGCATTTAGCTTAGGTAAGGATTATAGATAAGGATGAAGCTAGGTTAGTGTTTAACTTAGGTAAGAATTGTGAAGGATGAAAGCTAGGTCAGTGTTTAGCTTAGGAAAGGGTTATGAGTGAGGATGAAGTTAGGTCATTGTTTAGCTTAGGAAGGGCTTGAAGATTAGGATGAGGTTAGCTTAGGAAGGGATTGAGGATTAGGATGAGGTTAAGTCAGTGTTTAGCTTGGATAAGGATTGTGGGGGGTAAAGTTAGGCTAAATTTTAGGTGCAAATAAAGGTACCATGGTTGGGGTTTATTTTTACCATGTGTTTGACATGGGTTTGAGATTTTGACCATAGCTTGAGATGGAGCATGATTTTGGGTTTTGACCATAGGTTTAGGTGGACCAATGGTTTTTAGTGTGAAGACGTTTGGATAGGTTTTTGAATCTTCACAAGGTTTAAGCTATGCATGCATGTATGCATGAATGATTGAAAAATGGTCTTCATCAGAAAAAAATGAAGAACTTGCAGACTGAAGGAAGTAAACTAGGATGCCTTGGAGACTGAGGAATCAAATCTCTTACCCACTGGAGCAAATTTGTCCCACACCTGATTAAGGACATTATCATCTGGAAAGCCAATAGGTGTCTCATGGTAGACATTAGTATGCAGCTCCCCCTCCATATATAAACCCATTGCCACCACCAAATCATTGATGCTCATCTCAAACTGCTTGGTGCCCAACTTGAATTGTAGCATCGATTTTTGGACTGATAGCACCTTCAGATCAATATGGAGGAAATAATAAAACTCTAGTGTCAATTCTCTATAAGCCGACTCAGTGATCGCAAAAAATCCCTTCCAGCCTGGTTATGATGTCCATCTCTGAAGATCCTTGTCTATGTTGATCTGTTGTATAAAGTCCTAGTTGATCTATTGTGTAGGCTTGAAGTCTTTGTCGGCCAATTACTCAAACTGAGCATGAGACTTTGGGTCGGCAAATTAGACACACACATGGTTTGGAATGAAAGAAACCGTGGGGGCTACTACTGATGGGGGCTTGTGGGAACTACTTTCCCCTCTAGCCAATTTGGTTGGCAATTTTGTCGCCTTTGTGGATGATTTCTTAGGCCCTATAGCTGCAAAATAACCCAATCCAACCCAAGCAACAAAAAAAAAAAAAAAAAAAAAAGGGAAAAATCATTGTTAGAATTTTGGCATTACAATGCCATAAACACTGTATTCCCAAAAACAGTAAGCACAAACCCAAACAGTATGCCCAAACCAATTTCCAACATTCGTTGCCTATATTCAAACAAACTACACTTTAAATAATTCAACAAACACAAACCCAGACAACTCAAAGAATGGATAGTCACCATTGTAGGATTGGCCATCCAAAAACAACCCAAAACACTCTCATTGCCTAAATTCATTGGTTTCTCTCACTAGAAATCAGATGTAATGTGTTTTTGCTTAACCCAAATCCCTAAAATAAAAAATTTCTACCCTCAATCATGTGAATCTCTACAAAGAACAAGATGAAATGGATTTAAAATAAGAAAATGAGCAAAAATCAAAGAAAAAGTAAAAATCCATACCTATGGTGAAGAATCTGAAGAGAGAGAGAGTGTATGTGCTTGAGATTACTTGAAAATTACTTCGTTGAGTGTGAAAATTGACTTGGAAGGGGTGGTGTGTGTGATTTGAGTGTGGAAGAGGTGGGGGAAGAGGAGGGAAAAGAAAGAAAATTGAAAATGTGAGTGTGTGGAGTGCTGCATGATCTTTTTTTTTCTTTTATTTGCCATGCCCATGGGTGACCCCACGGCTGAGATTCCATCTATGGCTGTGATGCTGCCTCTTTAGGTGCATCACACGGCCTAGGCTTCAACTGTGATCTTAGCCGTGTGATGCTTCTACCAAACTAGAATTGAATTTTCCTTATCACACGGATGGAGACTCAGCTGTGGTCCTAGCCATGTGATGCTACTGCTAGAAAAAAAAAATAATTTCCTTATCATACAGCTAAAGGCACGATTGAGGTTTCATTCATGTCACCCTATTTTTCCCTTTTTTTTAAATAAAATAGAAAAATAAAGCTTAATTAAAACAGTGGGTTGCCTCCCACCTAGCGCTTCTTTAACGTCATCTTAGTTGGACAATTAGGGTGATCGCTTACCCTGAATCCTAGAGATACTTAATCTTCGTCACTTGATTCAATTCTCCCCCCAAATATAGTTTAAGCCTTTGACCATTTACTTTAAAATCACCCTTCTTAGGATGACTTAATTCAATTGTTCCATAGGGGAAGATATTTTTAACAACAAATGGACCTGACCACTGAGACTTTAATTTTCCAGGGAAAAGCCTCAGCCTAGAGTTATAGAGCAATACCTTATCTCCTACTTTGAAGTCTCTCCCTTGCTTAATTTGAGAATCATGCCATCTCTTGGTTCTCTCCTTGTACATCCTTACATTGTCATAAGCTGCCAATTGCCATTCATCGAGCTCATTAACCTGCAATTTTCTTTTGGAACTTGCAGCATCTAAATCAAGGTTAACTTACTTTATAGCCTAATAAGCCTTATGCTTAATCTCAACTGGCAAATAACAAGCCTTTCCATAGACCAATCTATATGGTGTGGTACCTAAAGGGGTTTTATAGGCAGTCCAATAAACCCATAGAGTGCTATCAAGCTTTTCTGACCAATCCTTCCTAGAGCACTCTATTGACTTCTCAAGAATTCTCTTGAGTTCTCTATTTGAGTTTTCTTCCTGACCACTCATCTGTGGATGATAGGGGATAGCAAGCTTGTGTATAACACTTAATCTTTTCAGCACTTTTTCTAATTGATTGTTACAAAAGTGAGTCCCTCTATCGCTTATAATGGCTTTTGGAGTGCCAAACCTAGAGAAGAGTTTCTTAAGGAACTTCACTACCACCTTAGCATCGTTTATGGGTAAAGCTTGAGCCTCTACCCATTTGGACACATAATCAATAGCTACTAAAATGTATTTATTGCCAAAAGAACTTAGGAAAGGTCCCATGAAGTTGATGCCCCATACATAAAAAACCTCACACTTAAGAATACCATTTTGGGGCATCTCATCATGAGATGAGATGTTACCTGTTCTTTGACAATGATCACATTATTGCACAAAGTTATAGCTATCAGTGAAAAGAGCTGGCCAATAGAATCCCAACTCTAGAACTTTTTGAGTGGTCCTGTTAGGTCCATAATGTCCTCCAGCTGGCCCACTGTGATATTGATCTAAAATGCTCATATTCTCGGGCCATCCCACACATCTCCTGATTATCTTGTCAGCACAAATTCTAAAAAGAAAGGGATCCTCCCAAAAGTAATATTTCATGTCAAAAAAGAATTTCTTCTTTTGCTGATATTAAAAATCTTTTGGAAGTTCCCTAGTAATAAGAAAATTTGCAAAATCCGCAAACTAAGGAAATTTAGGATTAAGATTAGAACCACTTACCAAACTTACCATAGCATAGAGCTGCTCATCAGGGAAGTTGCCATCAATGTCCTTTTCTTTTAGCTGCTCTAAGTTTGGGTTCTCCAATATGGACAAATGATTTGCTATAAGGTTTTCTGCTCCTTTCTTGTCCTGTATCTCCAAATCAAATTCTTATAGCAATAACACCTATTAGATCAATCTCGACTTTGCATTAGTTTTTGTGAACAAGTATCTCAAAGCTGAATGATCCATGTAAACCACTACTTTTGACAAGATCAAATATGAACAGAACTTGTTAAAGGCAAAAACAATAGCCAGTAGCTCTTTTTCTATGGTGGTGTATATAGCTTGGGCCTCATTCAATGTTTTGCTGGCATAATAGATAGGCTAAAAATGTTTCTCCTTCCTTTGGCCCAAAACTGCCTCGGTTGCGAAGTCATTCGCATCACACATCAACTTAAAGGGAAGATTCCAATTAGGGGCCACCATGATCAGAGTATGTATCAACTTCTCTTTTAAAACATTAAAGGCTTTTAGACACTCTCCATCAAAGATAAATTCAGTGTCCTTCTCAAGCAACCTTGTCAAAGGGCGAGTAATTTTTAAGAAGTCTTTGATAAACCTTCGATAAAACCCAGCATGCCCCAAAAAGCTTCTATCACCTTCATAGTTGTAGGAGGTGGCAATTTTTCAATGGTTTCAATTTTTGCTCTATCCACCTCAATACCCTTGCTCAAAATCTTGTACCCTAAACTATACCTTCACTAACCATAAAGTGACACTTCTTTTTGTTGAGCGTAAGATGGGTCTCTTCACACCGAATTAAAACTCTTTCCAAATTCAGTAGATAGTCGTCAAAAGAGTCCCCATGGATTGAAAAGTCATCCATGAAAACCTCTATGATATCTTCAATCAGCTCATTAAAAATTGCCATCATGCACCATTAGAAGGTGGCTGGTGCATTGCACAAACCAAATGGCATCCTCCTATATGCAAAGGTACCATAGGGATAGGTAAAGGTTGTCTTTTCTTGGTCTTTTGGTGTAATAGAAATATGAAAGTAACCCGAAAGACCATGCAAAAAATAGTAGTATTTAGGTCCAGACAACCTTTCTAACATTTGGACGATGAAGGTTAATGGAAAATGATCTTTTCTGGTTGCATCATTTAACTTTCAGTAGTTAATGCAGACCCTCCATCCGGTGACCGATCTTGCAGGGATGAGTTCATTATTCTCATTAGGCACTATAGTCATTCCTCCTTTCTTTGGTAATACTTGAACCGGGCTTACCTAGGAGCTATTTGAAATTAGATAGATGATTCCCGCATCAAGTAATTTGATCACCTCAGCCTTTACTACCTCCTTCATCTTCAGGTTTGGTCTCCTTTATGGCTGCACAACTGCTTTAAACTCATCCTACATAAGTATTTTATGAGTGCAGAATGATGGACTAATACCTTCAATGTTTGCTATCTTTCAAGTTATTACCTTCTTGTACTTTTTCAGCATTTCAATCAATCTAGTTTTTGGCTGGAAAGATAGGTTAGCATTCAAAATTATCGGTAACTTCTTTCCCTCTTCCAAGAATCCATACTCAAGGTGCTCCGGGGAGGGGGGGTGTTGTTTAAGTTCCAGAACAGGTGGGTCTACTATGGAAGGCCTCATCTTTTCTTCATTGGGCATTTCAATTGGTTCAAATGCCTGACTCTTAAATGACTTACTTGCCTCCAAATAAGCCAGCTGCTCTTTTGCTTCTTGATCCTTAACATTTTCCTGCACCAAACATAACTCAAGGGGATCCTTGGAAATAATGTTAGTAACAAAATTGATGGTTTCATGCTTAAAAACATCATCACATGTCTCATCAAGTGTAAGTGGGTACTTCATAGCATTAGCAATATGAAAGATAATTTTTCACTCCCCACTCTCAAAGTCAATGTGCCATCATGGACGTCAATAATGGCACGGGCTGTATTTAAGAATGGCCTACCAAGGATAAGTGAAACATCCGCGTCCTCATCCATATCAATGATGACAAAGTCATTGGGGAAAATAAATTCCCTAACTTTTACCAACACATCTTCGAAAATCCCTTGAGGATGTACCACAAGCTTATCAGCTAGCTGAATAGTCATATGTGTTGGTTTAGGTTCTCTAATACCTAATTCTTTAAACATCTTATAGGGCATAACGCTAATGCTAGCCCCCAAGTCAGCTAAGGCATTTTCAATTGAAAGGTTACTTATGAAACATGGAATATTAAAACTACCAGGGTCTTTTAACTTCTTAGGTAACCTTCTTTGCAAAATTGCTGAGCTCTTTTCTGACAAATGCACAAATGATACCTCTTCGAGCTTTCTTTTATTAAAAAGTAGCTCTTTTAAAAACTTAGCATATTTGGACATTTGTGATAAAGCCTCGGCAAATGGTATGTTAATATGAAGTTGCTTAAATAATTCACAAAACTTACCAAACTGAGCATCAATTTTATCCTTATGCAAATGAGCCGAATATGGCACTCGAGGCTAATACTTCTTTACCATTGGGATAGGCTATTGTGTTGCTTCTTTTCTCTTTTTCTCCACTGCTGCCTTTTCCCTTTCTAGAACTTCCTTTTCAGCTTCTTTGTCAATGGCACCCTGTGCCTCTTCCCCAACCACTTCTTCTTGGTTTTCTTAATAGCCCCCTCAACTTGCTTGCCACTCCTTAGAGTGATTGCTTTCAATTGTTCTTTTGGGTTTGCCCCGGTGTTGCTACACAAACTTCCTTGTGGTCAGTCACTAAGTATTTTAGCAATTTGGCCCATTTGATTTTTTAAATTATGAATGGAGGCCTGTTGATTCCTAAGTATTGTGTTAGCTGCCTTGTGCCTTTGGTCAGAAGACTCAATAAATTTCTCCATCATCTCCTCTAAAGAAGTCTTCTTAGGTGGAGCTTGCTAGTATTGAGGCTGCTACTGAAATCTAAGTGGAGGTCTTGGGTTAGACTCATTACCCCACTAGAAATTAGGGTGATTCCTCCACCCTGGATTATACGTGTTGCTGTAGGGGTTGTTCTGCTGTCTTGGAGAATTTCCCATATAATCTACTTGCTTCAACTTGGCAAAATTATTGCCACTTTGGCAATCTTGACTATGGTGTCCTCCCCCGGACTAATCACAAAACATAACTTGACCTTGTCTTCCAGATGGAGATGCAATCAAGGAATCCATTTTTCTGTTCATGGCTTCAAGCTGAGCGGTCAATACGACAATTAGGTCCACCTGATGTGAACCACCCCCTCCAATCCTTCTCTAATCTTTAAAGACTTGCCATTGATAGTTTGTGAGAGCCATGTCTTCAATTGAGTCTCTTGCCTCTTCAGGTGTCTTGTTGTTTATGGAACCACCGGCTGCTACATTAATAGAATGCTTGCTTGTATAGTTCAAACCATTGTAAAAGGTTTGAATCTAGTGCCATAGTGGAATGCCATAATGTGGACACCTCCTCAATAGGTCTTTAAATCTTTCCCATGCATCATAAAGAGCCTCACCATCTTGCTGAAGAAAGGAAGTGATGTCGTTCCTTAACTTAACGGTCTTGGATGGTGGGAAGTATTTCTCTAAGAATTTATGTGCCAATTGAGTCCATGTAGTGAAAGTGCCGGCTGAAAAAGACTTGAGCCATTCTTTGGTTTGTCCTGGAGTGAAAAAGGAAACAAATGCAATCTAATCACATCATCCGAGACATTATTAATCTTAAATGTGTCACAAATCTCTAAAAAATTCTCAAGATGAGCATTAGGATCTTTATCTAGGAAGCCATCAAATTGGCAACTTTGCTGCACCATCTGTATCACATTTGGCTTAATTTCAAAATTGTTTGTAGCAATAGCTAGCTTAACAATGCTAGATACAGCCCCATTAAGTGTAGGCTGTGCATACTCTTGCATAGTTCTTGGCTGGTTTTCTACCATTATTTCAACCTCTTCTTTTGAATCAATGTTGTTCAGGTCTGCTACCTCTCCTACCAAAGCTAGTTCCTATTCCTTTTTTTGCTTTTGCCTCAATGTTTTCTTTAGCTCTAGATCAAATTCAAGTAGATTGGAGGAACTAGCTCTAGTCATAAACAGAAAAGGGTACTTGAAAAGAGAATTTCGCAAAGAAAAACAAAACAAAAATTAAATAACAAATAAAAATAAAAACTAAATCACTAGCTTCAACTCTATTGTTAATATTACTCTAAAAGTCCCCGACAACGGCGCCAAAAACTTGATGCGTAATCTGCAAGTGTACAGATCACACAAGTAATATAATAGTGAGTGAGTTATCATTCCACTGGAGACTTTAGGTAAGTACTAGCTCAAATGTCTGCTAATGTCCAGTTAATCAAATTGGTGTTTGATAAGAATGATTATAATTATATTCAAACTAAACTAAAATCTAATTTAAGTAAAATAACAAGAAGGAAAAAGGAGATAAAATCAGGGATAAAGGCCCATTCAGGTATTGAATCCCCCTAGCCCCTAATTGTATATCATGAATTACATATCAATCAAATTCATTCCATAAGTTGAATCGGCATTTCACTGAATTAGATAAAAATCTCTCTCGAGTAATTAAATCCCTATTTCCCAAGAGGAATGTAAGGAATCTCTTCTCAAGCAAACTCAATTAGGTCATGCATTAGATTTGGGAAACTATCTACCAAAGAAGTCTTCTAAGCCTATCTCTAGTGCCCCAATCAACCCTCAATCTCTATAAGTGATCAATTCATATAAAGCTATCTCTAGTCAATTATATGAAAACAATCCTCAATTAACAAGCATGGAATTATCAATTGGTATTTAAGCAATAATAATCATAAAGATAAAACAACTCAAGGAATGATTTAATTGAATAAAAAGTAATTCAATCTATACAAAAGGTTCTAGGGTTCATCAATACCCAAATTGGAAAGAATTAGTTCATATCAAACATTGAAAACAAAGTAATAATTAACGAAGTAAGAAATCCCAAATAATTCATGAATAAAGTGTAAAGAAATCCTGTTCTTTGATCATCAATCTTCAAATTCTTCTTTCCTTTACTATCCTCTCTCTAATCCCTAGGCAACTCTTCTCCAAAATGCTATTAGATCTTATTTTATATTTCTAAAAATTTTAATGCACACCACTGAACCCACAACTGGGGTTCTAGCCGTGGCAACGGAAGAATAAAAAAAATGTAACTTCCCATATGTGAGACCTCAGCTTGCCTTAACCCGTGGGCGGCTACTAAATAATTTGCCACTTTGCTCTTATCACACGACTGGAATCCCAATTGTGGCTTAACCCGTGGTAGCCCATATTCTTCCAAAAGTCAGCATTCTGGCTTGGATTTCACCATTCTAGGTCACATTTGGATCATCATATCATTTGACACTAGATTTAACTAAAAGAACTGTGAAAGCACTAAAACAAATATGTTAAACTCAATTGGAAGCATAAAATACATTAAAAACAAGGGCTAAAATATAGTGTTTTCAACACTTATCATGCATACTCGTTACACCTCTAAAAGGATTAGATGATACGTCATGGGCTAGATGATTTCACTATCGGCAAGCAAACCTAAGGAAGGTTATCCACTCGATGTTACTTTCTAACCTTTATTTTCTCTAGAAGCTAAGGTTTTTTGGACAAGGAGTACCATGTAGTGATGCATGAAAAGAGTTGTTTCACATTAAAGACAAATTTGGTCTTTTACAAAAAGTAATCCGCTTTATCTTTTATTTGAAAAAGATTTTGAAATCCCTAGTGGAGTTGCCAACTATGGGTTCTCATCTAAAGAGCATTTCGATTCCATTTAGCTGATCAAACCAGCGCTCGGGCGAGGCCCTACATATGATTTTGAAGAAAATAGGTGTATTATTATTTAATTCCAAAATGAGATCCATCCAACAAACATAAACATTCACAAATTTAAGAAAATGTTAACCCATTCAAGATTAAGCAAAACAAATCAATGAGTCACTTGAAATAATTTTCAGAGACCCATGAAAGTAAGGGAGCTCCAGTGTTGCTTTTCATTTTAATTGTTTGATTTAATGTCAAACTTATTCTCTTGCATTTGAAATCAACAGGCACATAAATAGAAATTTATCCTCCTCCTTCTTGTTGTTATTATTAATTAGCAATTTTGGCTCCTTTGTTGTAGCACTCGCTCCACTGGGTTTTCTTCATTGGGTAACTTTTATTTCTTAGATAAAAAAGTTGTTGGACTAGTGCTTGAAAAAAGAGCATATGGGTTGTTGAAAAGTTAAAAGCTTTGTTATTTTTCATATGGGTCATGTTTGGTCCCTTAGAATTTTAGGTTAGTTACCACTCAATAGTCTTTAATGGAAGGCATTTTCTAGGTGCATTTTAGTTGTTGTTTGACTTGGGTTATTTGTGGCTTCCTTGTGTCATGATGATTTAGATAATGCAATTTCAGCTGTGTACATTGTGACCTTAAACAAGCACTTGCTTCTCACTACTATGAGAGCTCACAAAGCAAACTAATATTTTCAAGCATAATGGTCCATCTGGTAGATGAAATAAATTGCACAGATCCTAGTACAAAAACAATTCATGGTTTTTAATTTGTTTTCTAGCTACTTGAATTTGAGGAGGGTATTTTTGGTATAAAAATATAAAATTTTATATTAAAATATTATTTTATGGTTGACTAATAGAAAGTTATAGAACATTTTGATAGAATGACTATATCGTGTAACAGAAATAAACCTCAGAAACTATTAAAGACCACATTTCTCAAACTGTAGAGACCAAATTATTAATTTAGAGAAATCTCAAAGACTAAATCATAAATTACCCATTAAGGTATTAAATAACCGCTTGCTTATATCAATTACAAAAGTAAACTATTTGATACATCATTCATGACTCCACTAAACTAAGCAATATAATAGAATACTATCATGACCAAGTATTATCACGTTAATGTAAAATTTTAATTTGATAAATTATTCATGTCCATGGTTTTAATATGTTTGATTTCGCCATTCAATATTTAAAGTTACAATTTTCATTTAATATTTAAAATTAAAATTTTCTATACATCATTTTTAAATTGTTTAGCAATATTTATCTTAAAATTTTTAATTAAATTAAAAATACTTAACATGCTAAGTCAAAATTTTTAATTTAAAATTTATACTGAATGCAATAAGTGATTATATTTTTAAATATTTTTATAATTTAAAAATTATATCACTTATTTTATAAAGTACTTAAATTTTAAGCACTTAATTTTTAATTTTACAAAACATTAAGCCATATGTACCTACAATATAATACAATATTATAATGACCAAGTATTATTATGACTATGGATGAGCATGGGATGTGGATATCCCTACTCAACCCAAGACCATGAACCAAAAAAATCTCTATTAACGAAAATCCCTGATCTCTGAAAAATTTCTAACCAGAATTGAACCAAGAATTGAACCAATTATAATGTTACGCGGATATCCCTACCCGACCCATGACCCTAAGCCAAAAAAAATCTCTATTAATGGAAATCCCTGATCTTCGAAAAATTCCTAACCCAAATTGAATTGATTATAATGTTATAGTATGATACAGTACAATACTAGGGATTGACATTACCCATTCCAAGATCCAAATCAAACCATATTTGAACGTACTGACCCAAAAGAATTGAATCCTGAGCCGAATATATTATATTTATCATATATGTTATAATTTATTAATTGCATGTATAATAATTATACTTAAATTTACATAATTTATATTATTTTTAATTTACACTTAATGTGATTCATTTGTACTAATTAATTTGATTTATTTGTTGTAAAATAATTAATGTATGTTTTAGATTAATTTTTATATAATTTTATTAATCTAAAACCAAAATTTACCTAATAATTATATTATTTGTTATTTACAATTTTACATTATCAAAGCGACTTCATTTTTTTATTTCCATCTATCAGTGCATGACACATGACCATGTAAGGGCGGTAGTTATATTAATTATGGACCTTGCAGTTTTCTTTTCTCCCTCATGAACCATGTTTACTGTAGCTATTAAATTTCATGTTAATTTTACCTATGGTCCTCTAACTTTTAACTAATGCACACTTTGGTACTTCAGTTTTAAAATGCTATGAAAAAACGATTTAAATATACTAATGGTTATTTAAAACTACTTTTAATGTTATGCCCTCTAAATAGTCATTACCTAGTATACATGGTAGTCCACCTTATAATTTCCCTAATTTAAAAATGACATGTCAACAGCCCTCTCACACCTATATTCTTTCTCCTCTTGTGAGCTAAAGGAACCATATTTTTCTCTCTCCTCTATACTCAAGTTAACAAGAAGGAAGCTATTGATTTAAGGGAAAATATAATATAGAGGTTCAAAGAAAACAAGGAAAGAGCACATATCATACCTTCCATTCAAATTGATTTTTTTTTCTCAAACTTGATTCTAAATCTGCTATTGCATTATGGATTCCATAGATAGTTGATGTGCCGAAACACACACTAACAATCTGTAAGTGCATAGGTCACTATCAAGTAATAAAGTAGTGAATATGAGTATCGTCTCCATGAGTATAATATATAAGTACTAGCGCAAACTTTGACTATTGTCTAGTTAATCAAAATGAAGACTAATTATATTAAGCTAAATTAACTAAGCTAACCTAAGAAAGCAAGTAACTGATATTGATGGAAATAATCTAGGCAAAGCTAATCTAGATATAACTCTCCCTTATTTCTCATACATATCAAACAATGGATTAAGTTGGACTCTCACTAAATTAGATAAAAAACCTTTCTTAAGCGATTAAATCCCTAACTGCCTAAGTATTATAGGGGAATCTCTTCTCAACCTATAATCAAATAGGAGTAGTATTAAGTTCAAGAGATTAATATCTAAAGAAGTCTTGTAGGTCTATCTCTAGCACCCCAATCAACTCCCTACTCCCATGAGTGATCTATCTATACCAGAGTATCTCTACTCGTCCAATATAGAAACAATATCCAATCAACAATCTAGTAATTGCTAATTGGGATAATAAGATTTATCATGAAAATAAAACAACCAAAGATGAATTGATTAAAGTTTAAATCCTTTAATCTATACAATCAAAACTAGGGTTCATTACAAATAAAATTAGTTCATATTAAAATTGAAGAATAAAGATGCAAAAAATAAAAGAAGAAATCTTAAATAGATCTTGAAGATGTTCTTTGAAATCTTCTCTTCAATCTTCCACATCCACTTGGATCTTGGTCTTTGATTCGAAAAACCTCAATATCTCTAGCCTTTATGCCTTTCTCATGACTCTAAGGCTTAGCCAACCCTTTTAAATCTCTATTTTTGCTCTGTGTCGGCTTCCTCTAAAAATGCTATATGGTCTAATTTATATTGCTGGAATTTAACCTCACACCACTAGAGCCATGACTAGGATTCTAGTTGTACCAATGGTGCCAGGGGCCCATGGGTGAAATCTCAGTGGTGTCTCCACCTGTGTGAGGCAACTGGAGGTATTTCTAATTTGCCCTTATCACATGGGTGGAATCCCAGCTGGGATTTCAGTGGTGTCTACCCACACAGGTGGAATCCTAATTGGGATTTCAGTGGTGTCTGCCCATCTTCTTCCAAAAGTCAACATTTTGGCTTGGATCTTTCACCATTCTGAGTCACATTTGGTTCATGGCATCATTTGGCACCTGGTTAACTAAAAGAGTTGTGGAAAAGCACTAAACAAACAAATCAAACTCAATTTAAGGATAAAATATATTAAAAACTAGGGATAAAGTGTAGTCAATTAAGTACTTATCAATAGTCAACTTGTTGTAGAGTTCATATCATCCCTTAGAGCATTGTTATGCGAGTGTGGGAAGAAGCTCCATTGCGAACTTCATGGATTGAGGACAACCTAAGAAGGCGATTCTATGGTTGCCCTAATTATAGGGTAAGTATTCTCTTAATATTTATTATTTGTTTGATTGGGTTGGGTATTTTATTGATTATTAGGGACTAGGTTGAGAAATTTATTGAGCTTGTTAGTAATAAAGATGGAATGTTCTTATTTTGCATACACACAAAGGAAAGTGCAACTTTTTTGTTTAGGTGGACCCTAAGTTCACTAATCAATCCAAAAATGTGATAAATAGTCTTCTTAGAAAAGCTGATAGGTTAGAGAAGGAGAATAAAGAGCTAAAGATAGAGTGCATTGTGAAGTATGGTAAGGTCTTTACATGGGGTGTTGGTTTCATCTCTCTTGGTATCCCAATGTGTTTAGCCTTGATGGCTAAGAAGAAGTAGTTGCTGTGTTAATGAAGCTGAAGTCACATTTTCATGTTGGGTTAAGTTATGGAATGTATTGTATTTAGTGTAGGTGAAACTTTTATGCTTGTTTAAGTGATTGAAAGGGTCAGCTAGTAAGAACTTATTTTAGGTGTTTATTTTAGAATGTAACTGCTGGTTTGGAATGTTAATGAAACTTAACCATTGTTTGGTTCTATGGTGTGTTTTCTTTAAAATTTTTATTGCAGTTAATTTAATAAGGGTAACTGAAAGTGAAAAAAACAATAAAAGTAGTATACAGCAGTTAGTTTTTTTTTTTTTTTTTAAAAGGCATATAACATTGAAGCATTGATCAAGGTGTCATATGTTTCTCACACCTTTATATATTTGAGTTTTTGAAAAAAAAAGTTTTCAAGTAACCTAATACTAATAATTACATCTAAGTTTATAAATATGAATTAAAATCAATTACACAATGAAGCAAATGGTTTAAATTGTAGTGTTAAACAAAATAAAGGTTGCATATTTCTAGTTACATCTAGCTTCAGTTGGACTGCAAAATCATCATACATGGTTTTAATATCTTCAAACCTTACTAACTAGGACTCTAGCTATGAAATTCTTTCCCTTATGATATCTGATATAGTTTTGTCCAAATCTACTATTATCATCAATAATATGTCAAGAGCTGGATTGTTGACTCTATTGAGTCAAAACATTGTGTTAACTTCCATATGCTTGATATGACTAGTTTTGATCATGGACTAAGCTTGCATGGAGCTGTGATAAGGGTTTAGTATGGATTGAACTATTATAGGGTTGAATTGAGGATTTATCAAATAGTCTTATTGGCATAAGCTTCTCTCCAGGTTACTGCATAATAATCATACAAAAGGTACAGAGAAGGCACAAATGACAACAATGACAAAAAAAGTCAGCATATGTCAAACCAATCTTAAGCCAATCATATCACAATAGCCAGGATGAGTTAACCCCTTAATGTGAGGTTTCATAATCAAACTTAAAACATAAATGATAACAAATTTACAGATAGAAAGTCAAAACTTAATACCTATAGTGGAATATCTTGAAATATTCTTGCTCTTATCCCTGCAGCTTGCATTAGTCTAACAGCCTGATAATGGTTGCCATGGTATTAAGGCAACATACAAAGACTGAATAAAGTAGTTTACAATTTAATTGGGGTAATAAGCATTAAAGTGTTTTTTTTATTGATACCCTCAATACCATTAGGCCAAATGATGTCCTAGCCTTAATCCTCTTTTTAATAGCCTATCATTGAATAAATTAATGTTATTCATATTAATAATAACACCACTAGTTTGAAAATAATGAAAAATAATATAAAAAGAAAGAGACAAGACACTTACATGTGATGTGGAGCCTTTGTCGTTGGGAGGATCTTTTGTTATGGCCTTTCTATTTACAAGCACTACATCTCACCCTCACCAGTACTTTCTTACTCAATTTAAGAGTGGTACCTTCTTCCTCATTCACATATTCAGGTTCATTCTCTCTGACTACTTTTTTTCTGTGGGTTTCATTTTCTAGCTCCTCAGCCTCCTTTCCTCTTTTAATTAGTTTTTTGCCTCTCTTTTTCTGAACCATTGGTGGAGGAGTTATGGCTCCCATTACTCTTTGGCCATATATTTTGTCCATTAAGTGGTTCTATGGTGTGGCTATATACTTCAAATGCAGTGGATGTATGATAGAAATTATCCACATACTACTTAAGTGTTTGATTTTGTCCAAAGATGTAAGCCACAACACGTTGACATGGTATTCTAGTCAACTCCCACCTTCTGTAGGTGCAGGTATGTGTCTTAATATCTACTACAAATTGATATCCTTTTCCATGAACCTTGATTCTCGGTGATGCTACAAATGTTGGGAAATAGTCACTAGAGAATTCTTTGATTTTATCCAAATTCTTTTGGATCTTAGGACCATAGTAATTTATTTGCCATCTTTGCCTTCTCAAATTCTCCTTTCTTCTTTGCTACTCTTCTTATAAGCTAATTTTTAATCATCTCTAACATGGTTATAATTGTCCTTGTTCTTACATCCAAGATATACCTATTGAAACATTCACACATGTTGTTCAATAGGATATCACATTTGGTTTGTGTCTTGAAATGAGCTTTACTCCAATTCTCATAAGACCTTGCCCTCAACCATTCTCTGCAATCAGGGTTCTTATCCTCAACCTCTTTTAGACAATCCTCTAACCAGCTTATGTAAATAGCTTTTGCATATGCCCATAGCATATCCTTGTAATCCTTACCTTTATAAAGTGCCCTCATGTTAGTCCATAAATGCCTAACACAAAATCTGTGCTCTAAATTTGGGAACATCTCACCAATCACATTAATCAGTCCTTATAAATAAAAATCTAGTCCAATATTTAGTGTTAATTTTTATCTCTAACTATTTAAATACTAAATAAAAAAAAGCAGAATTCATATCATTTGTTGATCAGACATGAATGTCTAGTTCTGTGATTTATATGACTCTAAGTCCTTTTGCAAACACCTTATAAACCAAACCCAATATTACATATTCTCCTTCCTCACTACTACATAAGCAATTGGGAATATGCAATCATTTAGGTCTATCCTCACAGCACATAATAGTTGGCAACCATATGTGCCCTTCAACCAAAAACCATCTAAGCATATGATGGGCCTACACCTTGCCTTGAAACCATCTCTCAGTGCTGCCAAATAGATATACATGCACTCAAATTCACCCTTTTCTTCCATGAATTCCATAGTAGACCTATGATTGCTTCTAAGTATCTCTAACTTGTAATCATAGAGTTTAATGTATTGTGAAGCTTCATCCCTATTTATCTTTTTCAAGGCAATGTTCCTTGCTCTCCATGTCTTCATCCTCCTAATAGTATACTTGAAATCTTTCCCAACTCTTGCTATGAATGCTGTTAACAACTAATTGGGCTCTTCCTTAATTTCATCCATATAGTGGTTTGCCAACCACTTGGTTGTCATATGAAAATTCTTGTAAACTTTTAGGCAAACATGTTTGAAATTTGCCCTTCTGATTTGGAAACTTGGGTCCTGCAACTGTTTCCTATTAAGAATACTTGATAGAGATCAAGGAGCTATGATTACAAGATCTTCCCAAGATCCTTTGCAAGGGATTAGAAGTCCAATGACAAGGGCAAGAACAAAGAGAA
Source organism: Reutealis trisperma (assembly GCA_947687605.1). NCBI lineage: Eukaryota > Viridiplantae > Streptophyta > Magnoliopsida > Malpighiales > Euphorbiaceae > Reutealis > Reutealis trisperma. The sequence continues at coordinate 253,760 of CANTUT010000753.1, forward strand.
TGAAAGAAGTCTTGCTAGGGTTGATCATGGAAATGCAAGATGAAGCATCAACTTTAAAAGGCTTCCATACTATACAAAAGATGCCAAAAGCTCCCTAAAGGTTTATCACATACTCTTGGCTACAAAATGGAGGTGAAGTGAAAGAGGACACTAATGACTGAAGGTGTCGTGAGTGCGACACTCATCGTTGTGGCGATAGGGCTAGGGATTAGGCCTTCATGCATGTGTGATAGCGAGCTTCCCTCTATGCTCATATGGCACGATGAGCCTCCAACTGCTATGTTTCGAGTTTTACGTTTTAAATATATTCATTGTAATTGTGGGCCTTGAACTTAATGTATTAGTAAGTCCACATCAGACTTATTTTATTTAACTTGATTTTAGGAGTTAATTTCTCAATTAGGATTCTATTTTCAATAAGGATTATTGTTTCCTTATAGAATTAGATTTCCTAGATCTTATATGATTCTAGGGTTAAAGTTAGAGTTCAAACCTCCATATAAATTAAACCTCGAGCAGTTTTTATGAAAAATTATCTTCTTTGAATTTTTTTTAAGTAAGAGATTCTTCCAAGTTCTTGTTTAGAACTTAAATATGAGCTTATCATAGTAACTTGTGGTGCTCACCCCTTATAGCTTTGGTTCTTTTCAATAGGTGTGAATTGGGTCAAGCTTTTTCCTTGTTCTTATTTGTTTGATCATTAGGTTTGATTCATTATAATCAGTTCCTAGCTCTCTATAGCTAGCAAGTTGCATCATTTGGTATCAAGGCTTTGGCTCTTCAAATTAAGAATACATATCCTTTGAGTTCTTATTTCTGAAAATCTTTGATTCAAAAGTGTAACAATCTACACCAACCCTAGAAATTTTCGTGATAATTTGTTTAATTTAGAACTATTATGGTTAAGTGTGTGCTTTTGTGAAAATTAGTAATCCATGTGTTGATGAGCATGTGGCATATTAAATTAATTTTAATATGCATAATATGAATTGTTATTATGAAATAAATGATTTACATGAAGTGCATTTGCATAGAATAATTTATTTTAAATAAAATGAATTTTCATGCATAAAGACAATTTTTAAGCATAAAATGATTTTGTGAGTATTTTAAAATAATTTTTTTTAAAATAAATATTTTGGGGGAAATATTATAGAAATAATAAGAAAAATATTTTTATTTTTATTAATTATAATCAGCCAAAAATTTAAATAAAAAGCCCAAATACCCAAAACCTACTACAGTAAAATCCTCCTAACCTAGTTTATTAAGGGTATTAGTGGAAATTGTACCCAAACCCTAATATATATTGTAAAATTCAGCCAGCCTAGGTCTTCCAGTAGCCATCACTTTATTTTTCTGTATCTTGGTAGAAAAAATCTCTCAAAATATTTCTCTTTACTGAAATTAAGAAAAAAACACTTTTTAGTTTCGCGATTTCTTGACAGTAATCATAAGTTTTCCTTCTCTTTCAATTTCTAAACTGATTTCTATGAAATAAATTATGAGAAAATTATTTTGAATAGGTTGTTTACTGATTTTTACAGATTTAATTCTGTTTGGGTGAGTTTTTGGGAGAGAAAATCTATTTTCTACTGAAAACACAAATCTTTCCGCGAGATTTCTCTAAAGGTGAATTCTATAACTTAAAATCACAATTTTTATGCATAAACATCACTAGGGGGGGGGGGGGGGGGGGCGGCGGCGATTTGTGCATCAATGGTTTCAAAACTGATATTTGATTTGTTTTGATGAAAAATATTGGATTAAATTATATTCTATATATTTCTGTGATGACCAGAAAGTTTCAGAAAACAAAGGAGTTCAAGATTTTTATGCTAGAACTTAGAAGTTGGAAAATTTTGTTATTAAATTAATATGTGGCTGCTGATTTGTGTGAGAAAGCATTCTAAGATGATAATTGTTTTGTTTAGATGAAAAATAATGATTTGAATCATGTGTTTGTATATTACTGTAATGAATGGAAAGCGCGGAAAGTGCAAAAACTCATGATTTTCACCTAAGGCTTAAAACTTGGAATTTTTTTGTATGAATATTATCTATGGCTACCAAATCATGCATGGACATGTTCTAAACTGATATTTTTTGTGATTGAATGAAAAATAATGATTTAAACTACCTGTTTGCATATTTCTAAAATGACCAAAAAATACCGAAAATAAGAAAACTCATGGTTTTGTATCCTATAATTCAAAAATTGAAATTTAGTAATACCATATGTGGCTGATTTATGTGAATTAAAATTCTAAAATAATTTTTGTTGTGTTTACATGAAAAATCTTGGTTCAAACCATGTTTTTACATATTACTAAAATAGATGGAAAGTGCAAAAAGGAAGAAAAATTTAGTTTTCCTTTTAAAGATGCATTCGGCATGCATTAACATTTTTATTCCAATGTCTATAATTTTTGTGTAGTGTATTTTGATGATTATTGACATGTATATATGTATAATAAATGATAAAATTGCATGTTAGTTGAAGGTATGACCCTAAACAAGCTTAAAGGTATTTTGGTATACTTAAGGTATCTTAATCTTATATTGTGATTAGAATGTAAATGTGATTGGGAAATATGGAACTAGATGTTATAATGACTTGATAATGAATACATGGTTTTGAGTTGATGAAGTGAGAATTGAATAAAAGGATCATAAGAGTTAAGCATGACACTTGAAAGGTTAATTGTTAAGTTAACAAGTATGGAAGTGTAAAGTGTATTAAGATGATTGTTAAAGTAAATTGATATTAAGGTAATAATATTGTGATGACCTTAGAAAGGTATTGATATGATTGTCATGTCTTTTCATATAAGCCTATAAGGCCTAAGTGTGCAAGACTTTTAAAGTCAACGTGTTATGTGCAAGTGATGAGTACACCTATATGTGAACTACAAGTATATGTGTATGCTATATGTGCATGGGGTAGTTATGGGATAGGAGCATCATGGGTAAATAAATACTAAGTATTAAATTAAATATTATGTTAGAGTTTGAGGAGCTTTAGAAGTGCAAAAGGGGCTATGTATACTAGGAGCAAAGGAACCCAAGGTGAGTAAACTCTGTATCCTTATGATATGTTACAAACTTGTGATACCTTGTTATGTGAGCCTTTGCGACCTTTGAAACCCAAGTTCCTTTCATCCAAAAATTTAATCAAGTGATTTCTTTATAAAGCTTAGGTTGCCAAAGGATAATTGGTCCAAAACTATTTTGTTTATCCAATTAGAATTTCTTGTAATTATTAGCCTAACTTATATTCTTTTTAGAGCTACACTCTCATTGTACCTTTTGTTCGAAAGATAAACCACTATTATTATTGGGATACTTGTTATTATTGCCCTATGTGTTATTGTTATTTTTTATTACCATTAGCTCTAGCTATGGTACCTTTAACCCTTTATACTGAATCCTCATGCCGATGCGGGTAATCATTGGAACTTGTGCACACGGTTTTAACCCGATGGATAAGGGTAGTGTATCCACCTCAGCTAGAAAGGGGCGGTTCTAGCTGTGGGGCTTGATCAGCTTCACACCTTCTATGTGATAGGAGTCGGAATTTGGTATAAGGCCACCTCTCCTTAATGTGTTTGAGTGATAGAGAAATAGCCTTCACTCACTATGTGTTATAAGTGTGATTTCTGCAAACTTGCCGAATTGAACCCTTGCTAAATTGAAACTTGATTCATAAGTTATAAATCATGAACTATGTGTATAAGCTATATGTTTCCTTTTCAAAGGAATATGTGATAATGTATGTGCTTTATTGTTTACTCATTGAGATCATCTATCTCACCCCTTTTCCTTGTGTGGTTCCAGGTGAGCAAATGTGAAAAGGCAAGGTGATGGCTCAAGCATTCTACCTTGCTTGGGCGATTCCTTGTCCAAGTCATTAATAATACCATTTTATGAAGTTTTGTCACTAGATGCTTCAGGAATATTGATTGATGCTTATTTTGAGATATATTATTCTTCCTAAGTTTCCAAATGGGATATGAATATTATTTTCCTTATGGATTTTATGTGAAATGTTTAATTATAGTCTTCTGTAATTAAAGGTATTCATCTAAATTTTTAAATGAGTGATTGTAAGAGGTTTGGTATCATCCTAGGCATGATTTGTATATGTGTAAGTGAGTTCTATGGGCGTGGGTGACCTTATGTCTCCCTATGTTCTAGGACCATCATATCTCTAAAGTTGGGATGTTACAAAGGTGGTATCAGAGCCATAGGTTTAACTTTTTTTGCCACTTGATGAGTGTCAAGTTGGTATAAGAGCTGTAGTTCTTAAAGTCTAGTTTAGACTTGTTTTATATGAGTTATTTAAGTATAATCCTGGAGAATAGGAATTTTCTTATCATGTCACTTGCAGTCTATCATTAGCATAGTTCCGCGAAATTCTAGTAGATTTTAGTAATCCTTGTTATTATTTGATTATTTTACGATTCTTTTAATAAATGACCAAGAAGATTACACTTGCTTAAGGACCGCGACCTAGAGCACCCCGTGTGACCTAAAAAGAGGACTTGGTCGGAGATGTTTGAGAGAGTCGTATCTCTGATTTGCCCCATGAAGGAGGAGACCCCTGACGAGGAGGAGGACCCTGAAGAGTGCTTAGATTTTGATTGGGTTTATAGTAAGATCTAAAAATTAAAGGATAACTATTCATACTTAAAGGAGGAAAACCGATGTCTTAAGCTTATGATTCATACCCTGAGGGAGGATATGGAGTAACTCAAGTTAGGGATTGTTGAGCATGGAGGAGACTACTCACCAGTGAGATCTGTGTCTTCAACTAGTCATCGCCAAGATAGAGATCTTTTTTGCTATTGATGTGGCAGCAGTGGCCATGTCGCTCTTGATTGCTCTAGTGGTGGACACACGAGAGCTAGGTCGAGTAGATGGTGATGACCGACATAACAGCATAACACTTTATATGATATGAATGATTTTTTCCTTGATTGCCTAGTTACCTAGTATGAGATGATTTCTTTTATTATTATGATATGATTAACTTACCATGATAGGAGGTTATTTTCATATTATGAGATATATGCTACTTGATTGTGATATGTGATATGTGCAAAACTATGTGATATGTGATACATATATGACATATGCTTAGGGATGTGATATGATAAATGCATGATGATTTATGCTAGTATAGTGAAGGGATTAAAGGGGTTAGGTTAGAGGATTTGTACTAAATTCCCTTATTGTGATAGACAGAATGCCTCCCAAGAAGAAGGTTCGCACAGCTGCCAATCTATTAGGGCTAATGATGATGTCATATCAAACACTGAATCGAATGTTGTCTTTGCACCTGTATGGTCAAGAGAAAGATCCAAATCAAGGGCACTGACTATGGGCTCTAGTGAGCAAGCATATTCGCAAGAGGTATGCGTTCTAGTCAACTTAGTCAATGGGGCTGCTATCTTGGAAAAGTCCTGCACAAATCTGCGATAATACCCAGCCATGCCCAAGAAACTCCATACTTCTGAAACTATTATAGGCTATGGCCAAATTGCTACCACTTCAACTTTCTTAGGATCTACTTGAATCCCTCCCTTACTTACTACATGTCTAAGAAAGTTGACTGACTCTATCCAAAACTCACATTTAGATAACTTAGCGTAAAGCTAATGATCACATAATGTTTGTAGCACGATCCTTAAATGTTCTTTATGCTTTTCTTTACTCTTAGAGTAAATTAGGATTTCGTCAATGAACACGATCATGAACTTGTCAAGAAACGGACTAAATACTCAATTCATCAAGTCCATGAAAGCAGCAGGAACATTTGTCAATCCGAATGGTAGAACTGTGAACTCATTATATCCATATCTAGTATGAAAGGTAGTCTTATAGATGTCTTTATTATGAATCTTTAGTTGATGATATCCAAACCTTAAGTCGATCTTGGAGAAGTGACCAGCTCCTTACAATTGACCAAAAAGATCATCGATCCTTAGCAAAGGGTATTTATTCTTCGTAATGACTTTGTTAAGCTGGCAATAGTCAATACACATTCAGAATGAGCTATCCTTTTTCTTTATGAACAACACTAAAGCACCCCATGGTGAGCTACTCAGTCGAATAAAACCCTTATCGAGTAGATCATGCAATTGTGTCTTTAATTCCTTTAACTCCATTGGTGCCATATGATATGGCGATATTGATATAAGTTGCGTACCAGGTAGTAGTTTAATATTGAACTCAATCTCACGGTTAGGTGGTAATCCAGGTAAATCTTCTAGGAATACATCCATTAATTCATGCACCATTGGAATGCTCTTGTCTCAAATGGCAGCCTCCTTATCAGTATCGATTACATGGGCTAAGTACGCTTGGCATCCCTTCCTTAACATCTTTCTTGCTTCTAAGGCCGATATCATGTTCAGAGATTCTCATTCTTATCTCTTTGATACATGAACTCCTTCCCATCCTTGGTTTAAAACTTGACAAGTTTCTCTCTACAGTTAATATGAGCTCCATTCTCGTATAAGCAGTCCATTCCTAATATCATATCAAATTCTAGTACATCCAATTCTACCAATTCTATAAGAAGTTTTTGTCCATTAATGTCTATCTCACAACCTTTATACCCATACTTTACTTCCAACACCTCCCCTAAAGGAGTTGATAGTACTAAAGGTTCAGTCATTAATTCCTTATTTCTACCTAGACTCTTAGCGAAACAAGGCGATACAAAAGAATGGGTAGCACCAAAATCAATCAAACATTTTGTACTAAAATTTTGGATAGGGATGATACCTGTGATGGCTGTGTGTGAAGCATAGGCCTTTTGCTGATTTAAGGCAAAGACTCGACCTTTGCCCTTATTCTCCGTTGCCGTTGCATTCCTAACCATTGACCCCTTATCCTTGGCTCCTTACCCTTGCGATTGGAATAGTCTAGATTATGGATGTGCTGTGGTCCCATTCCCTTGACTCCTTATCTAAGGGCAGTCCTTAATGAAATGTCCTATTTGCCCATACTTAAGGCACGCACTAATATCTTTTCGGCAAATTTTGGGATGCTTCTTTCCATATTTGCCACAAGTGGGGAGTTCTTGCTTGGCTTGACCATTTCGTGGTCCAAATGATGAAAATTCCTTCCTTAGGCCTCTTTCTCCTCCATGTTGTCCTCCATGACCTTTGTTCCTATGCTTTCCCTTATGGTCCCGTTCAACTTGTTCGACTCTCTCTGCCTTATACCTTTTCTCCATTATCTTGGCCTTGTCTATCAGCTTGGCCAAGGTTGGAAATTTCATTGCTGCTAATGAATTGAACAAAGGCATGATCAATCCTCTTAGGAAACGATTGATGAGGCTAGTTTTGGTAGGAATGATGCTAATAGTAAATCAGTTAAGTCGATTGAATTCCTTGGTATAATTTGATACCATCATTTCAGGTTTCTGCTTTAGCTGCTCGAACTGCAATGCCTTATCTTGCCTTTTGCCTTCAGGTAAGAACTAATCCATCACTTCTTGTTTGAACTCTGCCTACGTAGGTGGGTTTGCCCCATAAAGTCGCTCTTCGATGTTTCTCTCATACCAGTACTAAGCTTCCTTCTTAAGTTGGAGTCCTACCAACTTGACCACTCAGGCATCTGAGTAAGATAATTGAATGACTAGCTTTTCCATCTTGTCCAATAATTCATGTGGGTCATCACCCTCTTAACCAAAGAAGGTAGGCAATTGTAGCTTTTTGAACTCTGCTACAGTCATCCCTTCGTCAGGTAACTGCTTCATCTCTCTCCGAGCAAGTGCCACTACCACAGGTGGAGAAACTCTATTCCTTTCTTTAGTTGACAGTGCTTCCTGCCTTTGAGCTCGTAGCTCATCCATTTTCTTGTGCAAGTCTCTTATTTCCTCACGAATAGCATGCACCTCTTACAAATATGCTTGCTCACTAAAGCCCATAGTCAGTGCCCTTGAGTTGGATCTTTCTCTTAACTGTATAGGTGCAGAGGCAGCATTCAATGCAATGTCTGATATGACATCATCATTTGCCCTGACAGGCTGGGCAGCTATGCGAACCTTCTTTTTAGGAGGCATTCTGCTTATCATGATAAGGGAATTTAGTACTAATCCCCTATTCTAACCCATTTAACCCCACTATTGTACTAGCATAATCATTATGCATTTATCACATCACATCACTAATCACATGTCATATATATATATATATCACATATCACATAGTTTTGCACATGTCGCATATCACAATCAAATAGCATATATCTCATAATATGAAAATAACCTCCTATTATGGTAAGTTAATCATATCACAGCAATAAAGGAAATCATCTCATACTAAGTGACTAGGCAGTTAGTGGGAAATATCATTCATATCATATAAAGCACTATATTGTTACGTCGATCATCACTAACTACTAGTCCTAGCTCTCGTGTGTCCTCCACTAGGGCAATCAAAGGTGACATGGCCATCATTATCACAATGGTAACAAAGAAGATCTCCATCCTATCGATGACTATTCGAAGACAAAGACCTCACTGGCGAGTAGTATCCCCCATGCTCATCAATCCTTGCCTTGAGTTATTCCACATCCTCTCACAAGGCATTAACTAAAAGCCTAAGACATCGGTTGTCCTGCTTCATGTATGAGTAGTCATCCTCCAATTTATGGATCTTACTATAAACCCAATCAAGATCCAGGCACTCCTCAGGGTCTTCCTATTCATTAGGGATCTCCTCCTTCATACAGTAAATCACAGGTATGACTTTCTCAAACATCTCTGGTCAAGTCCTCTTACAAGTCATACGGGGTGCTCTAGGTTGCGATCCTTGAGTAGGGGTAATCTTCTCAGTCATCAACCAAAAGATTCATAAGGCAAGCAAATAATAACAAGGGTTACTAAAACCTACTAGGATTTTTGCAAAACTATGCTAATGATAGACTGCAAATGACATGACAAGAAAATTTCTATGCTCTAGGATCATACTTATTTAACCCGATACATAGACAAGTCTAAACTAGAATTTTAAAATAAAACTTTAGCTCTGATACCAACTTTGTCACATCCCAACTTTAGAGATATGATGGTCCTAGAACACAAGGAGACATAAGGTCACCCACGCCCGTAGAACCCACTTATACATATATAAATCATGCCTAGGATCGTACTAAACCTTATACAATAACACATTTAAAACATTATATGAAAACCTTTAATTGTGAAAGACAGTAATTAGACGCTTCACATATAATCCATAACGAAATAATATTCATAATTCACTTGGAAACTTAATAAGTAATAACATCTCAAATAAACATCAAAAATAAATATTCCCAAAGCATCTAACGATAATTCTTCATAACATAGCATTATTACAACCTGGACAAGGAGTTCTCCCAAGTGAAGTAGAATGCTTGAGCTACCACCTTGCCTCCTCATATTGCTTACCTAGAACCACACAAGGAAAGAAAAAGTAGTGAGATAGATGATCTCAATGAGTAAACAATATAGCACATACATTAACACATCTTCCTTTGAAAAGGAAACATATAGCTTATACATATAGTTCATGATTTATAATTCATAAGTCAAGTTGCAATTTAGCAAAGGTTTGTGAACCCTCAAATTTGTACCTTTATGATCCGGCTGTAGCTTTTCAGTCACAAATTCATAGAATCAAACCCAACTCAAATCGAAACTGAAATAGACCCAAAACAGATGAAAAAGAAGGAAACAGGTCGAACCAGTTGGCTGGCGCACAAGAGGCACGCTGCCGCGTGCCGCCTCATAGGCAATACAAAATGCGTGCTGGTGATAGGGCGGCATGTTGAACACCCGGCGTGTCACTGATGCTGCCCATGCCACCAGTGCCGCCGTCTGTACTATCGACACCCTCCTTAATAGCTCTATAAATAGAGCCTCATTCAGGTTCAATTGACACAGATTCCAAGGCATAAATTCTCTTTGATACTGATATACTTGTTGCTTTTAAGTCCTGTTTGAAATTTGATACAAAAGAGTTATTGTTTCAATTTCAATTTCGATTTACATTTCATCATGCTATTTTGCTAATCTTTTGTTATTAAGATTCAGATTTCCAAGGGTTTCGAATCCAAGGTGGAGCTTAGATCTGGAGTTAAGCTCATCCTGTTCATCCGAAAATCAAGGAAAGCAAAGGTATAATCTTCTTTCCATTTTCAAAATTCTAAACTCAGATCTAGAATTATCTTTAAGTCTAAATAGAAAAGATCTAAAATTTATTAATTTAAGAATCAGAATTAAATTAATAAACAAATCAACACTTTTTTCCAAAACCCCTCCTTCGCAAGAAGGAAGAACTGCGTGGGGTTTGATTCCTATTCAATAGGATACACAGGCTGCCATTCTGAAAGGCATCAACTCCAATATCTTTGTAATAACATTTTTCCCTTTTACTTTGATTTATTTGTATTAACATTTTATTTTTGAATTCTGTCTTAACTTAGTTGAGGAATGTGTGCTTTTCTTGGCACCCATAAGGGCTAGAGGAAAGATCCTCTTGTTTCATTCATTTTGATCTTGTAATAATTAAGTAGGATTTATTCTTTTACTTATTTATTGCCATTTCATTTCATTTGATCATATATATCTATTTCATGCATCATTATATTCCTGTTCATGCATACACGAAAATTCCTTTTTAAGAGTTATTTTGCAATTTTAGCCAAACTAAAGAAAAATACATTTTTCTCAATTGTGTAATTACCAAAACCTGATCCCTGAGCCCTCTTTGGTCACTCGCGGATTGGTGCATTTTCCATTGGGATAGAATCAAATCATTTTTGGAGTCAATCAATTTGGGTTTTCTTTAATTTTCCCGATTAAAATAATTAAATTAAAGTGGCGACTCACTTTCACAACTTTAAAATCACAAAAATCAATTTTCTGAACTTACAGCGAGTTCCAATCATAGATTTTCTCCCAAAGAGCATTTCAATTCCTCAGCGGATCGGATCAGTGCTCGGGGGAGGCCTCACAAGGTTCAATTTAACAAGTTTACAAAAATCACACTTATAACACTTATTAAGTAAAGGTTGTTGCTCTATCACTCGAACACTTAGAGGAGAGGTGGCATTAAACCAAATTCCAACTCCTATCACTTAGAAGGCATGAAGCTGATCAGGTCCCATAGCTAGAATCGCCCCTTTCTAGCTGAGGTGGATACACTAGCCCTATCCATCGAGTTAAGACTATGTGTACAGGTTTCGATGATTACCTGCATGGCATGAGACTTCTACACAAAGGGTTAAAGGTACCATAGCTATAGTTATTGGTATACACATATAACAATAGCATTTAAGGCAGCAATAACATTTATCATAATAACAATGGCAATTTAACTTTGAGCAAAAGATACAAAAATAGTGTAGTTTCAGAAAGAATATGAATTAGGCAATAATCACAAAGAATTATTATTGGATAAATAAAAATGATTTTTGGACCAATTGTCCTTTGGCAACCCAAGCTTTACAAAGAAATCACTTAATCATATTTGAGGATGGGATGAACTTAAGTTTCAAGATCTGAAGGTTCACATAACATGATATCACATATTTGTAACATAATATAATGTTACCCACACTTGAAACAAGATTATAGTGTTTACTCACACTTGTAGCATGAATATAGGGTTTATTCACCTTATGGTTCCTTTGCTCCTAATACATGTAGCCCTTTTGAACCTTAAAGTTCCTCAAGCTCTAACATAATTTAATTCAATATTTAGTATTTATTTAATCATGATGCTATCCTATCCCATAGCTACCCTACACACTTATAATATTTACATACACTTTGAGTTGCACATATAAGTGCACTCATCACTTACACATAACATGTTGACTTTAAAAGTTTTGTACACTTAGCCTTTATAGGCCCACATGAAAAAACATTACAATCATGTCAATACCTTTCTAAGGTCAACACAATATCATTACCTCAATATCAATATACTTTAACAATCATCTTAGTACACTTAACACTTCTATACATGTCATCTTAACAAATAACCTTTCAAACATCATGCTTGTCTCTTATGACCAATTCTTTCAATCAATCTGTTCTTAAGTTCAAGACCATTAATTCATTATTAATTCATCATAAAATCTATTTCCATATTATCCAATCACATTCACATTCTAATCACAACATAAGGTTAAGATACTCTAAGTATACCAAAGTGACTATATGCTTGGCTTGAGTCATTCTTTTAACCAACATGCAATTTAATCATTTATCATACATACATACATGTCAATAATTATTAAAATATATCACATAAAAATTATAGATATTGGGATAAAAATCCAATGTTGGCAGAATGTTCTTATTAAAGGAAAAACTGAATTTTCTTAATTTTCGCTCTTTCCGTCTATTATAGTAATATGTAGAAGCATGGTTTGAACCAAGATTTTTCATGTAATCAAAACAAAAATCATTTTAGAATATAAATATTTAGGAATCGGATCATGTATAAATCCAGATGCATGAAAATTTCAAACTTTAGGTTCTAGGATGAAAAACCATGAGTTTTCAAGCTTTTCGCGCTTTTTGTTTATTACAGCGATATGAAAACACAAGATTCAAATCATTATTTTTCATCCAAACAAAAACAATATCATAATAGAATTATTCCATACACAAAGTGGCCAGCCATATGCACTTGAAATCATAGAATTTTCTAACTTCTAAGTTCTAGTACAAAAACCTTGAATTTCTTTGTTTTCTGAAATATTTCAGTCATTACAGTAATATGTCAAATATGATTTAAGCCAGTGTTTTTCATCAAAACACATCATAAATCAGTTTAGAATGCAATGATACAGAAATCATCCCCCCTTGGTATAGTTTATGCATGAAAATTTTAATTTTGAGTCACAGGATTCACCTTTGGAGAAATCGCGTAGAAAGATTTGTGTTTTTGGTAGAGAATTAGATTTCTCTTTTAAAAACTCACCCAAACTGATTTAAATCTGTAAAAATCAGTAAACAACCAGTTCAAAATAATTTTCTCATAATTTATTTTATAGAAATCAGATAGGAAATTAAAAGAGAAGAAAAACTTATGATTACAGTCAAAAAATAACAAAATTGAAAGGTGTTTTCTTAATTTCGGTAGAGAGAATTGTTTTGAGGGAAATTTCTATCAAAATACTAAAAAATAGAGTGGTGGCTACTGGAACACTAGGGCTGGCCAAAATTTGGTGTTTTAAATGTAGGGTTTTGGGCAATTTTCACTAATACCCTTAATGAGCTAGGTTAGGAGAGTTTTTTAGTAGTGAGTTTTAGGTATTTGGGTTTTTTATTTAAATTAGGGCTGATTATAGGTAATTAAAATAATTATATTTTTCTTATTATTTTCATTAGAATTTCCCCCAAAAAACATTTATTTAAAAATAATTTAAAATACTTATAAAATTATTTTATACTTAAAAATCACCTTTTTACATGAAAATTCATTTTATGAAAAATAATTTATTTTATGCTAATGCATTTCATGTAAATCATTTATTTCACAATAATAATTCATATTAAGCATACTAAAATTAATTTAACATGCCCCAAACCCATAAATCACATCACACATAAAATTCACATAGTCACACAATTTATCACAATAACCCTAAACTCAAATAATTTGTCACTAAAACTCCTAGGATAGATGTGGGTTGTTATAGATATTAAGTGTTTAGATATTTTGCTATATGTTTTAGCTGTGTGGTGATGCCTTTGTATTTAGGTTCACAAACTAAATTTTGGGTATTTGATTGCAAAACATGGAGGGTACTTTAGATACAAGATTTGTGATTTTAGAAGTTATTTCTTCTTAAAAGAAATTATTGAATGCAAAATAAGTGGATGAAATTATGCACAATGGAGAAAAAGATATAGCTTTATTTGTTAAGTATAGAAAAATAAGACCATTTCATAGAAAATCTACCAACGAAAGAGGATAAAAAAAAAAAAAAAAAAAAGCTAAGGGAGGATCGCTGCATATTCTTTTGACTACAGAATTCTTTAGAGCATAAGGTAGAAGACTTGACAGCTCATTATGAGACTTTCAAGGAGCTATAGGAGTATCTTTCTTTCCTCCATTTGGGTCAGGATAATTTGTTTGGAATCTATGACACTACTTATGCATTCTATAGAGATGATCAATAAGATAAAACTCTTAACAAAAAATTTCACAGAATTTATGTCACATCCCAATTTTAGAGATATGATAATCCTAAAACATGGAAAGATATAAGGTTATCCACACTTGTAGAATCCACTCATGTACAAAATAACATTGCTTACGATCTTACTGAAACCTCATGCATTAACTTAATTATCCAATAATAAGGAAAAATTTAACTAGCGGAAGATAATTTAAAGAAAATACTTTTAGATATAATCCATATGAAAAGAATATTTAAGACTCCAAATAAATTATCAAATAAATAATATTCCAAAATGAAACTTCTAGGGCATCTAAAAACACTCTTCAATCATAGTATGCTAATGAACTTGGACAAGGAAATTCCTCAAGCAGAGTAGATTGCTTGAGCCATCACCTTGCCTCCTCATAATGCTCATCTGAAATCACACAAAGAAAAGGAGTGGGATAGATGATCTCAATGAGTAAACAATATAACTTACACAATAACACATATCACTTAGAAAGGGCTTATAGCTTATAAATTGTAGTTCATGATTCACAATTCATGATTCTAAGTTTGCAATTTAACAAGGTTCACAGAAATCACATATAGAACGTAAAGAGTAAGGGCTATTGCCATATTCACTCGAACACATAGAGGAGAGGTAGCATCAAATCAAATTCCAACTCCTAACATATAGAAAACCTTGAAACTAATCAGGCTCTATGGCCAGAAACACCCTTTCTAGCTGAGGTGGATACACTACTCCTATCCATTGGGTTAAGATCATGTGCATAGATTCCGATGATTACCCGCATCGGTATGAGGATTTTTGCATTAAAGGATTTATAGGTACCATAGCTAGAGCTAATGGTAATTACATATAACAACAACATTGAAGAATGTAATCACATGTAATACAATAATAATAGATGTTTAGTTTAATAAATAAAAGATAAATAACAGTGTAGTTTCAGAAAGAATATAAGTTAGGGCAATAATCACAAGGGTTTTTATTGTCATTGGATAATCAAAAATGGTTTGGGACCAATTATCCTTTGGTAACCCAAACTTAACAAAGAAATCATATAATTGTATTTGAAATTATAAAGAACTTGGTTTCAAGAATGTCAAAGGTTCATATATCATTATGGCTTGTACTTGTAACAATATCATACTATTTACTCACCTTGTGGTTTCTTAGCTCCTAATTACTATAGCCCTTAAACTTTTAATACTCCTCAAGCTTTAACATAACATTATATTTCAATACTTAGTATCTACTTAATCATCATGCTATCATATCCCATAACTACCCCATGCACATGTAACATTCATATACATTTGTAGTTGCACTTAAAAGTGCATTCATCACTTGCACATAACATGTTGACTTTTAAAGTCTTGCATACTTCGCCTTTATAGGCTCACATGAAATCACATTATAATTCATATTATGACTCTTTTAAAGTTAAAAAAAATATATCATGATCTTAATATCAATTCCATTTAACATTCAACTTAATACACTTAACACTTTCTATATGTATCAACTTTACGAGTAACCTTAAAAAGTCATGCTTATCTGTCTTGACCAAATCATACAATCAATCTCATATTCAATTTAAGATCATTAATTTGCTGTTAAACCATCATAAAACCCATTTCACATGTTACTTAATCATGTACACATATTGATCACAATATAATAGTTAAGATTAGGAAACCCTAGGTAGGCCAAATTCCTCTAGTCTTTGGTCTAGAGTCACTCCTTTGACTAACATGCAATTTAATCATTTATCATTCATGTATACATATCAATAATCATTAAAATATATCATATAAAAATTATAGACATTCGGATTAAATTCCCAATGTAGGCTGAATGCATCCATCAAGGAAAAACATGAATTTTCTTACTTTTCACACTTTCCGTTCATTATAGTAATACACAAAAAGATGGTTTAAACCAATATTTTTCATGTAATCATAACAAAAATCATTTTAGAACACCAATATATATAAATCATCATCCCCTCATTGAGTAAATGTATGAAAATTCTGATTTTAGGTTCTAGGGTGACAACATGGATTATTTTGCTTTCCGTATTTTCCAATCATTACAGTAATATACAAAAAATATGATTTAAATCAATATTTTTCATCTAAACACAACAAAAATCAATTTAGAATACATCCATGCACAAATTGGCAGCTCCCCTTGAATAATTGCATGAAAATTCTAATTTTAAGTTTTAGAGTTCACCTTTGGAGGATTCGCGAAGAAAGGGTTGTGTTTTCAGTTGAAAATCGGTTTCTCCTTCAAATAATTCGCCTAGACCTAATTATATAGCAATAAAACAGTAAATATACAGCCCCAAATAGATTTCTCATAGTTAGTTTCATAAAAATCAAATAATATATTGAAATGAATGAAAAACTTATGAAAACAATTACAAAATCACAAGGTTTGAAGGTACTTTATGAATTTCAGTTGAGAGATTATTTTGGACAGAGTTTTTCTATAAAAATTCTGATGAATAACATAATGGTGGTTGCTACAATAGGGCTGTCTGAATTTAGCTATATATATTTAGGGTTTTGATAAAATTACAAGTTTGCCATTAATGAGTTAGGTTATGAGTGTTTTGGTGTAGTGGACTTTTGGAAAATTTAGCCTTTTATTTTATTTATTAGCTGATTATAGATAATTAAAAATAAAATATTTTTATTATTGTACTCATTGAAATTTATCCCAAAATATTTATTTAAAAATATTTTTAAAATGCTCATAAAAATTATTTTATGCTTAAAAATCGTTTTATGCATGAAAATTCACTTTATGTGCAATAAATTATTTTATGCTTATGCACTTCATACACATCACTTATTTCACAATAATAATTCATATTATGCATATTAGAGCTAATCTAACATGCCACATACTCATCAATCACATATCTCATGAATGTCTATAAATTCACACACTTAGTCCTAATAGTTCTAAATTTAAGTAATTGTCATGGAAACTCCTAGAGTGGGTGTGAGTTATTACAATTTAACTATGTCAATAATGAATTAAACACTTTGATGCCTATTAAAAATGATATAAAATAGGTATGCTCAAAGGGAGTAAATGGCTTTAATTAGTTTCCTTTCAGGACTAAAATCGAAGTATTATGGTCTATCTTCCCAAATCTTAGCAAACTAAAATTTTGTTACTCTTAAGGAAGTGTATGTTCAAGTATTGCGCAATGCTCAGGAAACTCCCTACATTTTACATCTACAAAAGCTTTTGCCTTGGTAGGTTTTGGCTTCAACAAGGACACCATCTCTAGTTTTCAATTTTGTTCCTACACTTACCTTCTCTCCTATGTTCACGCTAGTGCATACAAGTAACAACATTGCATGTGTTTCTATCTTTCAAGCAACTAGGTTATTGACTCAGGAGCTACAAATCATATGATTGGCAATGTAGGGCTTTTAACATATTTGAGTTAAAAAAAAATATTTACGCATACGAGCTTAATCGAGAAATATTTCTCAATCTATGCTCTTTTATACCAGGTGGTGGAGATAAAAAAAAAATTGCAACAAAATTTATGAATGGCGAGGAGTGATAAATTGTAAAATCGCTAGTCATACTGGCAATGTTATTTTTATTTTATTTTATTTATTTATTTATTTATTTTTGCATAACTCATAGGTGTAGGTGTGTGGCATGTGGAGGTGTGGTGTAAAACCATTTTTTTTAATAAGTTGCTAGTTTAACTAGCAGCTTTCTTTAAGGTAGTGGTGGGTTTTTAAATAATTTTTTTAGCAAATTCTCACATGGTAAAGGCAAAGAATTGATCCATTTTGCACTGTTGCAACCCCACTCCTTGCTCAATAAATATTCAACGCCTAACTAATTAACACTCTAGTCCTTATTCTTTAGAAACTCACTCCTACAACTTCATTTCATATTCTTTCCAACACTATGGACTCTTCGTCTTTGTTAACAAAAATTTCCTTTTTCATCTTTGTTAACAAAAATTTCTTTTTCGAATAATTTTTTTTTGTTCATTTTTAAAAAATTTCTAAAATATTTTGCTGGAACACACTAGATTTGCTGAATTACTAAACAAGGTAACTTTTTAATAATTCATTAATATATTAATAATATTTAGTTTAAGTATGCTATTTTTAATTATTAGTATGTTAATAATTGTCACATCCCAATTTTGGAGATATGACGGTCCTAGAATATGGGGAGACATAAGGTCACCCACACTGTGGAACCCACTCAAGCATGTTTAAACATTGCCTAGGATCATACCAAACCTTATGCATGAACTTAATTTGACCATTTATAAAGGAAAACCTTGATTTGAGGAAGAATAGTTTAAAAATACTTTAAATAAAATCTATAAGAAAAGAACATTTTAAGACTCTAAACAAATTGTCAAAAATAATGATCCAAAAATAAAATCCCCCCAACAATAACTCCTAGAGCACCTAAAAGAGACTCATCATATCATTGCATGGTAATAAACTTGGACAAGGAAATTCCCCAAGCAGAGTAGATTGCTTGAGCTCTTGCCTCCTCATAATGCTCACCTGAAACCACACAACGAAAAGGGGTGAAATAGATAATCTTAATGAGTAAATAATATAGCTTATACAGTAACACATATCCCTTAGAAAAGGGCTCATAGCTCATAATTCATAGGTCATGATTCATAATTCATGGTTCATTTTTTTCAATTTAGCAAGGTTTGCAGAAATTACACTTGTCACTAGTGAGTGAAGGCTGTTGCTATATTCACTTAAATACACTGAAGAGATGTGGCATCAAGCCAAATTCCAACTCCTATCACTGAAAAAGTATAAAACTGATCAGGCCCCACAGTTAGAATTGCCCCTTCTAGCTGAGGTGGATACTTTGTCCCTATCCATTGGATTAAGTCCATGTGTATAGGTTCTGATGATTTCCCATATTGACACGAGGATTTCTATGTAAAAGGGTTTATTGGTACCATAGCTAGAGGTAATGGCAATCACTTATAACAATAGCATTAAAGAATGCAATAATATATAACATAATAGCAATAGAAGTTTAGCTTATTGAACAAAAGATAAATAATAGTGTGGATCCAGAAAGAAAGTAAGGTAAGACAACAATTACAAAGGTTCTTTCTTATCATTGAATAAACAATAATGTTTTTGGACCAATTGTCCTTTGGCAACCCAGGCTTAACAAAGAAATCATATAGTTATAATTGAAAACAGAAAGAAACTTAGTTTTCAAGAATATCAAAAGTTCACATCTCATGATAACTCATACTTGTAACATAAATTTAATGTTTACTCACCTTATGATTCCTTAGCTCCTAATCGTTGTAGCCCTTGCACCTCTAATAATCCTTAAGCTCTAACATTAACATTATAATTCTTTACTTAGCATTTTCTTAACATCATGCTATCCTATCCCATAACTACCCTATGCACATATATCATTCACATAAACTTGGAGTTGCACTTAGAAGTGCACTCATCACTTGCACTCATCACTTGCACATAACATGTTAACTTTTAAGTCTTGCACATTTTGCCTTCTTAGGCTCATATGAAGTCATATAATAGTTCATATCAAGACTTTTCTAAAGCCACACATGATAAATCATAACCTTAAGATCAATCTAATTAAATTTTCAACTTGGTATACTTAATACTTTCCATATATATATCAACTTAACAAGTAAACCTTTAAAGTGTCTTACTTGTCTTCTTTGACGAAATCATACAATCAATCTTATAAGCAATTTAAGATCATTAAATACAATTAACACATCATAAAACCTAATTTACATGTCACTTAATCATATACATATATTAATCAAACATGATAATTAGGGTTTAAAACCTTAGTGTAGGTTAAACCTCTCTAGGCTTTGTCTAGCGTTATTCCTTCAACCATCGTGCAATTAAACCATGTATCATTCATATACATATGTCAACCATCATTAAAATATCTCATTCAAAAATTATAGGCACTGGGATCAAAATCCCAAGGTAGGCCGAATGCACACAATCATGGAAAAACATGGATTTTCTTGCTTTTCGCGCTTTCCGATCATTACAGTAATATACAAAAACATTATTTAAACCAATATTTTTCATCTAAACATATCAAAAATCATTTTAGGACACAAATATGCAGGAATTAGCACCCGCCCCCCCCCCCCCCTATGCATATGCATGAAAATTTCAACTTTTAGGTTTTAGGGTTCACCTTTGATGGATTTGTGAAAAAATAATTGTGTTTATGGTTGGAAATCAGTTTCTCCTTTAAATAAAACACCTAGGCTGAATTTAACATCAAGAAAAATAGTAAATATACAGCCCCAAATGGATTATTCATGATAGTTTCACAAAAATCAAATAGTAACTTGAAAGAAGAGAAAAACTTACGAAGACAATCACAAAATCGCAAGGTTTGGAGGCACTTTATGAATTTCGGTTGAGAGGGAAGTTTTCAGAGAATTTTTTGTAAAAATTATGATGAATAACATAATGGAGGCTACCACAATAACAAGGAGGCTGAATATTAGGTTTCGTTTAGAGTTTTGTGCAAAATTACAAGTTTACCATGAATGAACTATGTTAGGAGTGTTTTGATGTATTGAGCTTTTGGTTAGTCGGGCCTTTAATCTAATTTATGGGTTGATTATAAATAATTAAAAATAATATATTTTTAGTTGATTATAAATATTAAAAATAATATATTTTTCTTATTATTTTCATTAAAATCCCCTCAAAATATTTAATTAAAAATATTTTAAAAGTGCTCCTAAAAATTATTTTATACTTAAAAATTGCTTTGTGTATGAAAATTCAATTTATATGCAATAGATTATTTTATACTTATGCATTTCACATAAATCACTTATTTCACATTAATAATTCATATTTTGTATATTATAACTAATTTAACATGTCTTATACTCATCAATCACATAACACATGAATTTTTATATAAGCACACATTTTGTCATAATAGCTCTAAATTCAAGTGAATTGTCATGAAACTCCACGATGGTTATGGGTTGTTACAATAATTTAAGATAATTTGTTTATCATATTCATGTTATTTTTTTTTATTATGTTACTATGTTATTAAATTTTAGTTATATTAAAATTGTAAATAATATTTGTTAAAATGTTATTTTTATTATTATGCTAAATTTTTTTAATATTTATTAAATTTTGTTATTACTATGTTAAAATTGTTATTATGATGGTAAAATGTTTAAAATATATATATATAAAATAATAATAATAATAATAATAATAATAATAATAATAATAATAATATAAAATAGATAGTAATAATTTAAATTATTAGTCGATTAGATTTTGATTGGATTAAAATAGCAACACTAATAATTAAAATAACATACTCAAAATCCAATCGAATAATAAAATTAAACTTGCACTAGGATAGAAATTATATTGGAACTGAATTAATTGGACTTTAACTCCAAAGTACTATAGTTTTTGATATTGGAGCCAAATTAAAAATCTGAACTTGCACTTTTATCCCATTTGTACAACAAAGACAAACTATGGTCGACAAAAAAAAATTTATCCCATAGGCTGCATTCCTCAATGAACGCTACTTAAACTAAGGACATGTCACTTCTTATTTGCCAGCCTTTAAAAAAAAATCAATAACATCAATATTGCTAATTTAACTAGTGATATTGTAAAAAATTAGATATTGATGTGATCTTATATCGCTAATTTGAATGGCGATTTTCTCTTAGGGCATATCCACTTGGCTCAAACAACACATGGTGGAAAATATTTTTCGTCTAAACTTATCTATGGAAATATTTTTTATTTTTTATATAAATAGGTAAAAAATTTGATGACATGGATATTCTCTCTTCTTTCCAATCTTCCTCTAATCTCCTTAGTGTTACTATTATTGATGGCTTTTCTACCTCTGTTATTGGCAATGGTACAACATGTCCTACTTTTAGTATTTCCTTGTCTTCTATTTTGTGTTTATCCTATTTCCCATTTAATTTGTTATCTATGAGCCAATTAACCATAAGCTATAGATGTGGTGTTTACTTCTTTCCTGACTATTGTGTCTTTCAGGATCTTGGGACAAAGATGATTATAGGTTAGGTCATCAGACTAGTGATCTTACATGCTTGATTGAGATCTTTTGTCACCATTACTGAAGCCTCTGTTCTACAACTTCATTATCATTTGGGTCATCTGTCTCTTACATCCTTGAAGAAAATGATTCCAAAGTTAGAGACTATATTTGAATGAGTTTTCTCAATATGCTAAACAACATCTTGTGTCAACAATATCTTGTGTCTTACTTACTAAGAATAAATAAGCACATTGCATCCCCATTTGAAATAGTTCACTTAGATGTTTGGGGACTATGTCCTATCGATTCTATGTTTGGTTTTTAAGTATTTAGTCACATTTATTGATAATTGCTCTAGAATAACTATGTTATATTTAATGAAAATTCAAACTTAGTTGTTTTCAATCTTTTTTACCTTTTATGCTGAAATTAAAAACCCATACAATTCATTTATTCACACTTTTCGTAGTGGTAATGCTAAAGAATACTTTTCAGCTCCCTTTAAGAGTTTCTTGCATCAAAATTCCATCATCCATCAATCATCTTCTGTCATTACATGCCAACATAATGGTGTTGTAGAATGAAAAAATAGATACCTAATAGAGGTTGCACATGCCCTCATTTTCCATATGCATGTCCCTAAAATTTTTTGGCAAATGATGTTTGTATTGCTTCTTACTTGATTAATCGTATGCCTTCCTCAGTCCATAATGGTCAGGTTCCTCTTTCTTACTTCCATCATAGCCCCCTTTCCTTTTCCCCTTTAGTTTTTAGGTGTACATGTTTTGTTAAGGCTATTCATCCTTAGATGTCCAAACTTGATCCTTATTCTCTTCTGTGTATTTTCCTAGGATATCCTTACTCAAAAGGGTTGTAGATGCTTTTCTCTAAACTTAGGTCAATATCTTGTCTCAGCTGATGTCAATTTCTTTGAAACTTTGCCATTTGCTCATTCCTTTTATTCCATAATGACCTTCCCTGAGTTAATTAATGATTTTCTTATATATACTACTCAACGATCATCAAAGCCCACTAAGTCTCCTCCCCCTTCTCATCCTCCCATCATTCATATTTATTCATGTCGTTTGCAGAAATCTACTATGCTTATAAGTATAGCACCAAACTTACCATTCCTACTAACCCCTGCCTTGCCTTTAGATCCTTCTCCTTTATATTCACCTGATCCATCTATGGACCTTCCTTTTGCTCTTCATAAAAGTAAACCTTCTTAAACTTACCCTTTAGCTTCATATGTTTCCTATCATGGCCTTTCTCCAAGGTACAGATCCTTTATCACCTTGTTAGATTACGGTGCTCTTCCTAAAATAATTTAAAAAGCCTTATCTCATAAAGGGTGGCAAGCAGCTATGGAAGATGAGATGTTAGCTCTTGAGCAAAATGATGCATGGGACCTAGTTCTCTAGCCTTATGGTAAGAAAGCCATTAGTTGCAAATGCATGTTCACAGTTAAAATGAACTCTGATGGCACAATCTCAAGATTGAAAGCTTAGCTTATAGCTAAAGGATTTGCTTAAACTTTTAGGATAGACTATTTAGAGACTTTTTCTCCTATTACTAAACTTAGTTCCATCTGACTATTTATCTCTCTTGTTGCTTTATATCACTAGCCATTTCACCAACTTGATGTAAAAAAATACCTTTCTTCATGTTATCCTAGAAGAAGAGATATATCTGGAGCAACCACCTAGATTTGTTACTCAAGGGTAGTCTGGTAAAGTTTATAAACTTAAAAAAATCATTATATGAGGTCAAACAATCTCTCATTGCTTGATTTAGCCATTTTAGTGTAGTGTTGTTAGACTTTGGTCTACATCGAAGTGCTTATAATTTGTCACATCCTACCCTTAGAGATATGAAGGTCCTATAGCATAAGGAGACATGAGGTCATCCAGACTTGTAAAACCCCTTAAATACTATACTAATTTGTCACATATAAATCCAAAGATCGTAGCCCATAAATCCATTATCAATGTATCCCATTTGTTAACCATTAATCATGCATACTTAGTTGCTTCATGAGTTATTAGAAATACCATAAGTCTTATATCATACTAATACTTATGCCTTAATAATTTATCATAATTATCATGCTAATAATAATACATTTAAGTTATTATAGCCCATAAGAATCCTTAAGATAATAGTAATCTCTTAAATGTGTGATAACAGTAATATAACTCTTGGAGCAGTAAATAATATTTGGAGTTCACAAAATTATTAATGAAATCAATCATAATGAATAAAGCAATCTCCCAAACAGTGAAATGGTACTTAAGAAGATTACCTTATTCGACCTTTTAGCTCTCCAAAAAAAAATATAAACTACTAAGAGGTGAGATAAACTCAATAAGAACACGATATACTAATAAAATATGCATGCAAGTACAAGTGAGGTAAAAGGGATGAATCAACTCGTATTTTATGTATCTCGTATGGAAATTTTAGCAAAAACCATTAGATTAAAAGTAGTATGCTTATGTCTTACCTACTTCTTTCACGCATTAAGGCATAAGATTGATTAGGTCTTATGGCTAAGACCTTTGACCATTCCTAGCTAAGGTCCAAATATGCTCATCCTCTCTATGGGATTTTACCATGTGCACAAGTTCAATGTATAATCCCACATTAGTTAGGGATTTCTACTTTCAAAGGAATCACATGTATTATATATATATATATATATATATATATATATATATATATATATATATATATATATATATATATATATATATATATATATATATATATATATATATATATATATATATATATCTGTGTGTGTGTGTGTGTGTGTGTGTGTGTGTGTGGGAATAATAATTAAACATGGCATATATGAAAGATAATCCTCAAGAATTTGATAAGGTTTTGATAATGATCTCATGGAATCATTGAACAATATGACATATATGAAAAATAATATACCTTAAAAATTTGATTAGGGTTTTGATATTAATCTTATGTGATAGTTTGGTGTCAATAGTTTCATTAAAGGTATACAATATATCAATAGGCCTAAGGCACTCAATGGCAATCCTAGCATATCAAGAGATATCATTTTGGGGATGAATATGCAATAGAAACAATAGCTAGGATTTCAATAATCTCATATAGTTTTCACCTGTCACAATTATGGACGCACATATTGATATGAGAAAAATGTAATTTTTACAATCAATTCATCAGTTGAGCTTTAAATCATTCAATTTAAGTTTAAAGAGGGACAATTGGACATGCAATTAGAATTAAACAATTTAGATTTAGAAATCATATTAGGGCTAAATATGATAAATTGGGGAAAGTCTCAATTAGTCAATTAATCATTTAATTGAACTTCAATTCATTTAATTCATGCATAAAAGAACACAATTTGACACTCAATTGAACTTAACACTTAGAATTTTAAAACCCCTAATTTTGCCAAATTTAGGGAAAATTAGGGAAACTATTAATTACACTTAAATTTCTCCAATTGAGCATTAATACATAAAATTAAATTATCCAATTGCATAATTAAACAATCAGTTTTAACAAATCATTATAGAATTAGAAATTCATACTTAGCCAAAATCCTAAATTGGGAAAATCCTAAGAGAGTATTTGATAGGCTATAATGAGATGTAATATAATGTAATAAAATGAATTTTTAATATAAATTTACATTAGAAATTCATTTGATTATATTTAACATGCACCCTAAATTCATGCTTCTAATTCAAAATTTAACATGCAATTAGCTACTAATTAAACACAAATCAAATGCCAATTAAAAGAAATCAACCATACCAAGGTGAGGGGAACCTCACACTACAACCAATTCCATAAATTAACACATTCATCATTCAATTAACAAGCTAAGTAACACAAATAAACATACATTATAAGTTATAGGCCATGGACTTAAAAACCTATCTTGGTCAATCCATGGAGAAGAAAAATATTTAAGAAAATTCAAGTAGAAAAGTGATTCAAGAATTGACCTTGGTGCGAAGAGAGGAAGAGTTTTAATGAGGACTTAGCCTTGAATCTCCTTCTCCCTCAAAACATTATGGAGGCCCAATCCTTAGAAGGAAGAAAACGAAGGAAAAACTTAGTGAAATGGGAAAGAGATCAAAGACTCAAGCGAAGGGTTCAAATGAAGAAGGTTTCAAGTGTAACTCACCTTGAAAATCCAAATTTTAGTGGAGACTCTATGATGGCTAAACCATGGAGGAGATTGGAGAGAAATATGTTTTTTTTTTCTTTTTAAGTTGTGTGAATAAGAAAATGGAGGAGAAAATGATGCTTATATATTTAGTGAGAAAAGTTAGGTTTTTACTTAAGAAAGGACAAAAGTGCCCTTAATGAGATGGGTGGAATAATTCTAGTACTAGGTTAAATGGTCATTTAATTGGTGATGATAGTTTGGGTGGGAGGGTTTTGAATTGAATTTTAGATCTAGTCAAAATTTTCCGTTATTGGTTGACAATGACGCATTCCTGATGTGTCTAGGTAAGAATGCAAGTGCCAAAGTCCATCTTTTACCCTAAATAGAGTTTCTCTACACATGTGATGGTGGAGTCTACTAGACACATGCATACAAATTAATGGTTCAAATGATTTTTAATTTCACATAATTAAGCACTTAATCACATAATCACGTTAATCACTCTCATCATCATATTAGGCATAGTGTAATTAATTATCAGACATAAAGTAGAAATAATAGTGCAATAATAACACCATATAATTTGATTACAGACAATGAAAAAATAATACAATATAATTAAATTGCAGACACAGTAGCCAATAACACAGCACAGACAATATAGAATTAACATAGCTATAGTGTAAACATTAACATAGACATGGTGTAAAAATTAATACAGGCATCATGTACAAACAATACAGATGTAGTGTCAAAATTATACAAAGTTACAAGGTATTACTCTGTATTCTATTGCAGCTTGGTTTTTAGTTGCATTTTATTAGTTGTATATGTAGATGATGTTGTGATCACTAAAAGTGATAG
This sequence comes from Reutealis trisperma, assembly GCA_947687605.1. Classification (NCBI taxonomy): domain Eukaryota; kingdom Viridiplantae; phylum Streptophyta; class Magnoliopsida; order Malpighiales; family Euphorbiaceae; genus Reutealis; species Reutealis trisperma. The sequence goes on from CANTUT010000753.1 coordinate 281,125, forward strand.
TTTATGTATTAGTGGACTTAAAAATTGTTTCTTCAAGTTTTAGGTATTTGTGAACTTCAAATGTTTCTTCAAGGTCAGTTTCAAACAAAAGACCTTAGCAATCTCAAATATTTCCTAAGAATTAAGGTTGGTAGATGCTCTAAAGGTATCTTTTTTTCTTAGAGAAAATATACTCTAGATTTATTGACTAAGATAGGGATGTTAGATGTGAAGCCATGTGATACTCCAATGGCTACTAATGTGAAGCTAAATTCTGATGATGATGAAAATGATGGACAATCTTGAGAAATATAGTCTATATAGAAGAGTGGTTGGTAAACTAAATTACCTTACAGTTACTCATCCTGATATTGCCTTTCCTATTAGTATAGTTAGTCAATTTATGTCTCTCCTAGGACCTCTCATTGGAATGTTGTGCAAAATATCCTAAAGTACTTAAAGGTATTCCTAGACGAGGGGTTCTATATAATGATCATGGACATAATAGTGGAGGATTTGTCTGATACATATTGGGCAGGATCGATTATAGATTGGAGATCCACTATGGGGTATAGTGTACTTGTGAGTGGTCATTTAATCTTTTAGAAAAACAAGAAATAGAATATGATTGCCAAATCTAGTGCAGAGTCTAAGTACCAAGCTATGACATATGCTACTTGTGAATTTATATGGGTCTACTAATTACTTATTGAATTAGGATGAAACCTCTTTCATTAGAAGCTATGTTGTGATAACCAAACTGCGATTCATATTACTTCTAACCCAATATTTTAGGAACATACTAAATGAATAGAAGTCGACTACCATTTTGTACAAGATAAGGTGCAACAAGGGCTCATTAACCTTCAACATGTGAAGATTGGTGATCAACTTATTGATTTTTTCACTAGGGCTCTTCTAGGTTGATTATATTAGTAACAAGTTAAGCATGATGAATATATATGCATCAACTTGAGGGAGAGTGTTAGAATTGGATTTATATATAGATATATAATTAGGGTATTTTAGTGATAAATGCTTAATTGACTATATTTTAGCCCTTGTTCTTAATGTGTTTTATTCTTAAATTGAGTTTGATTTGTTTGTTTAAGTGTTTTTCTAGAATTCTTTTATGTTTTAGGAGCCATGGATCGATTTATTAAGAAACTACGAAGCCAAGGAGCGAAAACAAAAGAAAATGGGCAATATATTGAAGATCATTCCTGTCCCATGGCCAGAGCCATGCCTATGGGGTTGGGCATAGCCTAAGGAATCAGGGGCAGTAGCCTGAAATGGGGTGAGACAACTTTGAATACCTTGTAGTATTTTGAGCATAACTTAAGCTGTAGAGGTCCAATTGAAGTGGTTTAGGTACCTTTGGAAAGCTAAGAGAGAGAGCTACAAATCTTAAGAAGGCAGAGATTCTAGTTCCTTAATTTTCTGACCTAAAATTAGCATGCAATTCAGACATTGTATCTTGGCACCTAGCCTAGCTGTGCTAACATGGCAAAAATTGGCCAATCCATGGTTGACACCTATCCAAACCCTAATGAGCCTCAAAGCACTATAAAAGGACATAATTTACATTAGAAAAGTAGAGTTTTTTCTCCTAGGTTTTTAATAGCCGCCTTTAAAGGGGGAGAAGGAGTTTTGTGCAGAATTTTCATAGTGAAGATCCAATAAGCTATAGATTTTGAAGAGGAATGAAGATCGAAGTAGGGATTTCTCATCGTTCATAGATTTTTTGAGTTTCTTTTACCTTCTCTTGTATTCTTTATTTCAATTCTCTGATATGAACTAATTTGTTATTTATCTAGATAAAGATAAACCCTAGTTCTTAATTCTATGAATTGAATAATTTGTTTTAAATCAATTTATCTTTGGATTGTTTTATTTTCATGATTTATGATATTTATTCTGATTGGCAATTACCAGTTTGTTAATTAGTTATTATTTCTATATTGGATAAGTAGAGATACCCTGATATAGGTAGATCACTCATAGGAATAGAGAGTTGATTGGGGTGCTAGAGATAGACCTATAAGACTTCTTTAGATGTTAATCTCTTGAATTTAATGCTGCTCTGATTATAGGGTTTTGAATAGATTCCCCTGTAAAACTTAGGAAGTTAGGGATTTAATCACTTGAGAAAGGTTTCTATCTAATTTAGTGAGAGTCCAATTCAATTCATTGTTTAAATGATTCATACCATTGTTCTTGACATGCATGAAAGGCTAGGGGAATTCAATATCTAGATGAACTTTGCTATTGATTTTCTGTCATCTATCCTTTATTGCTTTCATAGATTGGTTTTAAATAGTTTAGTTTAATTAATCTTGAATTTGGTTCAACTAGATAATAGTTTAAGTTTGAGCTAGTACTTGTGTTAGTGTCTTTGTGGATTGACCTCATTACTAGTATATTACCTAAATGATAGGTGCACTTGCTTAGAGCTAAGGTAAAATTAGTCATCGAGCTATTATAAATGTAAAACTCCTAATGTTGCAAAATACCAGTCATTTAGTCAATTCACAATATAAATCTTTTTGTGAAATCTTAATTTTGCACCCTTCAGTATGCATTCGAACTTTAGAAGCACTTAGACTTAGTGAACAAACCTCCAGAAGCTGAAATCTCTCAAATGGGAAAATTGAAAAAATCAAAACATGGCTTTTTGACATTTGAGCCCTTTCAAATCATTCAAAACTGAGTAACAAATACATTGCAACTAGAATGGCAAAAAACGGACAAGAAATAAGCCAGAACAGGTGGATCAACATCGGTTGCCATAATGTCATAGAGCCTTATGCGGTGCCGTAGAGGCTTATACGGTGCTACAAAGGCCTGTACAAAAACCTAAGCATGTTTTTGTTTTTCTACAATCCCACATTAAATATGAACAACTTCTATGCTTCAACTCTCTCTATATATATAGAGGACCTCTCCACACTTTAAAACACTAACTTTTAGAGCTTGAAAAGTATTACTTCAAGCAAACCAAATTTGGGGGTTTCTCTTTGATTCCTACCTGACTAGTTAAAGGCTTTTCGCCCATCTGTTCGAGGCAAGTCTATTGTCTAAGACTCATTTTTCCAAACAGAGGCTAGCCGCCACCTACTAAAGCTAGTCGCTGCCCGCCATCCGAGACTAGCCGCTGCCTGCCATCCTAAGGCTAGCCGTCGACTGCCATTCTAAGGCCAATCATCACTTACTATTTGAGATAAGCTTCTTCTCCTTGTGAATCCTTAATTTTGCACCTTCCAATATGTGTTTGAACCTTAGAAGCACTTAGGCTCGGTAAATAAACCTTCAAAAGTCAAAAACTCTCAAAATGAAAAAATTAAAATATTTCTTTTTGACATTTAAACCATTTCAAATCATCTAAGACTGAGTAACAAGTATAACACAACTGGAATTATGTAAAACGGATGAGAAACGAGCAAGAACGGGCAAAGATGGGCGAAACGGGCGAAAGGAGGGCCCGTTGCCACAGAGGTCTGCAGCATTGCCGCAAAGCCCTTTGTGGAACCACAAAGCTATGTGGCACTGCCGCAAAGACCTCTACAGAGCCACAAAGGCCTCTACGGCAACTCTAAAGAAAATTTAATTTTTTGCAATCCCACATTGGAATTTTGTGTTTTCTATACTTTAAACCTCCTCCTATATATAGAGGGCCTCCCCACACTTCAAAACACGAACTTCTAGAACTTGAAAAGCATTACTTCAAGCAAAATGCTTTGCATTTGCTCCTTGCTTAGCAAAGCAAGTTGATGGGTTTCTCCTTGATTCCTACCTGACTAGTTTAAGGTTTTTCGCTACCCGCCTGTTTGAGGCAAGTCTCTTGCCCAGGGCTCTTGTCTCTTGCCTAAGGCTAGTTATCGCCCGCCATCCGAGGCTAGCCACTGCCTGGCATCTAAGGCTAACCGCCGCCCATCATTCGAGACTAGCCACCACCTGCCATCCAAGGCCAGCTGCTGCCCACTATCCAAAGCAAGCCGTCGCCTGCTGTCTAAAGCCAGTCGCTGCTCACCATTCAAGGTAAGCTTCTTTTCCCTTAGTTTATTTGCCTCTTTTAGTTAGTTGATTAAATTGATTCATCTATGTTGCTAGCTAATCAACTAGGTAATCAATCAAATTAATTAATTAATTCAATTCTCTTTTAATCAATAAATCAAAACATGATAAAGTGGCTAGGCTAAACTAACCTTTTCGCAAAAAGGGAGAACTCGTGGGTTCTTATTTCTATTCAAAGGGATATGTAGGCATGCTTAATTCAGGCATTGAATCCAATTAAAACTAACTAACTCTCCCCCTATCATCTTCTTCACTTACTATTATTTTGTTTTATGTTACTTTGTTATTAGGCTTCATTTGGTGAATGTGTGACTTTCCTAGAACCCATAAGGGCTAGAAGAGGTATCCCCTAAGTTTGTATTTCATTATAATATTAACTCTCTTTTATTTTGAATTCTAATTGTATATAAACTTTATAGATTAAATAATCATGCATATTATAAATTGTTCATGCATTTTAGTTTATTCATGAAATATATTTTAAGTCACTTTTATATTATTTGGCCAAACTTATTTTGTTAAATTAAATCGAAAATCTAGTCCCCGAATTCTCTTTGGTTTCGAGGCTAGTGATCATTTTCCTTTGAGTAAAAATTGAAGTCAAATGGGTTTTTTCTTATATTTTCCCAAATAAAAATAAATTAAGGTGGCAACTCTAAGAAATAATTTTCAAATCTATCAAAGATAAGCCCAAGGGCTTCCTCGTGAGTTCTTTCCCAAATAAGCATTTAGATTCCATTTCAGCGGATCGAACCAGTGCTCGAGCGAGGCTTCACACTCCTTTAATTTTCTTTTAGTTTCTTTGCCTCATTTAGTTAGTTAATTAAATTGATTCATCTAGGTTGCTAGCTAATCAACTCGGTAATCAATTAAATTAATTAATTAACTTAACCCTCTTTTAATCAATCAATCAAAACATGATAAAATAGATAGGCTAAACTAACCCCTTCACAAGAAGGGAGAACTGCATGGGTTCTGATTTCCATTCAAAGAAATATGTAGGCATACTTGGTTCAAGTATCGAATTCAATTAAAACTAACCAACTCTCTCCTCTATCACCTTCTTCACTTGCTTTTATTTTACTTTCTTTTATTTAGATATTAGGTTTAGTTCAGAGAATATGTGACTTTTTTAGAACCCATAAGGGCTAGAGGAGGTATCTCCTAAGTTTGAAATTTTCTTATAATATTAACTTTCTCTTATTTAGAACATTAGCTATGTTTTTACTTTATTGTTGAAATAGATGAATTGAATGTTCATGCATATTATAAATTATTCATGCATTTTAATTTGTTCATGAAATATATTTTAAATTACTCTTATATTCATTGGCCAAACTTATTTTGTTAAAATAAACTGAAAATCTAATATCTGAATCCTCTTTGGTTTTGAGACTAGTGATCTTTTTCGTTTGGGTAATAATTGGAGTCAATTGAATTTTTTCCTTATATTTTCCCAAATAAAAATAAATTAAGATGGCACTCTAAGTAATAATTTTCAAACCTATCAAAAATAAGCCCGATGGCTTCCTTGTGAGTTTTTTTGTAAATGAGCATTTCGATTCGCTTTAACGGATCGGACCGGTGCTCAGGTAAGGATCAGGCTGGTGCTCGGGCGAGACCTCACACTTTGCCGTAATGCTCATGTATATATTAATTATTGTTGATAATTCAAATGGTTGAGTTGCACAAATATCTCAAAATAACATATATTAATAAATAAAAATACATATAAATATTTTATATTTATTTTTAGAAAAATCGTAGTATTTCCTTTCGTAATTATATTGAAAAATTTGAAATTTAATTGTTTTTCTTTATAAAAACTAGTGATAAATTTTAAAAGTTAAACTTTTAGTTTTTAATTGAAAAAAAAAAAAAAAAAAAAAAAAAGGGCTAACGTTACCTTGTAAAGGTAAACAGGTAGAGATGGGAATTGTCCAAAGGCACGTTCAATTTAATTTTACCAAACATTTATATTTAGTATTTAGGTGTTCAACCGTTTAATGTTAGAGATCAAGCACAGAACTAAACGGGCGCTGTGTTAACAGATGTATCTATTAGGCTAAGTTGATGACATAAACGCATCTCAATTTTAATTTTAATTTTAATTTTTCCTTATGTAAATTAATGTACCACTCAATTTTAATTTTACTCTTTTCATACATAATTCAATGTTGTGAATTGTCACAATTTATAATTACTATATTTTATATCAAAGAGATTGATTATTGATTATTATGCATAAATAATAATAATATGCTTATAAAAGAATATACATACATGCAACATCCGTGTTATAAAAACTAGTATTTTATAAAAAAAAAATAATATTTCATAAAATATAATTTTTGCTTATTCCTTTTTTTTTTTTTTTTTTTAAAGGATAATAGTTATGGCTACTAGATTCTCATCTTCTTCTTGTCACATAAGTTGACACAATACTTTTGGCTTCTTTGAAACATTCCAAATATGAAAGCTAAATATAGCAAATTAATAAGCTATTCTAAAACTGTAAACAAACTTATTATCAACTAACCCATTTACAGCCTTTTTCTCATCCCTACAAAGATCAACCCAAAAAAGAAACTTGCAAGAATGCGAAGAAACAACACCTTCCTTGCAAATCTTGTTGATTAATTCATTTTCAATCTCTCTCTCTTTCTCTCGCAACTCTCACAATTTCTTGCAAGCTTTCCTCATAATTGCTTTCATTTTCAATTGGGCTCGAACCATGGCACGAGCCTGCAATTTACTATTATGGAGATATTATTGTATGGTGTTATTCTCAATCAATCTTATACAGGTCTTCTCATCAGTTGTACCAGGTATGGGTGTGAATTGGGGGAACATAGCATCACATCCGTTGCCTCCAAATATAGTTGTTCAAATGCTGAAGGACAATGGCATAACTAAAGTTAAACTTTTCGATTATGATTCTTGGACCTTAAGTAGCTTGGCTGGTTCAGGCATTGAGGTTATGGTTGCTATTCCAAATAAAATGTTGGAAGATATATCTCAAAGTTATGATCATGCCAAAGATTGGGTTGAAGATAATGTGGTAGAATATTTAAAAGATAAAGGAGGTGTTGATATCAAGTAAGTCCACCTCATTAATTTAGTCAAAAAATTATACAATTTAAATTAATGAATTTGTTCAAAATGTTACTCATTTTAACAATTAAATAAGGTTATGGTGTTATTTTATTACAATTTAAATTAAACTCGGAACATGGCTTAATGATTAAAAAAAACAAAGAATTCTTTTGAAAAATTGTAATTATACCAAACATTTAGAAAAAGTCTATTTTACCCTATTCTAGAGATTTTGAGTAATTATATTCATATTATTAATTAGTCAATTATGCATACCATTTTTTTTTCTAACCATTCATTACTAAATTGAATTCTAGCATAATCCTCTATCAATCTCTTGTCAATTTAAAAAAAAAAATAAAAAATTGATAGGTCTAATTTTAAAAAATTAGGGCAAAATAGTCTATTTCGAAAAATTTGGATACAATTGTAATATTTTGAAAGGTTTGAGCTTTTTTAATCCTTAGTTCATTGAAACATTGAAATTTTATTATTATTATTATTTGATTTTTTAAGCTTCCGATGTCAACTGATATTATTTTTTTTGAAATATATAAATATACATAGACAGAAAAATGACAACTGATATCATTTAAATAATAATTGCTAATCACAAACAATTAATTCCAATAGCTGAATCAAACAACACCTTCACAAATTTTTCAGTTTGGCAATTTCCAGATTGTTATTCTTTAAATATATGCTTGAATATGATTTTTTTTTTTTTTTCCTTATATGTCTTAGTTTTGGATTTCTTTGTAGATATGTAGCTGTGGGAAATGAACCGTTCTTGAAAGCGTATGATGGTGAATATCATAAAACAACATTCCCAGCTTTACAAAACATACAAAAAGCTTTAGATGAAGAAAAAATTGGAGACAAAATCAAAGCCACAGTACCTTTTAATGCTGATGTTTATGATGGAAATAAGCCATCAGAAGGTTATTTTCGTCATGATGTTAGAGAAGAAATGCATAAAATCATAACGCATCTCCACCAGCATAAAGCTCCATTTGTCGTTAACATTTACCCATTTATTAGTGTTTATCAAACCACTGGCTTCCCTTTAGAATATGCTTTCTTTGATGGTAGTAGCAGAAAAGTATATGATAAAAACATTACATATACTAATGTTTTCGATGCAAATTACGACACTCTTGTTTGGGCATTAAAGAAAGCTGGAGTTCCTGATTTAAAAATCTTTGTTGGGGAAGTTGGTTGGCCAACAGATGGTCATCAATATGCAAATACTAATTTTGCTAAGAGATTTTATGATGGTCTTTTAAAGAAAATGGCTTCCAAGAAAGGAACACCACTTAGGCCTGGAATTTTAAATATCTACTTATTTGGCCTACTCGACGAGGACATGAAAAGTATTCAACCAGGCACTTTTGAGAGACATTGGGGAATATTTCGATATGATGGACAACCTAAATTTCCTATGGATTTATCTGGACGAGGTCATAATAAAATGTTAATTGCAGCAAAGGGTGTTCAATACTTGCCTAAACAATGGTGTGTTCTAAGTGACGATGTTATTGATTCTAATAATAATTTAATACCAGCTGGATTAACTTATGCTTGCTCTAGAGCAGATTGTACAAGCTTGGTTTATGGAGCTTCTTGTGGGAGTATGGAGCTTAGATCTAATGTTTCTTATGCGTTTAATATGTATTTTCAAATGAATGATCAAGATGTCCAAGCTTGTGATTTTAATGGATTGGCTACCATTACTACCCGTAATGCTTCTCATGGAACTTGCCTTTACCCGATACAGATTATAAGTGAAGGAGAGAGAGTTAAGTTAGTTTATGGAACTAATTTTTTTGTAGGATTATTCTTATTGTTATTTTTCATGTTATTGTAATTAATACGGATGAGGATCATTTCATTGTGATAATTATAAAGTATATATTTGTTTTTTCTTAGATCAATTATTGTTAATCATCACAATTCGGTTAATCTATTTATTTATGTAGCATGAGAATTTGAAATTCAAATTTCCTATTTATTATTATTATTATTATTTTGTCGGATACAAAGGAGGGCTACAACAGCCGCGAAAAAGAAACAAAAAAAAACACTCAATAAGAAAGATTGCTCAATTAAGCCCTAACTCTTCTAAACCACGAAATGCACATATAATTATCATTCAGTACTTGTTTTACCTACAGTGAAGGGAAGCTGATCTAATGCACACCCCTGGGAAAAGATAAAACCTCATTAGCAAGTTGATATGCAACACGATTTGCTTCGCGATATACATATCTAACATTCATTCTTCAATCTCTTCTTTTAAGGTCTAAACAAGCCTCTACAAAATTTGCATGCATGCCAGAGCACTTGTTATGCTCATTACTGATAGTAAGAAAAGAATCAACCTCTACCACCAAATAATGAATACCCAAAGACCAGGCCAAGGACAAACCTTGCAGCACTGCCCAAAACTCAGCTCCCACGGCATTACAGTGGCCAATATTCACCACGAAACTAGAACACCATTTCCCATTGCTATCACGGATCAGCCCTCCTCCACCACTCTTACGACAACCATCTGTGTTCAGACAATACGCTTGAGGCTTTCTCCAACCAATAAACCGATCCTCATAAGTTGTATTCACAGAACCATCAATTCTTTGGGACCTCATAGCATTATTGATTTCATAAAAGGCTAAAAAAGCCACCTAATTTTAGAATCATGGCTCACAACTTTTTTACTAAAAATAAATTCACATCTCCATTTCTAGACCCATCACAAAGCATTAGCAAAGAAAACATTCCCGTTACCCTTGAAGCTCTTTGGTTTGGAATTAAACAATGGAATCTAAGCCGATCAACCAAACTCAAGGAAGACTGTGAAGTAAAATCATTTTGTGATGCAGCGAGAAAGCAATAGGAATAAGACTAGAACACGTCTAGTCCTTGAACATCCTTAGATCCACAAGAAAAGACAAATTTTGGAGTCAACTAAAATAAAAGATGCTAAAATTTTTATTGAAAAATGAGAGATGCCAAACTATTACATAATAGGCTTATTTATAAGGCATGAAACCCTAAATAAAAACTAATAAAAAAATTACTAAATAAGACACCTAAATATAAATAGGAAAACAAATATACACTAATTAAGAAGTAAAAATTATTAAAATAATTATAAAAATAAATAAGAATCACCATGTCATACTCCTCCGCTTCAAGAAAACTTGACTTTGAGTTTATAACTTGAACTTGAAATCTTCTATGCCAAATAAATAAATATTTTGAATAACACATTTTTATTGAGTAATTTGTCACAAATATCTTTTTTTGAATAATCAACGTATTAAAATTATTATTCAAGGAGGGAGTATTATTGAAATAATTAATCACAATAAAATCAATGCTTTGAAATTAAATAGTAACTTGGGACTTGTGCATAATAGGCTCACTAGAAAATTTAATGACTTGATTATCACAATCTTCACACTTGTTTCTTTCCATATTCTCTTCAATTGTATGTCTCTCAAGAATATTAATTTCTTTTTCTGCTTCCATAATTGTCTAACTCTGTAAAGCTTGTATTTTTTCTTCTTTGTCTTCAAATTGAAAATTAAAATTAACAAAACATGGAAAGTTATCGTCACATTCAAAATTGGATTTATTATATTTGGATTCAATTTTCACAAATTCCGATCTCTTTGAATCTTGAATTGATTCAAGTTGAATAGTCTTTGTTATGTTCTTATCATCTAATTGAATATAAATTGATCTTCCACTCAAAAAGTTTGAACTAAATTTGTCTATTAAAGCTTTATCATAAAAATCCTCTAATCTTTCATAATATCTATTTAATTTTTATATAAATCACGAAGCACATAACAACCATAGTAAAATTTGTCAACTAATAATTCTTTCATCATTGACCATGAACGAATTTTATCATATGTTTTTTGATAATCAACCCACCAATCAAGTGCGTCATCAACTAACATCCAAGAAGCAACCTTAATTTTTTCCTTCCCATGAATATCATGATAATCAAAATATATCTCCAAATCAAATAACCACTTGACAAAATATTTCTTATAAAAATCACCATCAAAATAAGAAATATCTCTAAAATTAAGGACGCTTGTACGAATTGATTGACTGTGAGCTATATCATCTCTAGTGCATGATCTTCCATATATATGATCCCAAAAATAAAAATTATCTTCTAAATCAGGAATATACTAACTGCGAGATATATCGTCTCGAATGCTATTTTTTCTATATCTATATCCCGAATCTTGAAAATTTATTCTTGAAAGAGTATGCCATTTGCAATCCCTTTCAACGAAAAGATTGCTTTGTACTTTGCATATTGTCATCAAGTAGACAAGCTTTAACCAGGCTTTGATACCACCTGACATAATGAGAAAGCAATAGGAATAAGACTAGAATATGTCTAGTTCTTGAACATTCTTGAATCAACAAGGAAAGACAAATTTTTGAATCCACCAAAATAAAAGATACTGAAATTTTTTATTGAAAATTGAGATCCCAAACTATTATATAATAGGCTTATTTACAAGGCATGAAATCCTAAAATAAAAACCAATAAACAAATTACTAAATAAGACACCTAAATATTCTAGAATTACTTGAAAAATAAGAAAATAAATCTACACTAATTAGGAAGTTATAATTATTAAAATAATTATAAAAAAAAAATGAGAACCAACGCGTCATACTCCTCTACTTCAAGAAAACTCGACCTCAAGTTTACAACTTGAACTTGAAATCCTCCATGCCAAATAAATAAATATTTTGAATAACACATTTTCATGGAGTAATTTGTCACAAGTATCTTTTTTTTTTTTTTTTGGAATAATCAACTGATTAAAATTATTGGTCAAGGAGGGAGTATTATTGAAAATAATTAATCCCAATAAAATCAATGCTTTAAAATTCAATAGTATATTGGGACTTGTGCATAATAGGCTTACTTGAAAATTTAATGACTTAATTATCACAATCTTCACACTTGCTTCTTTCCATATCCTCTTCAATTGTATGTATCTCAAGCATATCAATTTTTTTTTTCTGCTTCCTTAATTGTCTCACCCAGTAAAGCTTATATTTTTCTTCTTTGTCTTCAAATTCGAAATTAAAATTAACAATACATGAAAAGTTATCATCACATTCAAAATTGGATTTATTATATTTGGATTTAACTTCCACAAATTCCGATTTCTTTGAATCTTGAATTGATTTAAGTTGAATAGTCGTTGTTATTTTCTTAGCATCCAATTGAATATGAATAGATCTTCCACTCAAAAAATTTGAACTAAATTTGTCTATTAAAACTTTATCATAAAAATTCTCTAATCTTTCATAATACCTATTTAATTTTTTATACAAATCACAAAGCACATAACAACCATAGTAAAATTCGTCAATTAATAATTCTTTTATCATTGACTATGAATGAATTTTACCATATGTCTTTTGATAATCAACCCATTAATCAAGTGTGTCATCAACTAACTTCCAAGAAGCAAGCTTAATTTTTTCCTTCCCATGGATATCATGATAATCAAAATATATATTCAAATCAAATAACCACTTGACAAAATATTTCTCATAAAAATCACCATCAAAATAAAAAATACCTTTAAAATTGGGGATACTTATACGAATTGATTGACTGTGAGTTATATCATCTCCAGTGCATGATATTCCATATCCACAATCCCAAAAATAAAAATTATTTTCTAAATCAGGAATATATCGACTGCGAGATACATTGTCTTAAATGCTATTTTTTCTATATCTCGGATCTTGAAAATTTTTTTTTGAAAGAGTCTGCCTTTTGCAATCCCTTTTAACGAAAAGATTGCTTTGTACTCTGTAAATTGTTATCGAGTAGACAAGCCTTAACTAGGCTCTGATACCACCTAACGTGGTGAGGAAGCAATAGGAATAAGACTAGAATACGTCTAGTCCTTGAACATCTTTGAATCCACAAGAAAGATAAATTTTGGAGTTTACCAAAATAAAAGACGCTAAAATTTTTTATTGAAAAATGAGAGATCCCAAACTATTACATAATAAGCCTATTTATAAGGTATGAAACCCTAAAATAAAAACTAATAAAGAAATTACTAAATAAGATACTTAAACATTCTAGAATTACTTGAAAAATAGAAAAATAAATCTACACTAATTAGAAAATTATAATTATTAAAATAATTATAAAAATAGATGAGAATCACTGCGTTATTTTGATCCAGCAAGCTAACCTATACCTGATTAATCACAGGATGGTCTCTGAGCACGTGACGGCGAGACTCATCCTGAGCAAAGCGCAGTTGTAAGAAGCCCCTCTTCATTCTTTCAACATTACATAGGAATTTGCCATGAGAAGCTAACCAGATAAAGGGTCTCACTCTTTGCGGAACCTCTAATCTCCACACTTTTTTCCAAAAACGATAAAATTATTTGACAAAATTATTTGTCTGAATGAAATTAAGAAAGAAGACATGTCCTTACCAATTATATGGTCTCAAACTTATTAGCCCTCTCAATAAATAATGGCAGCCATCATGTTACATATATATATATATATATATATATATATATATATATATACCCACGTAATCATGTATTTTTCTTCAATATATGTATTGATCTATGTATTTAAAAATTACCTTTTAAATATTTTAACCCTGAACATATCGATAAAAAAAGATATAAACTCTTATAAGTAATATATATTAGTACAATAAATTTATTGAAAATCATCATAATTTTAAAAAAAGTTATAGTATATTTTTATTTATTATTATTAAAAATAAAAAAAATTAATTTCTGTAAATAAATATCCATATGAGAATAATTTTATCCACTTAGTTAAAAATACTGATTTGTTTCCTAATTATCCATACATATTACAACAAATATCGCACATATGATGTGGAGACAAACTTTATGAAAAATGTTTTTGAAGATGATGCAACAAGATATAAATGTCCTATTAATATTACCATAGCTAAAAGGGATATCCTTATGATGTTTACTATAAAGTAAATGTCCTATTAATATCGCTTATAGTATAAATATATCCTTATGATGTTTACTACAAAGTAAATGTCAGCTCATTATATTTTTCGAAGCACAAATACACCTCTGCCGTCTTAAAAACATGTCAAAACACCACAAGATTTAACGTCTCTTTTTTTACCTTTGACTTTCGTTTGTGGGACCAACATTTAGTCCTAGATGGACAAAAATAATAATAAATAATAATTGAAGTTATATTACTATTGCTTGCTTCTCTCTTATCTCTCCTTGAAAGAAACCAATGGCTTCAGCTCCACTGTTCAGACCATCGCCATCCAAATCTATTCCCTTAAAATATGCATCAAACAAACCTGGAAATTCAAGTTCAATCACATATACACCACAAGAAAATCAAATTTTATCAATAAAATTTACCAATGAAAATAATTTCATTAGTAAATTTTCTAAATTATTGATAAAATAGTGATGATAGATGAAAATTTTTTATTTCATAATTATCAATAGATTACAGACAGTTTACTAATAAAAAATTACTGACACTCAAGTTTTGTCGCTAAATAAGACCAAAAAATTAATGACAATTTATAGATAGAAATTTTTGCCGGTATATTTATAAACAAAAATTTCAGTAAGTAAATTTTAGAGAATTTTTTTTTTAATTTACCAACAAACTCTTCCATCAGTAAATTTATCAACAAAAATTTCAGTTGGTAAATTAGAGAGCAAATATTTTTTTTTAATTTACTGACATAAACTTTCCACTGCTAAATTTACCAATAAAAATTATAATCGGTAAATTGGAGAGTAATTTTTTTTTAATTTACCAACAAAAAATTCAGTTGGTAAGTTGAAGAGCAAAATTTTTTTATTTACTGATAAAAATTTTCAATTTTTGACAAGAACTTTCTATCCTTATCGATAAAAATTTCAATCGATAAATCGGAGAGTAAATTGTTTTTAATTTACCGACAAAAATTTTAGTTAATAAATTGGAGAGTAATTTTTTTTTTAATTTACTGAAAAAATATTCTGTTTGTAAATGAAAATTTAAGAGAGAAATCACTCTCCAAATTTTCATTAAAATTTAAAAAGATTACCGATGAAAATTTTTTCGGTAATTCATTGATAAATGTAAATTGTATGAGTTGTTGATTTGGAAAAAAATTGGTACTTAAAGTTTTTATTTTTTTTAAATCATTTTTTTAAAATTTTCTTTAAACCCATAAAAATTATATTCCACTAATATAATTTTTCTTATTATGGGCAAAATACTATTGGCAATAGAGTCAAATTAACCCTAATATATATATTAAAATAACTTGATTCGAGCTTTCAATTTGTTAGATACCAGAATGACTCAGAGATATGACAGAGAGATAAAAATATAGAATGAATTGATATCTATTATTTATTTAATATACACAGAGAAATACATATATATAGACTTATTATGTAGAGATTAAGGCATGATTAGTGGAAGCTTGATAGAACTGCACATGGAGAGAGTGGAAGCTTGCTAGAGCTGCACATGGGAGAGGTTGAATATGGAGCATCATTGTTGACTTTGGTATTCTTCTTCTAACATTAACACTCCCCCTCAAACTCAAGGTAGTATAGTGGAAGCCAACTTGAGTTTGCTTATAAGATCTTGAAATCATGTTGGAAGATGTATTTTAGTGAAGATATATGCCGTTTGATGAGCTGATGGGACAAATTGTAAGATAATAAAATTATTATTATTAAAAGACAATGCAGGTTATTTAGCAAGTTGACATTCAACACAATGAAATGGCTCAAACTTGATGGATTCTAATAATCCACGAGAGATTAAATGCTGAAGTTTATTGGATGAAACATGACCAAGACGTAGATGCCATTGAATACTAGGAGAGGTAATAGTAGTAACGGCAGAAATATATCATTGAGGAAGATGAAGTGACATAAGTTTAAATAATCTCCCCACTCGGCAACCAATCCCAAGAATCAACCTCGTTTGTGGATCCTGTACCTGACATCTAAAAGGTGAAAAATTCACATTTAGTCATTGTTTACACAACTGACCAACTGAGATAAGATTCAGTGACAAGTTTAGAATATAATAAGTGTTAGAGAGATTAAGGTCGGGGGTAAAGGTGTGACCAATATGAGTGATCTTCATTGTAGTTCCATTTGCAGTTTGGATTAGGGGTAAGGAGGATGTAGGTTTGGCAGAAGATAAGAGATCAATGTTAGTTGTCATATGATTACAGCAAGCAGAGTCAAAAAGCCATTTGAAATTACCTAGAGTAACTGACATTGTGGTAGAGGAATTGGAAGTAATAACCTGTTTGAGTAATGCCTCAAGATCGCTCATAGAGATGCCAGAAGATGTCTCTGTGGTAGCAGCACTGACTAAGGTAGATCTAGCTTTAGACCAATTCTTGGATCTCAAAGATCCTGCTCTTGGTTTGGGTGGCCGAGTTGGACAATTGTCAAGGATATGACCTTGGCCATGACAATATCTGCATTCTATAGTTAGACAATTAGCAATGTTATGGTCAGATTGATTACAATTCTTACAAGTTTGATTGCTGAATTTCTAATTTGAGGATCTAGTAGTTGTTAGAGTAAGTTCTGAGCTTGGTTGCTTTCCCATTCCTAGTCTAGTTTCCTTAAAGATAAGTTCCTGAATTGTTGCATCTAATATTGGGAGAGGTTGTCAGTGTAGTAGAGTAGCACGAGATGCCTCATATTCAGGTCTTAGAGCCATTAAAACCTAGATGAGGTGGAGACGGTCTTCACTGATTTTTGATTAGGATAATTGATTCTAGATTAGTTGCACTTGAGCTAGAAAATTATTTACAGTTTGACCTAATTCCTATTTGAGAATATGTAATGTTATCCATAGCTAGAAATAGTGTGCAAGACTGGTATTTTGGAAATTGTTTGCAAGAAAATCCTAGATTGCTTTTGCTATTTCAAATTGAGCAAACTGAATGTTAATGGATGGATCAGATGTATTTCTAAACCAAGTGATGATTTGATGATTTTTGCTATCTTAATCTTCGAGTCGATCGATGAATTTTGCATCAGTTTCACTTGCCTCTTGAGTTAGTTGCTTGATATCTCCCGTGACTACACGCCAAAGTTTACCACTTAAGAAACTTTTTATTCCTTGAGACCAAAGTTGTAGTTGGATCACTAGCAACGTCTGATTTATCCATTTTAAGGAATAAGGTGCCAAAAAAATGATGACAGAGTTGGAATTTGATAAAACAAAGGCCAAATTTGAATTTAGAAGGCCTAGAAACTTCAGGATCCAATATGATTTTGTCCAGAATCGGTCTAAAAATGATTGAACCAGCTGGTCCAAGTTTCCTGGTCTAGTTCGGTCAACAGGTCAGGCAAAGCATGGATCGGACCAAGAAGAGCACGAATTAGGTTAGGCAGAGCACAGATTTGGAGCTAATGTGGCCTGACACGTGGCGTACATGTGAATTGATGGATGCTAATGTGTGTCTGAAGTTGCGATGACGTGGCTTAACAGATGCTAATGTGTGGCACTGACGTGGCTTGACACGTGTCACACACGTGGACTAACAGATGCTGACGTTTGTCTGATGTGGCACTAATGTGTGTATGATGTGGTGCTGACATGGTCGTCTTCAACCTCAGGTGGCATGGGACATGTGTGGCGCATGGATTATAGTGCAAAATCTTTGGGTAGTGCGTGTAGGCGCGTGCAATTTCGTATGGAGCTTCGATTGGTCTTATTTTGGAGCTTATGATGAGAGCTTTCTAATGGTTATATTTTTGTGAATTATGGACATATTGCATGTAATTGAATGAATAGTAACTTTTGTTTCAAAAAGAAAATATTGAGAAATAACTAGGCTCTAATACTATGTTAGATATCAAAATGATTCAAAGATATGATAGAGAGACAAAAATACAGAATGAATTGATATCTATTATCTATTTAATATATAGAGAGGAATATATATATATAGACTTATTATGTACAGATTAAGTCGTGATTGGTGGAAACTTGATGGAACTGCACATGGGGAGAGTGGAAGCTTATTGGAGCTGCAGATGGGAGAGGTTGAATATGGAGCTTCATTGTTGACTTTGGTGTTCTTCTTTTGACATTAACACAATTGATGGTTTGAGGTGTTTGCTAGCTAGCAATTTAAATTACGATTGGAACATGGCTTAATGATTAAAAAAAAAAAGAATTCTTTTTGAAAAATTTAATTATACTGAAAAGACTATTTTATCCTATTTTAGAGATTTTATGTGTAACTATATTCATATGATTAATTAGCCAATTATACATATCATTTTTTTTTTCTAACCGTTCATTACTATACTTATTTCTAGCATAATCCTGCATCAATCTCTTGTCAACTACCAAAAAAATAAAAATAAAAAAAAAGAAATTGATTGGTCTAATTTTAAAATTAGAGTAAAATAGTCAATTTTTGAAAATTTGGCTATAATTGTATAATATTTTGAAAGGTTTGAGTTTTCCTAGTCATTAGGTCATTGGCACATTAAAATTTCTAATTGTGACCATTTGACTTTTCAATCTTTGCATGTCAACTATTATTATTTAAACAATAATTGCTAATCACAAACAATTAATTCCAATAGCTAATCAAATCAAATAGCAACTTCACAAAATTTTCAGTTTGGCAATTTCCATGGATATTCTTTAAAACTATTCTTGAATATGATTATTCCCCCTTCCCCTCCCCCTCCTCTCCTCCCCCTTTTTTTTTTCCTAATCAAATAGCACATATATTTAGCTGAGGGGAATGAAACATTCTTGAAAGCCTATGATAGTGAATATCATAAAACCACATTCCTAGCTTTATAAAACATGCAAAAAGCTTTAGATGAAGAAAGAATTGGAGACAAAATCAAAGCCACAATGCCTTTAAATGCTGATATTTATGATGGAAACAACCATCAGAAGGTCATTTTCGCGATGATGTTAGAGAAGAAATGCATAAAATCATAAAACATCTCCACCAGCATAAAGCTCCATTTGTTGTTAACATTTTTTCTTTGGAATACGCTTTCCTTGATGGTTGTAGCAGAAAATTATATGATAAAAAAATTACATATACTAATGTTTTTTATGCAAATTACGATACTCTTGTTTCGACATTGAAAAAAGTTGGAGTTAATTCCTGATTTAAAAATCTTGGTTGGGGAAGTTGGTTGGCCAACAAATGGTCATCAATATGCAAATACTAACCAATAGATGGTCATCAATATGCAAATACTAATTTTGCTAAGAGATTTTATAGTGGTCCTTTAAACAAAATGGCTTCCAAGAGAGGACTTAGGCATGGAATTTTAAATATCTACTTATTTGGCCTACTCAATGAGGACAGGAAAAGTATTCAACCAGGCACTTTTGAGAGACATTAGGGAATATTTAGATATGATGGACAACCTAAATTTCCTATGGATTTATTAGGACAAGGTCATGATAAAATGTTAATTGCAGCAAATGGTGTTCAATACTTGCCTAAACAATGGTGTGTTCTCATTGACGATGTTATTGATTTGAATAATAATTTAATACCAGCTGGATTAACTTATGCTTGCTCTAGAGCAGATTATACAAGCTTGGTTTATGGTGCTAGGTTTTAATCTCTATTGGGTAGGTTTATATATTTAATAGAACAATTATATTAATAAGCTATTTTATAAGTGAGCTTAGGTTAAGTGATTTATTTATGTGAAGCACATAGACTTCAAGAATTGTTATAGGTTAATGGGTGATACCCATTCCTAACCCATATAGACTTAATGAAATCCTAATGGGTTAGTGTATAAAAATTATATGATTATGGTCCCTAATACATCAAATCGTTCAGCTATTTTCTATTCTCTACCCATTAAAGACAGAAAGTTGAGAAACTTTTAGAATTTAGAGATTTGACTAACAAAGGTCATACATGATATCAAAACATTCGTTTGTTCATTTCGCAAAAGTTCGACTACTGTTATGGATACATGTATTAATTTTTAATCTTCTTAATAACTTTAGCATGATTGATTTTGGGCATCAAAATATTTAAAGAATTATATATTTCTAACAAATGGTATCAGAGCTCATATCATGTTAGATTATTAGGATTAAAGAATTATTTTATTTAATCCATAGTGATTATATGTGTTATTAAAGATTTGAAAATTCCTTAATTTGCAGTACTGTAAGTTTCTACTTGGGTTATAATAATTGTTATTTTAGTATATAATTATGTAATTGATTTCTTGAGTACTTGATTATTAACTTGGATTTAGAATTTTGGTATCGTGAGTAATTATGCAATAATTGATACATATGGTTTTGCGTGCTTTTTTTTTTTTTTTTTTTTTTTTCTTCTTAATCACCTTAATGTATTGTTATAGTCTTTTATTGCAATGTTGTATATATATGTGAAGCCTGATTTGTTTTCGAGGATACAGATTATCAAGTTTCAATATAAGGCAACTATGTTGTTTTTCGTGTTAACATATTATATTATATATTGTTGACAATGGATACCCATATTATATTATAGCAAGTGGGTTACATACTCTCTCTCTCTCTCTCTCTTTATATATATATATATATATATATATATATATATATATATATATATATATATATATATATATATATATATATATATATATATATATATATATGTATATATAAAATTTATTTAATATATAATAAATTTGAGTGCATGACTTGATTATGTCTTGAAATCATTAATTTTGTAAGGTATTAACAATGATATTTGTGTACAATATCAAGGATTTTATTTGCACTAATTATAGTTAGTATCTTAAATTAAATTGATTGAAGCAATATGCTACCAAAGTAGCATATAATGTGTGAATTGATTTAATTTAGAACATAAAGATGTTGTGTATTCGTTACTTAAGCAGACATTAATCAGCCTAAACGAAGGTTAATATTTGGCCAACCAACGAACATACTTGTGATGATAAATATTGATAATTATAAAGCTGTTTTCATGTGAATAATAGTCGGTCCAAAGAAAGATTTTTAACAAGATGTATTATCAATGTTTGATTGTTGTATTGAGAGTGCCATTTACAATTGATATTTCTGTGTAAACACTAAATGTCAAGTTGTGTTAGGTATCTTATTTTATAATTTTCTTATAAAAAAATTCTTGATTTAATGACATGATTATTTATTTATTGCGTGTTGTTTCGTTGTTCTCTATTCAATTTTGGTAACTGCAAATAATGTTTTTACTCAAATTAGTGTCATTCCTAGGCTAAATGGTATGAATTTTAAGGTATGGAAAGAGAACGTGGAAATTGTTCTCGCCTGTATTTATTTAGACCTTGCACTAAGGACAGAGCGACCATTGTAATTGAGGATAATTCAAATGAGGCTAAAATTAAGAAATGGGATCGCTCTAACCGTATTAATCTAATGATCATGATACGTTCCATACTAGAAGCGTTTCGGGCTCTATTTCTAAGAGCAATAATGCTAAGGAATCCCTTGAGGCAATATAATAGTATTTTGCCAAAAATGAGAAATCTAAAATGAGTAACCATTGGGCTGCTCTAATTTTTATGAGGTACAGGGGAACATGAAATATAAAGGAGTATATAATGGAGATGTCAAATCTTGCTGGAAAACTAAAGGCACTAAAGTTACAGATAAATAAAGATTTACTCATGCATTTAGGTCTCATTTCTCTTCCTGCACAATTCAGTCAATTTAAGATGACTTACAACACTTAAGAGGACAAACGGACTCTTAATGAGCTCATTTCACATTGTGTGCAAGAAGAGGAAAGGAAGAGATAAGACAGAAAGTGCTCACTTAGAATCAACCTCTCAAGATAAGAAAAAGAGGAGGGCTAAGGATACTATAAATGGAACACCCGGGCAGAAAAAGGCAAAGAAGTAGGGTGATGAATTCACCTATTTTTTCTGTAAGAAGGGAGGACACATTAAGAAAGAGTGTTCCAAGTATGCCACCTAGCATGCAAAGAAGGGTAAGGTTCTCAGTTTAGTTTGTTCTGAAGCTAATTTAGCTTCTGTACCTATAACACTTGGTGGATAGATTTTGGTGTTACTACTCACATAAATGTGTCTATGTAGGGTTGCCTTTAGAGTCGATCACCAACTGATGTTGAAAGATTCATCTATGCGTGTAGGCAATGGCAATAAAGTCCCTATAAAAGTTGTAGGGCATTTTAGATTATAGTTAAATACTAGTTGTTATTTGGATTTGGTTGAAACATTTGTAGCTCTGTCTTTTAAAATCCTGTATACTAATTCAAAAGGTACAAAACGTAAATTAACTGAGAATTTTGCCACCCTATGGCATAGGCATTTAGGCTATATCTTTAAACAGAGAATTCAGAGGCTTGTGTGGGATGGAATCATTAATTCCCTTAATTTAACATATTTCAAAGTCTGTGTTGAGTGTGTTAAGAGAAAACAAAGAAACATAAGGAGATTAAGTGCTCACAAATGTACAAAAGTCTTAGAACTAATACATACGGATATCTGTGGTCCATTTCATATAGCAGCATGGAATGGTCAACAATATTTAATTACATTCATAGATGACTGCTCTAGATATGGCTACCTATATTTGATAAGTGAAAAGTCTCAATCCTTAGACATTTTCAAGTCTTATAAAGCAGAAGTTGAACTTTACCTTGGAATGAAAATTAAAGCTGTAAAATCTGATTGTGGTGGAGAATACTATTGTAGATATGATGGATCAGAAGAATAACATCTAGGACCCTTTGCTAACTTCTTAAAGGAATGCAGTACCGTCCCACAGTATACTATGCTGGGCAAACCTATTATGAATGATATTGCTGAGAGACAAAACAAAATGCTTAAGGATATAGTAAGAAGTATGATTAGTCATTCTTCATTACTTGAATCGCTTTGGAGGGAAGCATTAAAGACTGTAGTATATATCCTTAATAGAGTATCTAGCAAAGTAGTAGCTAAAACCCCATATGAAATGTGGACTGAAAAAAAAAGCCCAGTATAAAGCACATACACATTTGGAGATGTCCAGCTGAGGCAAGGCCTTATAGGCCTAATAAAAGGAAATTAGACTCTAAGACTATTAGCTGCTACTTTGTTAAATATGTAGAATGCTCTTAAGGATTTAAATTTTATGATCCCACTACTCGGTCCTTCTTTGAGACAGGAAATGCAAGATTTCTTGAGGATGTAGAGTTTAGAGGGGAAAAATTAAGGAACGTCATTTTTTATGAAGAAGTTATCTCTGAAAAAGAGAAATTTATTTCTCTTCCTAATATTGCTATTGATAATGATCAAGCAATAATTCTTGACATTGTTTAAGATGCAACTCTAGTTCAAGACAACAATGAAGTTCTTCCTATAGAGCAAACTCAACATCTCAAGAAGTGCCATTGAGAAGATCCAATAGAGAAAGGAGAAGTGCGATTCCAGATGATTTTATCGCCTTACTCTTGGAACAAGAAGATTCCGTAGGCTTAGAAAAAAATGTTCTAATCAACCTTCGTGAAGCTCTTTAAAGTTCCAATTCTGAATTGTTGATCAATGCCATGCAAGATGAGATGACATCCATGAAATATAATGATGTCTAGTATATATTGAGTTGCCTAAAGGTACAAAGCCTATTGGTTGCAAATGGATATTTAAAACCAAAAGGAATTCAAAAGGCAATATCAAAAGTTATAAGGCTCATCTAGTCGCCAAAGGATTCACTCAAAAGGTAGGCAATGACTATAAAGAGACCTTTTCTTCAGTTTCATCAAAGGATTCTTTTAGGACAATAATGACTCTTGTAGCTCATTTTGATTTAGAGCTACATCAAATAGATGTAAAGACAACCTTTCTTGATAGAGATATTGATGAAACAATTTATATGGTTTAGCAAAAAAATTTGGAATCCAAAGATTCAAAGTCTATGGCTTTTAAATTAAATAAATCCATCTACAGTCTCAAACAAGCTTCTCATCAATGGTATCACAAATTTTGTCAAGTTATCACCTCATATCATTGTGTATATCAAAAGTTCAGTGAGAGTAAGTTTATCTTTCTAGTGTTGTATGTCGATGATATACCATTGGCAAGTAGTGATATAGGCTTATGGCATGAAAGCAAGACATTTCTCACTAAGAATTTTGAGATGAAAGATGTTAGGGATGCCTCTTTTATATTAGGTATATAGATACTGTGGGATCGCTCTTAAGGTATCCTTGGGTTGTCACAAAAGAGTCATATCAAAAGGGTGTTAAGCAGATTTGACATTAAAGGATGTTCACCAGGAGATACACCTATAGTTAAAGGAGATAAGTTCAGCCTCAATCAGTACCCCAAAAGTGACCTTGAAATAAAGCAGATGTGAAAGATTCCCTATGCCCTGGCAATAAGAAGTCTGATGTATGCTTTAATGTGTACCCATCCTAATATAGCATTTATAATGGGACTATTAGGTAGATATTTAAGTAACCCAAGGCTGGATCATTGAAAAGCAGCTAAATGGGTTGTGTCATATTTATAGAGAACAAAGGATTTCATACTAACCCATAGGAAATCAGACAGTTTAGAGATCATTGGGTATTCTAATTTCGATTCTATAGGATGCCAAGACAATAAACAATCCATTTCAGGCTATGTTTCTATGTTGGTTGGAGGAGCTATATCTTGGAAGAGTGTTAAATAGACATTTATAGCTTCTTCAACCATGGCTGTAGAATTCATAGCTTGTTTTGAGGCATCTAATTATGGGATATGGTTGTGTAATTTTGTTATTGGGTTGTGTGTAGTTAATGGTATTGAAAGGCCATTAAAATTATTTTGTGACGAAAAATTTGCAGTTTTATATTCTAATAACAATAGAAGCTCTGTGAAGTCAAAACATATTAACATCATTTTCTGTTTGTTAAGGAAAGAGTTCATAGTGGTCAGATTTCTATAGAATATATAGAGACAAACTCCATGATAGTGAATCTGCTAACAAAAGGTTTGCCACCTAAGGTTTTTCACGAGCACACTACTTATATAGGTGTAGGCATATTTTGTAAGACATTGATTTAGTGGGAGTTTTACTTTGGATGTACTATGTATTGAGGCATGTTTTACATGTTTATTTTATGCATAATAAAGTTTTATGATTTATTTAATTATCTATATCTTTGAACTTATTTGTGAATTTAGGATTGATCTTCCTAATGAATAAAGTAGGACCAGTTGGAAATATGCATGTTTGAGATCACATTCCATGTAATTTTGTGCCACTCATCCATACTAAATCTATGTCATTGAATATATTAGTATGGTGAGCATGAAAGGTTTAGTTACGCTTATATGTAACAAAAGCCGCCATGATCTCATATTAATGTAGGAAATGGACCATATTGAAACTAAAGTGAAGTATAAAGAAAATAGCACAAACATGTACACATGAAGAATTTATTTGATATAATTATTTCAAGTTCAATATGGAGGCCAAGTAGGAGATTGTTAGGTTTTAATATCTATTGTGTGGGCTTACATATTTAATAGAATAATTATATTAATCGGCTATTTTATAAGTGGGCTTAGGTTAAATGATTCATTTATGTGAAGCCACTAGACTTCAAGAATTGGTATGGGTTAATGGGTGGAAACCTATTCCTAACTCATATAGGCTTAATGGGATCTTAATGGGTTAGTACATAAAGACTCTAGAGTTATAGTCTCTAATACGTCAAATCATTTAGTCACTTTCTATTCTCTACCCATCAGAGACAAAGAGTTCAGAAGCCTTTAGAATTTAGGGATTTAACTGAGGAAGGTCATATATGATATCAAAGCATTTGTTCATCATTCATTTCACAAAGGCTCGACTGTTATTATAGATACACGTATTAATTTTTGATCTCCTTAATAATTTTAGTATGATTGATTTTGGGCATCAAAGTATTTAAAGTATTATGTGTTTCTAACATATGGAGCTTCTTGTAGGAGTATAAAGCTTAGATCTAATATTTTTTATACTTTTAGAGTATATTTGGTAAACCGTAATGAAATTGAATGTAATTACAAATGCACTTTTAGTAGAAATATTACATTAAAAATGATTTTGATTATATTAAATGATATTTTATTATTGTCTATCAAACACTACCTTAATATGTATTTTCAAATGAATGATCAAGATGTGCAAACTTGTGATTTTAATCGATTGGCTGCTACTACTACTGCTTGTAATGTTTCTCATGGAACTTGCCTTTACCCTATACAGATTGTAAGTGAAGGAGAGAAAGTTAAGTTAGTTTATGGATATAGTTTTTTTGTATGATTATTTATATTGGTATTTTTCATGTTATTGTAATTAATATGGATGAGTATCATTACGCTACAAATAATATAAAGTATATATTTATTTATTTTTCTTGGATCAATTACTACTCATCAAAATTTGGTTAATCTATTCATTTATGTAGCATGAGGATTTGAAATTCAAATTTTCTATCCATTAAATATTTGATAAAATTTGTGAAATTAGTCTATGAGTGATGTGGTAAACTCAGTCTACCTAAGAATTTCTCATTTATATGCTACCAATCTCATTTTACCATAAATAAAATTAGAATTCTCTATCTTTAAACATATTTTTGAGTAATTAATGGTTTAATCAACAAATTGGTGGCTATGAGTTTTTTGATTGAGCTTGATATTTTTAAGGTAAATTATGAAAGGAAAAATGAAAATGAAAAATTTCAAGATTTGTACTTCACATATAGTTAAATTAAAATTATCTATATTCTAAACACAAAAACTGAAGTTATCTAAATATAAAAATATTTTATGTTCCATTTAGATGGAAGGATTGGTAATGACATATTTCAAAATTATTTTAGTTTAATGTATTTGAATGAAAATTATAATATTTTTAGTCAATTAGATATGTTAATAAATATTAAATTTATGGATATAATTATATTTTTTCTCCTATTTTTTTTCTCATCAACAAAGAAAATACTTATGTAAATAGCAATTATATCGAAGATAAATTATTATTTAATTCGTAAGATTTGATCTAATTAATAAATTTATTCTTTTTTGAGCAACCAATTTAATAATCTCTAAGTTTTATTTTCATTAATAAATTAGTCATTCGATCTAATTTTTTATTTAATTTTATTAAAAAATAATTAAAAATAAAAAATAAAATTTTCATATCCAAAGTAAACCCCTCTCTCTTCTCTCTTTCCCATCTCTCTTTCTCATTTGCAAAATCTATAACTTACCCACTTCTAATGCCGGTCTGCCTTCCACTGTCGACCCAATCTCCGTGAACACCAAGGCCGATCGAGGCCTTTACAATACATAAGTATAATTGCATGGGGATTTGTTTTCTATGTGTATAATATTTCCATACCCACAAAATGGAAAATGCCATGCTTTCTTGCTTGATTTGCTAATCAATTTATACGCTTAGCATATGCAATTGCACTCTTTATTTTAAAAAGTATATTTTATTCAATATAAATCATTTTACTTGATAAAAAGCAGAAAATTTTTAGTAATTCTAGTAGACTTTCCATATTTTACTTTTTATTTTACTTTATCCCATAAACATTAATTATTTTAATTTTTCAATTTTTTAAGTTTTTTAAGAATATCCTAATGGTGCTTTTTACTTCAAAAGCATATTTTGTTTAATTGAGACAATCTACTTAATAAAGAGTATAAAATTTTATTTAAATTCAATACACTCTCTATATTTTGCTCTTTATTTTATTTTATCCCATAAGCATTAATTATTTTAATTTTTCATTATTTAAGTTTGTCCAATAGAGAAAATAGTACTAAAATTATCTTAAATAAATTGCATGAAAACTTGTATTAAAATTAGAATAGAGAGTGACATTTGGCTCTTTATACGTGGAGAGCCAAACCAACTCTCTTTTTTATTTTTTAAAGTTAAATAGTCCATTAGAGTTTTATTTTTTGAGATAACTTTTTATAATAAAAAGTTTGACATAAATAAAGAATACATTGGAAATGCTCTAAACTTGTCTAATAGAAAAAATAGTACTAAAATTATGTATAATGTAGTGCATAAAAACTTGTATTATATTAATTAAAGTTAGAATAAAGAGTGATTTATGGCTCTCTAGATGTGAAGAGTCAAACCAACTCTCTTCTTTATTTTTTAAAGATAAACAATCCATTGGAGTTTTACTTTTTAGATTACTGTTTATGATAAAAAATATGACATTGTGAGTTCTCATCTAAGTACCAATCCGATCCATTGAAAGGGATTGAAATGTTCATTTAGGAAAAGTCTTATGATGAAACTCTTGAGGTCAGGTTGATTGATTTTAAAGAGTCGCCACCTTAATTCATTTTATTTAGAAAAAAGATCAAGGAAAAAATCCAAATTGACTCTAATCAATATCCGAAAGAAAAAGATCATTAGTCTTGAACTAAAGAGGATTCGAGAACTATATTTTCAGTTTATTTTAACAAAATTAGTCTAGTAGTGAACTTAGTTGTGACTTAAAATTAATTTCATGAATTATGTATTAACACATGACATTCATCCCATTCTTAAGTAAACAAAACATAAAAGTAAAAGAAAGTAGAAAGTTAAATCTAGATTACAACAAAAATCCAATTAGAGGATAATTTCTCAAACCCTCATAGGTTTTAGGGAAGTCACAAATTTTCCAAACAAATCCTAATAAAACAATGTAACAAACAAAAAGAGATTAAACTAATAAAAAAGGTGATCGGGAAGAAATTGTTTTATTTTAATTGGATTTGTTGCTTAATGAATCAAGCATGCTTATATATCCCTTTGAATGAATTTATTTAGCCAAACCAGTTTATCATATTTTGATTGATTGATTGATTAATTGAGTTGATTATTGATTTTAATTGATTACTGAGTTAAGTTAATTAGGTAATATTTTAATTAACTATCCTAAGTGAACTAATTAAGAAAAGGCAATGAGCTTTAGAGGGAGAAGACAGAATCCCAATAAGGGAAATAACAACTAAATCCCAAGCATGAAAAACTAAAAGAATCCCAAAGAGGGAATAATAAAATGAAATAAAAAGAAAAGGAAAAAAAAAAAGGAAAGGAAACTCACCTTGAATGGCAGTTGACAACTAGCCTTGGGCGGTAAGTGGCAACTTGCCTCGGACGATTAGAAGCCTTTGATTTGAGAAGTTGATTCCACCTTTTCTCAGCTTGAGGTGGAACTCAAAGCTCAAATGAAAGAACACTTGATTGCCTTACAAAGCAAAGAGCATGGAGCAAAGCAAAAGTAAAAGGGAAACTTTTAAACTAAAAGCTCGTTCATTTTGTAAAATAAGCAAAAGAAAAGAGTTTTGAAGTGTGCTTTGAAATTTTAGGTTGATAGCAAGTTTCAATGTGTAAAATTGAGCTTTGGAGGTTTGAGTATATAGTAGGAGGGTCTGGGGATTGAATGGCACATTTTTTGATATGGGATTTGCATTTTGAGGGTTGCGATAACATACAAGTCTTATGGAACCACAGGAGATGTGCAATTGCCTTTTGCAATAGCATATGGCCACTTTGTGATCACACATGGGTTATGTGGTTCTCATAAGGCCTATGCAGTTTTGTATAACTCATGAGTGGTTCCTAATAGGCCACATGCAGTTTTGTCACTTGTTGGTTTGCCATTTTTGCCATTTTCACTTGTTTCTCATCTATTTTTTATGATTCCAATCGCATTGTGATCGTTATTCAATCTTAGATGATTTGAGGGTGGTTTAGAGGTTAAAGGGGGTAGGTTTTGGTTCTCTATTTTTTGATTTTTCAATTTTGGTAATTTTAACTTATAGAGATTTGAGTCTAAGCACCTTTAAGGTTCAAATGCAAACTAAAGGTTGCAAAATATAGGAGATCCATTTTTTCAATAGGCGCTACCTCCTTGACCCTTGCCCACTAACTGACTAGTGGGACCATCGCACCCGCTCTATGTAGCGCACTAAACCTAACAGGTGTGAAGCTGCAGTAGGATAAAGAAGATGTAAAATTAAGGGTTCACATTTGCCTCTTCATCAAAATTAGCTTGACCAAAGGGTGATTCTAATGATAGTGAACCTTGGGATGAGGGATGGAAAAAAGGAACTAAAGGGATGTGTAAGTCAGAGTTTGGACATGTTTGGGTGAAAGGCATGGTTAATTTTTAGGATGAATGATAGGTGCAAAAAAGGAACCATTAAGATATTTGGGTGCTTATTTCCAAGCATTTATCGGTGGAGTTAATATATTTTAATAAAAGAATGAAATGAAAAGGGGACTCATAGGGATATTTAGACTAAGGGCTAGATATTTATGGGTTGAAATTGATGGATTTAATGAAGGTGAGAGAATGAACCACAGAGATATATGGACTAGGGGCTAGATATTTATGGGTGAAAGTTAAAAATATGGAACAAAGAAACCACGGGAATGCCTAGGTGATCATTACCTAAACATTTATAGGTGGAGTTTCAAAAAGTTTTTGATATAGAGGTGGAAAAAAGAAACCATAGGGAAGCCTAGGTGATTGTTACTAGACATTTATAGTTGGAGTATCCTAAGACTATCCTAGAATGATTTGATTTTGAAAGGAAAACCTAATCCTATGTTAAGTTAATGATCCTAAGGTTATCATAAGATGGTATGATTGTAAAGAAGATACCTAATTCTAATTTAAGGTATATATCCTAAGATTATCCTAGGTTGAGTCTGATTTTAAAAGTGATACTTAATTCAGATTTAAGTTATGTGTCCTAAGGCTATCCCTAGGATGGGTCTAATGCTGGAAGAGAAACCTAACCTTATGCTAGGTTAATGATCTTAAGGTCAAGATTGATTTTTGAAAATAGATTGATTAATTAGGGGGGAGAACTCTTATACTGAGTGGTTGATGAAGCCGATGGTCCTAGCCTTCGGTTAGGAACTCTGATGGATGATTTATCAAATAGATGATCTCTCTTGCTTCGAGAATTTGGATTTGATGATATGTCTTGATGCAAAATCCGTATGATTATATGATTATTGTTGATGCATATTCTGCAAGTGTACAGATCACACAAGTAATACAATAGTGAGTCAGTTATCATTCCACTGGAGACTTTAGGTAAGTACTAGCTTAAATGTCTGCTAATGTCTAGTTAATCAAATGGGTGTTTGATAAGAATGATTATAGTTATATTCAAACTAAACTAAAATCTAATTTAAATAAAATAACAAGAAGGAAAAAAGAGATGATATCAGGGATAAAGGCCCATTCAAGTATTGAATCCCCCTAGCCCCTAATTATATATCATGAATCGCACAGCAATCAAATTCATTCCATAAGTTGAATTGGCATTTCACTAAATTAGGTAAAAATCTCTCTCGAGTAATTACATCCCTATTTCCCAAGAGGATTGCAAGGAATCTCTTCTCAAGCAAACTCAATTAGGTCATGCATTAGATTCAGGAAACTATCTACCAAAGAAGTCTTGTAGGCCTATCTTTAATGCCCCAATCAACCCTCAATCTCTATGAGTGATCAATTCACATAAAGCTATCTCTAGTCAATTATATGAAAACAATCCCCAATTAACAAGCATGCAATTATCAATTGGTAATAAAGCAATAATAATCATAAAGATAAAACAACTCAAGGAATGATTTGATTAAATAAAAAGTAATTCAATCCCTACAAAAAGGTTCTAAGGTTCATCAATATCCAAATTGGGAAGAATTAGTTCATATCACACATTTAAACTAAAGAAAGAACTAAAGAAGTAAGAAATCCCAAACAATTTATGAATAAGGTGTAGAGAAATCTTGTTCTTTGATCATCAATCTTCAATGTCTTCTTCCCCTTACTATCCTCTCTCTAATCTTTAGGCAAACCCCTTTCCAAAATGCAGTGAGATCTGGTTTTATATTTCTGAAAATTTTAACTCATACCACTGAACCCACGGCTAGGGTTCTAGCCATGGTAACGGAAAACCAAAAAATGTAACTTCCCACAGGTGAAATCTCAGCCGTGCCTCCACCCATGGGAGGCTATTGGATAATTTGCTAAATTGCTCTTATCACATGGCTGGAATCTCAGCAGTGGCTCAACCTGTGGCAGCCCATATTCTTCCAAAAGTCAGCATTTTGGCTTGGATCTTCACCATTATGGGTCACATTTGGATCATGGCATCATTTGACACTGGCTTAACTAAAAGAATTGTGAAAGCACTAGAACAAACATGTTAAACTCAATTGGAGGCATAAAATATATTAAGAACAAGGGCCAAAATATAATGTTTTCAGCACTTATCAATTGTATACCTTAAACCTATATAAAGCTAGCTTGGTATAAAAGCATTGATCATTTGGGAGAAAGATGGCCCCATTACGCAAAGGTGAATA
Source organism: Reutealis trisperma (assembly GCA_947687605.1). NCBI lineage: Eukaryota > Viridiplantae > Streptophyta > Magnoliopsida > Malpighiales > Euphorbiaceae > Reutealis > Reutealis trisperma. The sequence continues at coordinate 313,742 of CANTUT010000753.1, forward strand.
TTTAAAGAAGAGGTGCCCCACTTTAGACTGATAAAAAAAAATGGTTTGGTCATTTTGTTTGGATATGCTAGCTTTGAGATGGTAGGGCCACACTCGATTTGGACTATATATGAGGCTAGCTAAAAGGTCAGTTAATGGCTAATGATTCGTCCTTGGAATAAAGCTCGATCAAAGAGGGAAAAGATCAACCTAGTTAGCTTAAAAGGCTTAAGCAGATTTGGCCTTAGAGAGCGTCTGACTTAGGATCAAGTTCAGCTTTGAAGAAGATTCTGAGTGGGGTCATCTTGGGAGGTTAGGTTGAGTTTGGCCTCAGCTGCGGTCATTTTGGAAGGCTAGGTCTAGTTTGTCAGATTGGAGGACTTAGTCAGGTTTGGCTATAAAGGAGATGAAATTGGTTTGGTTAGGTCTTGACTTTTAAAGAGTTCATTTGAAAGGTCAGGTTTAGGGCTATGTCAGATTTTGTCTTCGGACTTGGTTAGGATGTTAGAATTTATGATGTTAGAATTTATAGGAGGTCAAACTAGAAGGCTAAGTTTGTCTTAAAGGAAAGGTCAGGCTAGAAAACCATTTTGGATAGGCTTAGTTAGATTTTGGTGAAGGCTTTTGGGAGTGAGTTTCATGGTAAAGGCTATTTCGTTTAGGCTTTATAGTGAGAACTTCTTAGTTTAAGCTTTATGGTGAACGCTTGAATGCTGTTGGTTAAAAGGCTTTTAAGCTTTGAGGATAGTTAGTCAGCTTAGGCTTTTCTACAAGGGTAATTTGGACCTCTTTGGAAGATGGTTTGGCTTTACTCAAGTACGGTGCTATAGTTTTTAGTCATAAAGATACTCCAGACTCATGGATAAGGGGGTTTGCCCTTTGACATAGTTGCATTAGTATAAAAGGATTAAGCTGAGAATGGTTTGCAGGCCTTTTGATCTCAATGATCATATGTTTTCCCAAGGAGGCTTGACTAGAGATGTTTGCTAAAGAGGTGTGGGATAGGATTTGACTTGTTCGAGCCTTTTTTAATCAACTTGAGGATGATAGGCCTTAGGGGATATGCCTCGATGTTGTTTTTGCTAAGGAAACTGGATTCAAGGATGATGAGTCTTAAAAGACTTAGGATTTTTTGTTTTGTGCATGATGAGATTTTTCCAAAGAAAGGGTGGTTTGAGGCTTGAGCTTGAAATGATGGTATAATTTGCCAATAAAGCTTGGGATGGAATAATATAACTTCATAAAGCTTGGGAATAGTTTGAAAGTAGGTTAAAACTTCTGAAAAGGATCAAGGAGGTTGTATGATTTTGCTATTTGTAGCATGATTCATGGAAAAGAGCAAGCCAAGCTAATCTTGTCGTTTGAGATTGAAAAGACACTTAGAATGACATGTTATTAGTTTGGCTCAACATAATTGACACACTGGCTAAAGGGAAGTGCCTTAAGAAGTGGCTAAAGGACTAATAAGAAAAGATAACTTTGAGATCATACCCTAAATCAGAGATAGGGATGTGATAGACTGAAGATTATGCATTAGCTCTTTGAGCTAAGCGATAGGATGGATTGACTAGAAATGATGACATTCTATAAAGACATGCCCTTATTATATGACAAGGGCATAAAAGATAATATAACTTTAGAGAACAAGCCTATAATGAAAAAGGATGACTTTAGAAGATATGAGATGAGATAGATTGATTGAAGATGATTTGACAAATTTGAATGATGTGCCCTTGGACACAAAAGAAGATGACTAGGATGAGTGTTCTCTCTCTCTCTCTCTCACACACACAGCTCACTTCTGCCAAAGCCACCCTTTTGGATTTTCAACATAGTGAGCTTGAATTAATGAAATTTGGAAGAAAGCATTCCATGATGATTTGAGTTGCTGCTTATGTTAAAGGGCTCTGACCTTTGAATTCTAGATTTGATGAAGGCCTCATTTGAATTTATTGCCCCTCATTAAGGTGCATTGTTTGATTACCTAAAGTGCAATTGGTAATTACATTGAATTGCTTTTTGTTCTTTAACTATTTGATAAGAGATCCATCACTTGACCTTATTTGATTAGGAGCTGGTGAAGCGATTGTTGATTTATAAGAACATGGCATCTTAATGCTAATTGCAGTATATTTAATTGACTATTCATTTGTCTCTCCTTCCTTTTTTATTTTTCTCTCTCTTTTTTTCTTTCTTTTTCTCCTTTTTTTTTAATTTTTTTCTCTCTTTCTCACTTTTTCTTTTTATTTCTCTCTTCTTTTTTTCTTTATTATTAACTTTTAAAACTCATCCCTGTTGGATTTAAATAAGAAAGATAAGAAAACAAGAGCATAAATAATGAAAAGAAAATGTGGATGTTTTATTATAAAGAAAATTTTATTACAATGTAAGGAAAAGGGACCGACATAGTCAACAAAAAATACACAAAAAAAGAAAAATAAAAAGACAAACTTAGACTTAGATCTAAACTTTGACTTTGAGATTTGGACTTAGACTGAGATATGGAATTTAACCTCAGACAAGTCAAATTAGCTAGGCTTGAACTCTTCTACATCATGCCACTCAAGGCTGAGGTAAGGTGGGATTGAGTTGGGTTTAGGTTCTACATTATTGTTCGGGTTGGTGATGGGGAATTCAGGTTGAAATGATACACTTTGGATACAATCTTCAACTTTTGATGCAATTGTAACAAAAGCTCTAAAGGTAAGTAAGTATTGGGTTATTACATTGGCTTGGTAGGTTGGGAGTAGATTCTTGACAAGGATGTCTACATGTTCTTGTTTGGTTGGTCTATTTACCATTTGAGCAGCTTTAGCCCTCCATTTTATAAGGAACATAGAGAAAGACTCATTTGGAAGCTACTTAGTGGTTTCCAAGTCACACCTAGTGACATCCACTTCACTGTTGTAATGATATTGTTTGATAAAGGCATGATAGATATCATTCCACATCCTTTTCTAACTCTTGTTTAATGAAAGAAACCATCTCATGGCAGTATTGGTTAATGATTGTTGGAACAATTGAGCAAGGAGCTTGTTACACCCCACTTTGGAATATGTGATTGTCCTAGGGCATGGGTAACCATAAGGGCACCAATAACCCATAAAACCCATACCTATAATGAAACTCAATATGATATTAGTAAAAATTACATTGTCCAAGATCACAACCTGTATACCAATCACACTTTCCATACTAGATTCATCATTAATTCTCATACTCATTGTTAGTCTCAATTACCATTCAATTTACATATTAATATAACACTTATTGAATACTTCTGATCATATGAAATACAATAATGCCATCTTACACACATGGAGCATCTAAGAATTTTTAAACATTTATTTAAATACAAATAATTATCAAATTTCCAACTATTACTTTGACTTAGTAATCCTCAAGGAAGAAATAATTGCTTGAGGAGCCAACTTGCTACTATCCAATAGACTTTTGAGAACACTCAATCTTCACCTGCAAAAATTGGTGAGTGGAGGGGGTGAGCTTCGGGGAAAGCTTAGTGTGTAAGAATACAATCAATCTTTGGAAAAAAAAATTAAATATAATTCACTGATCATATTTTATAATTCATGAAATCTAAATATTTAAATTTATTTATTTACTTTGAGCTATTCCAATTATTTAAGGAAATTATACAAGTAATTTTTCATTTCCAACTCTGCACATTTTTGAAATCTTTTGAATCATAGCACTTTGATTATTTCATTAGATCATATGAGATGTACTTTTGGAATAATCAAAGATACTTTACTTTTTGCAGTAAATAGATTATAGTATATAAAGTTCACATTTGAATACAAATAGTAACCCATAATTCTTATCCTCATTAAAAGGTAATAATCTTTAGTAAAGGTAGAACATGTTTAAGGAGTTTTCAACATTGGTGGAATACAAATAATTTTTTAAATTCATAAGATTCTAGAGATTTCAAACTTTACTATATGTTCATATTTTGAAATTTCATATTTTTTAGAAGTTAGACAATTTTATACAACATATGTTTAGTTTAAATATATAAATACCAACATTGAAATCTATTTATTACATACATATAATTCTTTAAAAATTTCATAATTCATTATAAGAGATTTAAAATAATAACTCATTATATAAATCTTCAAAATTCAAAATTCATATATGATAAGAACATTAAATTTTTAGATGACTACATATATAAATAATTGTCTTATCATATTAGTATACATATTTTTGAAAACATTTTATATTTAATAAGCTATAAAATCAATAACATAACATTTTTAATATCTCAAGGGAAATATATATAATTATAGTTAAATCTCGTAATTCTTGCAATATTCAAAATATAACTTTATAAAAAAACTATATAACTATATGATTTTCAAATATTCAAGTAAAATTCATATACATACATGTAAAAGAAATTTCAAAAGATTAAGAAATCTATAAACAATTAGCTTTAATATCAATGATATATATATATATATATATATATATATATATATATATATATATATATATATATATATATATATATATATATATATATATATATATATATGTATGTATGTATGTATGTATGTATGTATGTATGTATGTATAAAATGTAATCAAATCATTTATATTATATAATGACATATATTATTGAGATATTTAAAATATGATTACATAAAATCAACTATTGATACTCATACAAGTTATATATATTAATCATATGGAATCTACATATTTATAATTTAAAATTTTCATCAGATAACATATCATTAAATAAATTGTATATAATTGGTGCTTTATATATTTTCAAGGACATTAACAAATTAGAAGGAAAAATTTTATACACATATATATACTTTATAATTTCAAAGGAGATAATATTCAAACTTTTAATAATTTCTATTTGAATGAATCTTTTATTGCTATAGAGCCAATTCGTCATTTTACTTTTAGAACATATGCCAAATAGGGTGAAAACATTCTTAGATCTTACAATCAACTTGGTTGGGTATTAATGAATAAGAAATTCGATGTGTTTCAATTACAATATAATTGAGGTCAACAGAGATCATTCACTTAAATTGGAGTAGGGGCTCTTTTGAGCATACCCGAAGCAAAGGCTTATGATATGAGCATGCTCCCATATAGTTGGGGTAGAGGCTATTTGTAGCATACCCGAAGCATAAAGCTCCCTTAAATTTGAGGTAGAGGTGCTTTAGCATATCTTAGGCAGAGGTTCTTTTTAGAACATACCCCTATATCACTTGTACATAACTTGATTCTTGTGTACACACAGTCTAATATCTTATTCACATTAGATGGGGGTCTTTGTGTTCAGGCTAACCCTTGATAAAAAGGAAATTTGGAATTTCAATAATTTCTAAGGTTCAAATGGGTTACTTGGTTTCAAGGTTCACATATACTTTCTGAAAGACTTTTCAGGTGCAGGTAGAAAAGAGTTACTTTAGATAACACTTAAAAAATATGTGAGATCATTTCGATATTTAGGATTTACCAACTTAACAATAATGATATTACTAATAATTATACATGTAATACCTCTTTAGGAAGGATATTAACTATTACTTTAATCTTGTATATAGTTTTCCATACTTTTAATTCACTTATTTAACCATAAGAACTTTTGTACAATTACAGTTTAGATATAAAGTCATATATATAAGTAGGGCACTTATACATAACTTTGACCATTTTCGGTAACTTTTTAATTATTTCATGAAGCATTGGAAATTTCTTTAATTAATACTTCAGTAATATATATATTTTTATGACAAGTTTTTAGTATCATATTTATTGGAATATCAATTAAATTTATAATTTTGGAAATTAATAGAAAATCAATTATAATAAATATTAACATTTCAATAATTTATTATTTATCAATAAACAATGGAATTTCATATTACCATAAACATGCTTCTTAACTTAACAATAACAATACTTTATTAACTTTAAATATTTTAAACTTAAACATAACATTATGTACTTTTCACTCACTTGGACTTTCGATTGTAATATAACGGAATATTCCCTTCTGTCAGTTATCCTTTGAATTCTCCCTTGACATACTTCTAGAAATATAATATCATTTATTACATACTATCATACTACTTCTTTCTTATTTATCTTTAAATTATCTACTGAAAATTCAGCAGCATCTTCTCTAAGCTATGATTAACTCCCAACTACAATAAATCCAATTTATCTACAATAACTATAATATCACAATCAAATGGTCCAACTCGGACTTTCAATATACTAATTCCATCTGCCAATTTTATTCTTCATTATCAAACTAGTATTTTGCCAATTCAATTCAATCAATACTAATCTCAACATCTCACTTCAATCTTTCGATTAAATCTCTAATAATATTCAATAATCATAAGAATAATTATCTCAATTCCATTATCCAATTTAACTAATTAATTCTAATAAACTATTTACCTAAATTCTCATAAATAAATTAATAATTCAATATCTATACACAATTAGGAGTTGAGATTAATACCACATGACTCAATTTAATGAGTCTGAGCTGCTGTCCAAAATTTTCGATTTTAGGGTCGTCAAAATCCAGTTGCCAAAAAATTTCAACGATGACCAAATTATGATCCACGGGCACCAACGGTTAGCTTAAGACTAGAGGAGTTTAAATATATCCTTCACTTTTTGTAATTCACCAGAGAATAGTCATAAACGGCATCGCCAGTCGTTGATGTCGCTGAATTTTGGTCAAAATAAAAGTTATCTAAAATTTGCAAATGATATACTAAATTAAAGTTGGAATCATGAGGAGATCATCATACTAATATTGTTAGAAAAAGGAGATAAAAAATGGCTAGAAATGGCTTAGAAAGTTTTCTACTAGCATCTCTTTGAACAATGTGTGTGCCATTGTTCGGTGGCTACTGGCAATGGGCTTTGGTGGGTAAGCTGGTCAGTAGGTGCTCCTTCCTTTGGTGTGGCATGTGTTGATTAGTGGCGAGCAAATGGCAGTGGACTAGAGATGCAGCTGACTCTCTCTCTCTCTCTCTCTCTCTCTCTGTGTCTTTTTTGCCGTGTTCCTCTGTCTATCTTTTTTCTGCCCTTGTGGGCTATCTAGGTTTTTAACCTTTTTTTTTTCATATATATATATATATATATATATATATATATATATATATATATATATATATATATATTAATAATAATAATAATAATAACAACAACAACAACAACAACAACAACAATAATAACAATATTTAGTTACATAAAATTTTCAAACCATAATTTTAACTAAAATATTTATTTCACAAAAATTCACATATAAATACAAAATATTTGAACTAAATTCATATATTTATTGTTAACTTGGGCACGTATTATGATACTAATTGGATATCTTCATATATACTTTTATACATACGACTTGTATTGAGTTGGGATATTATAGAGCTCATTGTTAAGTCCCAAAGGTTTCATTGCCCCTACATATATCCTTAGATAGGTCTTAGGGTATGTGGTTCTATCAAATTTGTCTAGTTCAAGCATTTTGAATTTAGGAGGAAGCTTAGCATCAGGGAATAAAGTTAAGTTGTCTACATCAATTAGATCATTATGGTCCTTTAGGGATTTAATGATTTTCTCCATAATTTCAAGTTTTCCCATGAGCATTCTAGTGTCTGGGTAGGAAAAAAAACTGCCCCAACTTGGTTAATATATGGGTTGGTTTTGTTCGAATTTAGGCTAGGATTGGTCTGGTTTAAGGCAAGGCTTAGGTTAGGTTAATCAAGGTTGGCTTGGTTAATCATAACTCAGTCTTCCTCAATGATAAAATGCCTTTATCCCTCGAATTGGGCTTAGAAATGCTCTTTTTGCTTCTTAAGGAGGCTAGTCACAAGTATGGTTAGGGAAGCCATGTTTGGCGAGTTGGCCATTTGTACCTTTAAATCAAAGTAATAATGTAAATAATGGATAGGAGCATGAACATAGGCATGTAAACTTTAAGAGAAAATGATTCCTTTTTATTGTTATGGGCTAACCTTATCTAGGCTTTTGCTAATTTCCTAAGGTGTGATGGGTCTTGGGTTTAGGGTAGTGTCTTAGGTTGTGGAGGTTTGGGGTATAGACTATAGGTATTTGCCATATGGGGGTAATAGGTCAATTTTAAAGGCAATGGGCCATATGTGTTGGGCTTATGGGTAGCGAGTTTTGATTTTGAACAACGGGTAGGATCAAGGTAATAGTATTGGTGTTGGAATTAGGGACCTAAGGTGTCTAGGTTTTCTAGATAAGGGTAAAGGATAGAGGTTAGGCTTATGGTAAGGTAATGGGGTTTGAGTAACGAAACTTGAGTTTTAAGGTTGGATATAGGTTTTAAGGTTGCGGGTTTATGGTTATAAGATCCAAAGTTTGCAGGTGGTTGAGGCTTACATCCAAGTGGAAGGCTTGAGGTGCCAGGTTCAGGTGTTTAGTGTTTAAGGTAAGGCTAAGGTAAGGTGTTTAAGGCATGTAGTTACAATGATGATATTTTAGGTAAGGTTAAGGTAATCGTGTTTAAAGTTAGAGGTGTTTGAGACCAAAGGCTAGGGTAATGAGGTTTAAGATTTGGGGCTAAAGTATTAGGGTAATGATGTTTAGGTCAAAGATTTTGGACAATGGTTTAAGGTTTGTGGGGGTGAAAGTGAATAGGATAGAGATGTGAGAGTGTTTACAGGGGAGGTGTTTGAATGGAGGTAAGAGTGTTTGATGATTCTTCGGTTTGAGGTTTAACCTAGACTTGAGATGAATGCATGTTTTATTATATAGTATGGATGTATGATGTGCATAGGGAAAACATTTCATGAGAATGCAAAGGTGAAAGATTTTTATTATGGTATGCACAACCTAAGGGCATGATTTAGGTTTATTACATGAAAAGATAAGGGTGGCTTAGATAGGGTACTTATTGCACTAGAGCAATGATATACCTAACCACATATGAGTCAAGGAGCCTTGTGGGTCCAATGATACATGTTACTTATTACACCTTTGAAAGGATTAAAGGATTCATCGTGGGATGGATGATTTTGCTATTGGCAAGTAAAGCCAAGTAGGGTTACCCACTCAATGCTACTGACTATCCATTATCTTCCTAAAACTAGGTTTAGAGGCGAAGAGCCTGTGCAAGTGATGTACAAAAGTCATAATTATGTTAAAAGCCAAACTTCAACTTTAAATCAATTAGTAGTCCTCTTGTTTCTTTTAAAAGAACTATCTCTAGTGGAGTCGCCAACTGTGAGGTCTTGCCTGAGCACTAATCTAATTTGTTAAAAGGGAATCAAAATACTCATTTGAGCTAAGTCTCCTTATAGAACTCTCGAGTTCAAATTGATTGATTTTGAAGACTTACCATCTTAATTTTATTTTATTTGTGAAAAAGATAAAGGAAAAAACCAAATTGACTCTAGTTAATATCCAAAGAAATAGATCACTAGTCTCAAAATCAAAGAGGATTCGAGGATTAGGTTTTTGGTTTATTTTAATAAAATTAGTTTGGCAATGAACTTAGTTGTGACTTAAAATTAATTTCATGAATTATGCATTGATGCATGACATTCATCCCATTTATAAGTAAACAAAACATAAAGGTAAAAGAAAGTACAAAGTTAAATCTAGATTACAATAAAAATCCAATTATAGGATACTTCCTTTAGCCCTTATGGGTTCTAGGAAACTCACAGATTTCCTAATCAAATCCTAATAAAATTAATGTAATGAATAAAAAATGAAGCAGGTGATGGGGGGAAGAAGTTGTTTTATTTTAATTGGATTCACTTCTTGATGAATCAAGCTTGGCTATGTATTACTTCGAATGAGAATCAGAATCCATGCAGTTCTCCCTTCTTGCTAAGGGATTTATTTAGCCAAACCACTTTATCATGTTTTGATTGAATGATTGATTGATGAGTTAAGTTGATTATTGATTTTAATTGATTACCAAGTTAAGTTAATTAAGTCAGATTTTAATTAATTATCCTATGTGAACTAACTAAGAAAAGCCTTAGAGGGAGAAGAGAGAATCCCAATGAGAGAAATAATAAATAAATCTCAAGGAGGGAAAAACTAAAGAATCCTAAGGAGGGAAATAATAAAATGAAATAAAAATGAAAGGAAAAAAAAAAGGGATAAGAAACTTACCTTAGATAGTGGGCAAAGACTAGCCTTGGCAGCCTGCCTTAGAAGGTAGGAAGCTTTTGACTTGATAGGTCATAATTTCATCTTCTCTCAGGTTAAGGTGAAACTTAAATCTTAAACCAAAAAACACTTGATCACCTTATGCAGTAAAGAGCATGGAGCAAAGTGAAACTAAAAGGGAAACTTTTTAAACTAAAAGCTCATTTGTTTTGTAGAACAAGCAAAAGATAAGAGTTTTGGAAACTAACTTTAAGATTTTGGGTTGATCTCAACAAGTTTCAATATGTAAAAATGGAGTTTAGGAGGTCTGAATATATAGTAAAAGGGTTTGGGGGGGGGGTTGAATAACACATTTTTCGATGTGGGATTCACGTTCTAGGGATTGCTACAAAACGCTGGGCTTGCAGGATTGTAAGAGGAATGTCACATCCTAATTTTACAGATATGATAGTCCTAGAACATGCAGAGACATAAGGTCATCCACACTCGTAGAACCCACTCATGCATATGAAAACATTGCTTAGGATTGTACCAAACCTCATGCATTAACTTAATTAAACCATTTATAAGAAAAAACCTTAAGTTATAGAAGAATAGTTAAAATATACTTTAAATACAATATACAAGAAAAGAAATAATTAAGACTCCAAATGAATTATCAAATGAAAAATATTCCAATTATGAACCCTTTAAACATGAACTCTTTGAGCATCTAGAGACTCATCACAACATAACATAGCAACAAACTTTGATAAGGGAATTTCCCAAGTAGAGTAGGTTGCTTGAGCAATTACCTTGCCTCCTCATAATGCTCACTTAAAACCACACAAGGAAAAGGAGTGAGATAGATGATCTTAATGAGTAAACAATAAAACTTGTAAAATAGCACATATCCTTTATAAGGGTTCAAGGTTCATAAATCATGGTTTGCAAATGAGCAAAGTTCACAAAAATCAACTTATAACTTGTAAACTTGTAAAGAGTGATGACTTATTATCTCGTTCACTCAAGGAAGAGGTGGCATCATACCAAATTCCAACTTCCAACTTGTAACTTGCAAAGAGTCTTGAAACTAATCAGGTTCTACAGCCAGAACCACCCCTTTTAGCTGAGGTAGTGATCAGATTAAGACCATGTGTATAGGTATCGATGATTATCCCTATTGACATGAGGATTTATATATAAAGGGTTCATAGATACCATACTAGAGCTGATGGCAATCACTTATAATAATAGCATTGAAGAATGTAATCATATGTAACATAATAGCAATAGTAGTTTAACTTGTTGAACAAAAGATAAATAATAGTATGGTACTAGAAAGAAAGTAAGGTAAGGCAACAATTCACAAGGTTCTTTATTATCATTGAATAATCAAAAATAGTTTTGGACCAATTGTTCTTTGGCAACCCAAGCTTAATAAAGAAATTATATAGTCATAATTGAAAATAGAAAAGAACTTGGGTTTCAAGATTCTCAAAGATTCATATATCTTGATAACTTGTATTTGTAATATGAACATAATGTTTACTCACCTTGTGGTTCCTTTGTTCCTAGTATTGTAGCCCTTTGAACTTCTTCTACTCCTTAAGCTCTAATATAATATTTAATTCAATACTTAGCATTTACTTAATTATCATACTATCTTACCCATAACTCCCCCATGCATATATAACATTCATATAAACTTAGAGTTGCACTTAGAAGTATACTCATCACTTGCATATAACATGTTGACTTTTAAAGTCTTGCACACTTAGCCTTTATAGGCTCATATGAAATCACATTATAACTCATACAATGACTTTTCTAAATTCAAACACAATATATCATGATCTTAATATTAATTCCATTAACATTCAACTTAGTACACTTAACACTTTACATATATATCAACTTAACAAGTAACCTTGAAGAGTTATGCTTATCTCTTTTGAACAAATCATACCATCCATCTTATAGTCAATTTAAGATCATTAATTCACTATTAACATATCATAAGACCTATTTCACTTGTTACTTAATCATATACACATATTAATCATAACATAGTAATAAGGTTAATAAACCATAGGTAGGCCGAACCTCTCTAGACTTTGACTAGAGTTATCCCTTCACCCAATATGCAATTAAATCATTTATCATTTATATATACATTTCAAAAATCATTAAAACATGTCATACAAAAATTATGGAAATTGGGATTAAAATCCATATGTAGGCTGAATATCTGCTATCAAGGCAAAACATGGATTTTTCTTACTTTTCTCACTTTCCATTCATTATAGTAATATGCAAACACATTATTTAAACCAATACTTTTCATGTAAACATGAAAAAAATCATTCTAAAACACTAACACATAGGAATTAGCACCCTTGCATATTATATACTTGAAAATTTTCCAACTTTAGGTTATAGGGTGAAAACCATGAATTCTCTTGCTTTCTGTACTTTTTGAACATTACAATAATATATAGAAATATGATTAAATAAATATTTTTCATCTAAACACAACAAAAATTAGTTTATCACACTTCAATATGCAAATCAGTAGCGCCCCCCCACCCCGCCCCCCCCCCCCCCCCCACCCTTGTATAATTGCATGAAAATTCTAATTTTGAGTTTTAGGGTTCACCTTTGGTGGATGTGTGAAGAAAGGGTTATGTTTTCGATCGAAAATCATTTTCTCCTTCAAAATAATCACCTAGGCCAAATTTAACCAAAATAAAATAGTAAATACACAATCTAAAATAGTTTTCTCATGATTAGTTTCATAAAAATCAAATAGTAGATTGAAAGAGAAGAAAAACTTACGAAAACGGTCAGGAAATTGCTAGGTTTGAAGGCACCATGTGAATTTCGGTTGAGAGAATATTTTTGAGAGAATTTTTCTATAAAAATTTTAAAAATAATAGAATGGTGGCTGCCAAGATCAGGGCTGGCAAAAATTTAGTTTAATATGTGTAGGGTTTTGGAAAAATTATAAGTTTGCCATTAATAAGCTAGGTTAGGAGTGTTTTGGTGTATTGGGCCTTGGTGAGTTGGGCTTTTTAATTTTAATTATGGATTGATTATAGGTAATTAAAAATAAAATATTTTTTTATTATTTTCATTGAAATCTTTGCAAAAATATTTATTTAAAAATATTTTAAAAATACTCAAAAAATTTATTTTATACCTAAAAATCGCTTTGTGTATGAAAATTCACATTATATGCAATAAACCATTTTATGCCTATGACCTTCACATATATCAATTATTTCACATTAATAATTCATATTATACATATTAGAACTAATCTAACAAGCCAAATATTCATCAATTACGTAACACATGAATTTTCATAAAAGCACTCACATAGTCATAGTGGTTCTAAATTCAAGTAATTGTCATGGAAACTCCTAGGGTGAGTGTGGGTTGTTACATTCTCCTTCCCTTAAAAGAAATTCATACTTGAATTTAGATACTTATCTATATGCTCTCAAAAAGCTGAGGATGCTTTTGCTATATCTCATTCTTGTCTTCCTAAGTACACTCATCTTCATGATTTCGCCATTGAACCTTGATCATGGGTATCTCTTTGTTCCTTAACCTTTTCACTTGTCTGTCGACTATGGCTATTGGTAACTCATCATAGGACTGTTGCTAATCTATTGCGATGTCTAGAGGTGACAACATATGGAATAGATTCGATACGTATTTCCTCAACATTAAGATATGAAATACTAAGTACACGTATACCATAGTTGGGGATAGGGTAAGTCTATAAGATACTTCCCCAACTTTATCCAAGATTTAAAAAGGACCAACAAAGCAAGGTGATAGCTTTCATTTCTTACCAAATCTCATGATGCCTTTCATTTAGGAGACCTTCAAGAAGACGTGATCTCCCACAACAAAATGTACATCCTTTCTCTTAGGGTCTGCATAGCTCTTTTGTTGACTAATGGGCATCTTCAGCCGATCTTGAATCAAAGGTACCTTCTCAGTAGTCTCCTTAAGCAATTATGGCATATCCAAATACTTGTCTCCAGGCTCAACCTAGCAAACTAGAGAATGACATTTCATTCCATACAAAGCTTTGTATAGTGCTATGCTGATGGACAAATGATAGTTGTTATTATAGGTGAACTCAATCAAAGGTAGGTACTTATCCCAGCTACCACTAAAATATAGGACACACATTCTTAACATGTCTTCAAGTGTCTAGATTATCCTTTCACACTATCCATCAGTTTGAGGGTGAAACACTATACTAAAGTTCAATTGCGTTCCTAATGCTTGTTGCAACTTTTGCTAGAACCTTAAGGTGAACTGAGTGCCTTGATTCGAGATTATAGAAATCAGTACTTCATGTAGTTTTATGATCTTGTCAATGTATAGTTGCATATACTGAGCTACAAAGTATGTGGTCTTAACTTCTAGAAAATGAATAGACTTTGTCAGTCATTCCACTGTGACCCATACAGAGTCATAACCTTTAGGGGTTCTAAGTAACCTAACTACGAAGTCCATCATGATGTGCTCCCACTTTCACTCAGGTAACATAATCTCTTATAGCAATTTAGAGGGTCATTGATGCTCATACTTGAGTTTTTGGCAAGTTCGGCATGATGCAATAAACTTAGCCACATCCTTCTTTAACCTAAGCCACCAATAGTTTGCTCTTATATCATTATACATCTTTGTAGTTCCAGGATGAGCACAGTAAGGTGTCTAATGTGCTTTTTTTAGTATCCTTTCTCTTATTCCATTAACATCAGGCACACATATTCTCTTTCCACACTTTAGAATCCTATCAACCACTTCAAATTCAAGGTTCTTCCCTTTCTCTGTCTCATCCTTTATCTTAACCAAGTGTGGATCCTTATCTTGTGAAGCCGTTATCTCCTCCACTAGCTTTGACTTCACTTGAAAATGAGCCATTAAAGCTCACAATTCTCCAATCTTCAACCACAAGCCCTGACTAAACATTCCCTTTAACTCCTTCATGATCAGCCTCTTTAACATGGTCACATAAGTTAGGCTTCCCATCGATTTCTAACTCAAGGCATTTGCCACCATGTTTGCCTTTTCAGGATGGTAAAGAATCTGGTAGTCATAGTCCTTCAATAGTTTGAACCATCTCCTCTACCTCAGGTTAAGGTCTCTTTGGCTTAAGATGTACTGTAAACTCTTATGATCCGTATAGATCTCACACTTTATTCCATACATGTAATGTCTCCTGATCTTTAGAGCGAACACTACTGCGGCCAATTCTAAGTCATGAGTAGGGTAATTCACTTCATGGTTCTTGAGTTTTCATCATGCATAGCTAATGACTTTACCATTTTGCATCAGGACGCATCCAAGCCCTATCCTTGAGGT
The DNA here is from genome assembly GCA_947687605.1 of Reutealis trisperma. Classification (NCBI taxonomy): domain Eukaryota; kingdom Viridiplantae; phylum Streptophyta; class Magnoliopsida; order Malpighiales; family Euphorbiaceae; genus Reutealis; species Reutealis trisperma. The sequence continues at coordinate 329,264 of CANTUT010000753.1, forward strand.
GTCGTAGTAGACTGTGAACCCTTCCTCACCTTCGGGTAAAGCCAGAACTGGAGCTGATATCAAGCACTTCTTAAGCTTTTGCAAACTCTCTTCATAGGACTGTTCCCAATTAAACTTAACTTGTTTTCTAGTCAACTTAGTCAATCGTGCTGCTATCTTAGAAAGTCCTGTACAAATCTATAATGATAGCTAGCCATACCCAAGAAACTCTAAACTTCAAAAACTGTTGTGGGTCATGGCCAATCGGCTATTGCTCCAACTTTCTTAGGATCAACTTTGGTTCCTTCTTTACTTACTATATGCCTAAGAAACTTGACAGACTCCATCCAAAATTCACACTTAGACAATTTTGAATATAGCCGGTGATCACGTAGCGTCTGCAACACGATCCTCAAATGCGCTTCATGCTCTTCTTTACTCTTAGAGTAAATCAGAATGTCATCAATGTAAATGATGATGAACTTATTAAGAAATGGTTTGAATACTCAGTTCATCAAGTCCATGAAAGTAACAAGAGCGTTCGTTAGACCAAACAGTAAAACTATGAACTCATAATGACTGTATCTTGTACGGAAGGCAGTCTTGAAGATGTCTTTTCTATAAATCTTTAGTTGATGATAGCCAAACCTCAATTTGATCTTAGAGAAGTAGCTAGCTCCTTGCAGTTGATAAAAAAGATCATATATCCTTGGCAAAGGATACTTATTCTTGATGGTGACTTTGTTGAGTTGACGATAATTGATGCACATCCAGAATGAGCCATCCTTCTTCTTTACGAATAGCACTAGAATGTCCCATTGTGAGCTAGTCAATCAGATAAAACCTTTATTGAGTAGATCATGCAGTTGTATCTTTTATTCTTTCAGCTCTGTTGGTGCCATATGATATGGTGGTATCAATATGGGCTGCGTGCCCGGTAGTAGCTCAATGTTGAGCTCAATCTTACGATCTGATGGTATCCAAGGTAGATCCTAAAGAAAGACATCTATGATTTCATCCACCACTGGCATGCTTTTGCCTCGCACAGTGGCCTCTTTATCAGTATCGACTATATAAGCTAGATATGCTTAGCACCCTTTCCTTAATGTCCTTGTCACTCCCAAGGCTGATATCAAATTCAAAGGGTTCACATTCCTATCTCTTTGATACTTAAACTCCTCCCCATCCTTAGTTTGAAACTCCACTAACTTTTCTTTATAGTCAGTAAGAGCTCCATACTTATAAAGCCAGTCCATTCCTAAGATTATGTTAAATTCTAGTACATCAAGTTCTAATAACTCCATTAGACGTTTTCATCCATCAATGTCTACCTCATAGTCCTTAAACATATACTTTACTTCCATCACTTCTCCTAAAGGAGTCAACACCACTAAGGGTTCAATCATTAATTCCTTATTTCTACTAAGACTCTTAGCAAAATATGGTGATACAAAAGAATGCGTGGCATCATAATCAATCAAGCATCTCATAATAGAATTTTGGATGGGAATGATACCTATAATGGCAATATGCGAAGCATGGGCCTCTTGCTGATTCAATATAAAGACTCGACCCTTACTCTTATTGTTTATCGCCTATATGTTCCTAGCAGTTGGCCCTTTGCTCTTAGCTCCTTGCCCTTAGGGTTGGAATGGTCCAAATTATGGAGGCACCGAGGTCGCATTCCCTAGATTACTTATTTGAGGGCAGTCCTTGATGAAGTGGCCCATCTATCCACACTTTAAGCATGTGCCAGAGACTCTTCAGCAAACTCTAGGATGTTTCTTTCCACACTGGCCACAAGTGGGAAAACTCTATTTAGATTGTCCATTCTGCAGTCCAGGTGTTATAGTGGCTGGCGATGATTCCTTCACTGGACCTCCTCTTCCTCCTCTATGCTGGCTTCCATGCCCCTTGCTCTTGTGCTTCCCCTTTTGCTCATGTTTAGCTTGTTCAGCTCTTTTGACCTTGTATCTCTTTTCTATTATCTTGTCCTTATCTATCAGCTTGGCTAAGGTTAAGAATTTAGTCGCTGTCAAAGAGTTAAATAGGGGTGTAACCAGTCCTCTTAAGAAGTGAATGATGTGACTAGCTTCGATAGGAATGATGTTAATAGGGAACCTACAAAGTTGATTAAATTCCTTAGCATATTCTGATACTGACATTCTAAGTTTTTACTTCAACTGCTCAAACTATAGTGCTTTATCTTGCCTCTCACCTTCAGGCAAGAATTGATCTATCAACTTTTGTTTAAATTTTATCCACGTAGGTGGGTTAGCTCTATATAGTTGCTCCTTAATATCTCTTTCGTACTAGTACCATGCCTCTTTCTTGAGTTAGAGTCCTACCAACTCAATTACCCGAGCATTCAAACATGACAATCGATGGACTAGCTTGTCCATCTCATTTAAGAATTCATAAGGGTTATCACCCTCCTCACCATAGAAGGTAAGTGGCTGTAGCTTCTTAAACTCTGAGACAGTCATCCCCTCATTGGGTAGCCACTTCTTGTCCCTCATTATGGGTGCCACTACTATAGAAGGCGAAACTCTATTCCCTTCTTGTTGGAGGCATTTCCCTCGTTTGAGCTCATAGCTTGTCTAATTCCTTACGCAAGTCTCTCATTTTATCGTGATAATGTGAACCTCTTGCAAAGAGGCTTACTTGTTAGAGCCCATAGTTGATGTCTTTGAGGTAGATCTTTCTCTTGATCTTGCAGGCACAGAGTTAGCATTTAAAGTAGTGTTCGATATTGCATCCTCACTAGCCCTGACCGGTTAGGTAGCTATGTAGACCTTTTTTTTGGGAAGCATTCTGCTATCACGATAAGGGAATTTAATGCTAATTCCTTTCTAACCCATGCTATACCACTAGCAACTATCATATTTATCATGCATTTAACATAAGTACTTATCATATCGTATCACAAGGCACATGTCATATATCAGTTTTCACATAGCATATATCACATATCATGGCATGTATCATGCATTATAATCATGTAATATATAACTTATAGCATTATGAACTTCCTTATTATATAAAAGTTAATAATGTAATAGATAATAAAAGAAATCAACCGATACTAAGTCGCTAGGTAATCAAATAGTATTATTCGCATCGTATAAATCCTATACCACAAGGCCAATAGTTATCAACTACCAGTGCAAGCGTTAATTGTGCCCCTCATCATGACGAATGTCAAGTAGTTTGCAGGGTCGCTTAGGCATATAATCGATAAGAGGGCAATTGGCAGAAATGTGACTAAAACCATGACATTTATAGTAAAGTAAATCTTTATCTGGTGTATGATCCATCGAGGATAAAGTCCTAGATGGTGACCCATTGAGGATAAAGTCCTAGATGGCGAGTAATAAAAATCTCTAGGCGTATGGTCATTGATTTGCTCAACATCTTTGGTCTTAAACTGCTTTACATCCTCCCTCAAAGTATAAAATAAGGACCAAAGACATCGATTTTCCTCCATCAAATCTGAGCAGTCACTCTCCAATTTCTAAATCTTACCATAAACCTAGTCATAGTCTAAATACTCCTTAAGATCCTCTTCTTTAGGCATCTTATCTTCCTTGTGATGAATCATAAGCACAACTTTCTCAAACATCTCTTGCTTGCCATGTCCTCCTGTATGCCACACGCAGTACTCTAGGTCGCAGTCCTCCAGCAAGGGTAATCTTCTTGGTCATCTGGTAAAAGAATCGTAAGGCATACAAACAATAACAAGGAATACTATAGCTTATTAGGATTTTACAAAACTATACTAGTGATAGACTGTAAGTGATAAGACAGGAAAATTCCTATGTTCTAGGATTATACTTAACCAACCTAATAAATAGACAAGTTTAAACTAGACTAAAACTATAGCTCTGATACCAACTTTGTCACATCCCAATTTTAAAGATATGACAGTCCTAGAACATAGGGAGATATAAGGTCACCCACTCTCTTAAAACCCACTTATGCACATGAAAACATTGCTTAGAATCATATGGAACCTCATGCATTAACTAATTAAACCATTTATAAGAAAAAACCTTAAGTTGCTGAAGAATAGTTAAAATATACTTTAAATACAATCCATAAGAAAAGAAATACTTAAGACTCTAAATGAATTATCAAATGAAAAATATTCCAATTATGAACTCCCTAAACATGAACTCCTGGAGCATCTAGAGACTCATCATAGCATAGTAATAAACTTTAACAAGGGAATTTCCCAAGCAAAAGGGTTGCTTGAGGGATTACCTTGTCTCCTCATAATGCTCACTTGAAACCATATAAGGAAAAGGGGTGAGATAGATGATCTTAATGAGTAAACAATAAAACTTGTAAAATAGCACATATCCCTTTATAAGGGTTTAAGGTTCATAAATCATGGTTTGCAAATGAGCAAGGTTCACAAAAATCAACTTGCAACTTGTAAACTTATAAAGAGTGATAGCTTAATAGCTCATTCACTCAAGGGAGAGGTGGCATCATACTAAATTCCAACTACCAACTTGTAACTTATAAAGAGTCATGAAACTAATTAGGCTCTATGGCTAGAACCACCCCTTCTAGCTGAGGTGGATACACTATCGCTATCCATCAGGTTAAGACCATGTGCACAGGTACCAATGATTACCGCCATCGGCATAAGGATTTCTGCATAAAGGGTTCATAGATACCATAGCTAGAGCTAATGGCAATCACTTATAACAATAGCATTGAAGAATGCAATCACATGTGACATAATAGCAATAATAGTTTAACTTGTTGAACAAAAGATAAACAATAGTGTGGTTCCAGAAAAAAAAGTAATGTAAGGCATTAATTCACAAGGTTCATTATTATCATTGAATAATAAAAAATGGTTTTGGACCAATTTTTCTTTGGCAACCCAAGCTTAACAAAGAAATCATATAGTCATAATTGAAAATAGAAAAGAACTTAAGTTTCAAGATTCTCAAAGGTTCATATATCTTGATAACTTGTACTTGTAACATGAACGTAATATTTACCCACCTTATGGTTTCTTTGCTTCTAGTACTTGTAGCCCTTTAAACTTTTACTACTCCTCAAGCTGTAATATAATATTTAATTCAATACTTAGCATTTGCTTAATCATCAAGCTATCCTATCCTATAACTACCCCATGCACATATAACATTTACATAAACTTGGAGTTGTACTTAGAAGTGCACTCATCACTTGCACATAACATATTGACTTTTAAAGTCTTATAACTTAGCCTTTATAGTTTCACATGAAATCATATTATATCTCATACTATGACTTTTCTAAAGTCAAACACAATATATCACGATCATAATATCAATTCTATTTAACATTCAACTTAGTACACTTAACACTTTACATATATATACCAACTTAACAAGTAACCTTAAAGAGTCATGCTTATCTCTTTTGAACAAATCATACCATCCGTCTCATAGTCAATTTAAGATAATTAACTCACTATTAACACATCATAAGACCTATTTCACTTGTCACTTAATCATATACACATATTAATCAAACCCTAGGTAGGTCGAACCTCTCTAGACTTTGTCTAAAGTTATCCCTTTAACCAATATACAATTAAATCATTTATCATTTATATACACATGCCAATAATCATTAAAACATGTCATCTAAAAATTATAGACATTGGGATTAAAATCCCTATGTAGGCCGAATATATGCTATCAAGGCAAAATATGGATTTTTCTTACTTTTTTCGCTTTCTGTTCATTACAGAAATATGCAAACTCATTATTTAAACTAATATTTTTCATGTAAACATGACAAAAATTATTTTAGAACACTAACACATAGGAATCAGCACCCTTGCATATTATATACATGAAAATTTTCCAACTTTAGGTTATAGGGTGAAAACCATGAATTCTCTTGCTTTTCATACTTTCTAAACATTGCAGTAATAAACAAAAATATGATTTAAATCAATATTTTTCATCCAAACACAATAAAAATTAGTTTTGCACACTTTAATATGCAAATATGTAGCCTCCCTTGTATAATTGCATGAAAATTCTAACTTTGAGTTTTAGGGTTCACCTTTGGTGGATGTGCGAAGAAAGGGTTGTGTTTTCGATCAAAAATCAATTTCTCCTTCAAAATGCTGAATTTAACCAAAATAAAAATAGTACATACATAGCCCAAAATATTTTTCTCATGATTAGTTTCATAAAAATCAAATAGTATATTGAAAGAAGAGAAAAACTTACGAAAACGGTCATGAAAATCACAAGGTTTGAAAGCACAATGTGAATTTCAATTGAGAGAATATTTTTGAGGGAATTTTTCTATAAATATCCTGAAGAATAATAGAATGGTGGCTGCCAAGATCAGAGCTGGCCAAAATTTAGGTTAATATATGTAGGTTTTGGCAAAATTACAAGTTTGCCATTAATGAGCTAGGTTAAGAGTGTTTTGGTGAGTTGGGCCTTGGTGAGTTAGGCCTTTTAATTTTATTTATTGGCTGATTATAGGTAATTAAAAATAAAATATTTTTCTTATTATTTTCATTGAAATACCCTTTAAAAATATTTATTTAAAAATATTTTAAAAATACTCATAAAATTTATTTTATGCTTAAAAATCGCTTTGTGCATGAAAATTCACCTTATATGCAATAAATAATTTTATGCCTATGCCCTTCACATAAGTCAATTATTTCATATTAATAATTTGTATTATGCATATTAAAACTAATTTAGCATGCCACATATTCATCAATCACGTAACACATGAATTTTCATAAAAACACTTAGTCATAATAGTTCTAAATTCAAGTAATTGTCATGGAAACTCCTAGGGCGAGTGCGGGTTGTTAAAAGGAATGTGTAGTTGCCCTCAATCACATGTAGCCACTTTATGACTCCACACAGGTTATTGGGTTTTGCACAAGTCCTATACAGTTTCGCGTAACTCATTTGCAGTTCTCGATAGGCCACATATAGTTTTGCTGCTAATTGGTTCGCTGATTTTGCCATTTTCGCTTGTTTCTCATTTGTTTTTCATGATTCCAATCACAATGTTACCATTATTCAATCTTGGATGATTTGAGGTTGTTTCACAGGTCAAAAGGGGTAGGTTTTGATTCTCGGGGCTCCATTTTCTCTTTTTCTGATTTTGGCAATTTCAACTTCTAGAGATTTATTTATCAAGCCTAATCACCTCTAATGTTTAAATGCAAATTGGAGGGTGCAAAATATGAGAAATTCATTTTTTCAACAGAGTGTTGTCCCCTTGACCTATGCCCACTAATCGGCTAGCGGAACCGCCACACCGACTATACGTAGTGCATTAATCCTAGCAGGTATCATGTTGTAGCCGAATAAAGAGGGTATAAAATTAAAGATTCATAGATGTATTTAAAAAATGCATTAGGGATGCTCTTACGAGTCTACACTCTACTATATGCATATAATTTTTTACTTTCTCTTTTATCTGTTTAGATTTTTTTTTTAAATGAACTCTTATTTTTATAAAGTAACTGTAATAGATTTTAGTGGGAAGTTTATAAACACGGAATTATTATTTGAAAAGCATTGAAAATTTTAATTTTGGTAAAGAGATATAAGATGGGAAATTTAAGTGCAGATGAGGAGTTATTTTAGTTTTTATATTTTTTTCATGGTTAAAGATTAAATTTTTAAAAGAAAGGGCTAAAGTCTTCATGAGTTTAAATGTGAGAGATTATAAAATTAATTTCTCAAAAATGAAAAGACAACAGTGTTAATTAACTCAAATATTAAGAATGAAATAATAATTTGTTCTTGTATCAATATTGCCATATATGGAAGAGAAAAATGAAAAAGTGAAGGAAAGAAATTTAAAAAAATGTATTGAGAAGTAAAAAAGTGATTTAGTTGTTTGAAAGTGTTGGCTGTGAAATTTGGCACAATGGTAAATTAGCAATTGCGCAACGTGTCACGTGCAAATGAAGGTGCATGAGCCTATGGATTGTGCCTTTTTGACTTTTTATCAATGGACTATGGATTCCCAAATTTCCTTACTACAGTATATTTGCACTCTCAATAGCAAATAAGTAGTAACTATGAAGGTAGAGTAATAAAATGGAACAAAAGAAATTTTTATTGAGTGATTGCAGTTATTACAAAAAGCTTGAAAACAGAAAGTAAAAAAGGAAAAATATGCCTGATAAGGCTGATAAAAGGCACAGGGCCTATTGAGTGATGGATTGGTTGGGGTTCATTCGTGAGATATCATTTAGCTTAAATACTCCCTAAGAGATAATTGCTCCACTACTACTATGTTTTTATAACTGTTGCTCCATTTTCTAGGATAGATAAATTGCTAATAACCTCTAGTAACTACTATAAAATCTCTCTGAAATTCTCTACAACTATTTGGAATATCAACGGTCACTATACTTGATCTGTAAATCTTCATAGGCCTTACTATTCAACTTGGGTTTGAATGTTAATAGGCCTTTTGACAATTTTGACCCAAAAATATTATGGGGCAAACAATGCCTCCCACGTACAATTTGATTGAAAATCAAATTGTGTGAATGAAAAATTCATTTGTGCTTCTAATGTCTAACTTTCACAATGAGATCTAAAATTCCATAGCTTTGAGGAAAATTCCAAAGAACAAAATCTGCACAGGCTCTCTAATGTATCAATTTCACATGCGAAATTAATTTTTCCACAGCTTCATTTAATTTCCCTTCACCAAGCCAATAATTAAAAATCCTAATCATCATTTAACAACTTTAAGGATTAGGAATTTTTAAATACCCAAGAGTTATCCACACATCTTCAAAAATTCACCTAATTTACCATAAAAAAGAAATTTTTCTTAACCTACACAAGTTTTTCTCTCTTCTCTCTTTCTTTTCCCTCTTGCCGATTTAGCTTTTTTTTTTTTTCACTCTGCTGTTCATGCCTGCTACTTCTTTGTTGCTAGCGTTAGCTCATCAATATCTAGCAACTCTCAATTGGTGATTCTACCCTAGCAATTTTAGCTTCCAAAGGTGAGTTTTTTGAGTTTTGTTCTTGCAATTTTCATGGGTTTCCTTGTAAAACTCATGGGTTTTAATTTCTTGCTTTTTTCCTTTGCCAATTTGGATGAATTCCATGGTTTTCTTTAATCTCTTGCTGCTGAATTTTTATGCTTGGGTGACCAATTAGCTAAGAAATAATTTGAATTTTAGTAATTAAAATGCCAATATTTCTTGATTTTCTTAAAACCCATATGGGTGGAAATTTCCTTTGTATTTGAATTTTGCAAATTTGTTAAGGATATTAAGCTGAAATTTTTGGGGAAATTTTTAATATATTTACTGTAATTTAATTATTAGCTAGGATTAATCTAACAAATATGAAAAACAATTTATTTTCGGCCTTGAAATTATTAGCTTGAAAAATAAATAAAATTCATACTTATTAAATATTTTTATAGCTAATAGAATTAAAATTCATAGTAAATATATTGGAAAAGGTTGAGAAAATTGGATTTTGTAACTTTCATTGTCTATGGAATTTGGGTACATTGTTGTGGATTTTATTGCTCAAGTATTTTGGCCTAAAATTTCTATTGAATTTCAATTCTAGGATTTATTTGGGACTTATTTTGGTAAAATTTAAGCTTTTTATGTATTGGCATAGACACTCAATAGCTGAATTTAAGTTCATATGTACTAGTGAATTTCAACAATTAAGGGAAACTCAGGTGCTTTACAGTAGTAAAATATAATTAGCTACTGTGTATCATTATTCTAGCATTTCTACTTGAAATTTTCACTAGTGGCTAGGAATTTTGGATTGTGGAATGGTGAATTTAAGCCCAAATATATATGAATACAAGAATGTGAATTGTGTACCTTATGTGTAGGTTCCACCATGGCCTCTTACTCTCTACTATCTTCACCAACCCCTATAAATGCATATTCTTCCAATCTTCATTTGGATGAGTTGTTCACCAGCCATTCATCTGTAGTTGCAGCAACAGATTCCATAGGCAAAATTCTTATGCTATATAGCGTGATCATTCTCCCATTATCAGGCAATAGTGCATCACTCACTAACTAGAGCTCTGTGAAAGTTTCTTCATTCCTTATCGAGTTACCCTATAACATATTCTCCAGTTTTTGTGAACTACATTCCAGACCTATTATTTGAATTTGTTAAGAACAACCATGGATATTGTGAACGGTCTTATAGTGTACTGCCACTAACGCTGTTTTATTTCTATATCTTGAGATGAGAAGGCCTAAGGCCTTTTACATTTACATCTGTTGTAGGGATAAATTTTTTACCCTTATTGATGATGATTGAATCATGTAGCCATGTCATTGCATAATCAACCATAGAAGCCTGATGTTTGCTTGTTGTTAACTTTGCTCACTTGGTATGGCCTAAGGCCATTTGTGTTGCTTATTGTTATACTACAAATATTTTATTGGGAACTAAAAAAAACATACCCTAAGTAAGAAAAACATATAAATAAAAACTAGAAATTAGAAAAAGTGGCCAATAGGCCTACTTCTTTATTTATGTACAAAGTGGCTAGGGAGCCAACTTATAGTAGAGCAGTAATGTAGCCATGGGATTAGCTTTACATCATCCCTAGGTTCTTGATAGAAAATCAATTGTAAACACTATAGATGTTGGTTACCTTTGTTTCTTTACTTATGTTCCACCTTTCCCCATAAAGTAGGAAAAACTCTTTTCAGTTATTTCACTATAAAGTATAATTCACTAATATGAATCCTCTGTAGCCTGCCATAGGTTTGACACTGTTGACATCCCTTAGTGTACTTGATACAATCCTTCAAGATGATTGGTCAGTAATAACCATGTTTTCTGATGAACCCTTTTATCTTTACTCCAACTTGGTGGTCACTACATACTTCCTCATCTGCTTGTTGTATCATTTCTAATGCATCTGACATACTTAAGCACCTAAACAATTGACCATTAGATCCTTTCCTATAGAGATCACCCTTTAGCATGATATAGCTTTATGCCTGTACCTTTATTTTGTACAGCACTCTCTTACTTGTATTATCTAAGTATTTCTTTAGGTTAGCTCTTTAGTCCCCAATAATATAGACCCCTATATTGAATATATCAACTTGGATGAATTTCAGAGGTTCCCACTAGGTTGTGCATTTGTAGAATTTCTTCATTTTCAATAGGCTCCCCCTCATCAGTTACTTCAACTCCATAGGTATTGTGGAATTCTTTCACTTTCAGTCTCTCCATAGTCTGCTGCACATATGCTTTGAACATGGCAGTTATAGCTACTGTGATTTCCATATATAGGATCCCTAAAGTCTTAATGAGCTATCCAATGAAAATTGATGTTGCCACATCTGTAGAAATTAGGTCCTCCTTAGTTTCTCCTAGGCCATATAGCATTTTGAGTGGCATGATATTTATTACCAACTCATATCTATTAAAATTCTGGTAATGGATCTCGCATTTACATGTGCCTTGACATGCAGTGGATTTTCGAAAATGACCTTTTTGGGTTGGTGAGAACTAGCTGCTTGTATAGCCACTCTATTATAGAAATCTTCCTCCCTAAGAAAAGTTGCCCCCAAGCCTTAAGAACCTAGATTTTAATGACATCCTCTGTAAGTTTGCACTAAAAGATAGCAGCAATTTTACTGTTGCAGTAGCACATCCATTTCCTATAATCTAATTCCATATTACTCTAGCCTGTAGTAATAATAGACTCTATAAGTATATTAACACTAAGAAATTTAGAGTAAAATACCTTGGAATCTCTAGTATATCTTGGTCAAAACTCTTAGAGTTCTCAATTACATTCCTTTTGAATTTGCCTCTATTGACTTCCTAGGAGCAAAATCTTATGGATTGGCTTATCTTATGGCCTCAACCCTTTGTCTCTATAGCCTATGTTTCTGAATCCTAGTGAGTGACTTAAGGAATTTCTTATGTTCTACAAGAATCAACTTGTGGATAGGTTCCACAGTAGAAGGAACAATGAAGCGAGGTTGGCTCCTATGGAATTTGTATTGGTATGTAACCCTTTCTAAATTTTTTGGCAGCCTATCTCTATGGTAAGATGGCTTAGGTTCAAAAATCCATAGTCGAGACCTTTTCTCCCTTTAGGCCATTGGTGGACTCGTCTTTTTGCAAATTCACTAGGGACTTATGATCAATAGCCACGGCATTAATAGTGGCCACTGGTGGATCGGTGATCATAGAGTTCTTCTTCTCAGGGAATTGAAGCAATCACTTATTGATCTTATCCATAGGAACTTGCTCCCTAGGGACTTATGGTGAAACAAAAGTAGGATGATTAATAAGGTTATTGTTAGCATACAACTGTTGTGATAAACTTGCCTTAGATTGTTAGTAGGCACAGTCTTTGGTTCTTCCCTCTTGTGAGGAGGTAGAAAGCCTTCTTCAAGGTAATGGGAATCAACAGCCTTCTGTTGAGCAAAAGATTGTCCCTCAAGTTCTTCTGAGGGCTGCCTAGTAGGCTTATGGATTGTAGCTTGTCTAGGGCTTTATGGTGAAGTTACCAAATCAAACAATGTTTGATTAATTGAAGTTTGATTCTTTGATTACTTATGCATTTCTTCAAGAATCATTTGCAGACTGTTTATTGGAAAAGTAGTATCAATAGGCTTATAAGTATTACCTTGACTTCCAACAGTAAGACCTATTGGAATTTCCTGCTCTTGTATGGTATCTTGGTGAATTGGTTATGGAGAAGCCAATCCATGCTTGATTTGCTCTATAAGGTATGGAACGAGTCCTTCTTGCATTACTATTACAGTGTCATCTTATGGTTCATAGGAACCAGCGACAATGTATTTTCCAACAAAATTTCTTGTTCTTGATGCCATGAGAGTGAGTCCCACTAGACGTGCCAAAAATATTGTTGGTTGTGATTTGGCACAATAGTAAATTAGTAATTGCGTGGGCGTGCCACATACTGATGAAGGTGCATGAGTTTGTGGATTATGCCTTTCTGACTTCTCATCAATGGACTATGGTTTCCCAAATTTCTTTACCACAGTACGTTTGGACTCTCAGTATCAGATAAGCAGTAACTATAGTGGTAGAATAACAGTAATGGAACAAAAGAAATTTTTATTGAGCGATTCCAGTGATTATAAAAAGCTTGGAAATGGAAAGCAAAAAAGGAAAAATATGCCTAATAGTGTTGACAAAAGGCATAGGGCCTGTTGAGTGATGGATTGTTTGGGATTTGTACATGAGATATTATTTAGCTTAAATACTTTCTAAGAGATAACTGTTCCACCACTGCTACATTTCAGTAACTATTGCTCTACTCCCTACGATAGATCAATTGCTGGTAACCTCCAATAACTGCTATAGAATCTCTCTTAAATTCTCCACAACTATCTGAAATATCAACTGTCACTAAACTTGATCTATAGATCTCCATAGGCCTTACTGTTTAACTTGGGTTTGAATGTTAATGGGCCCTTTGACAAATTTGATCCAAAAATATAATGGTGCAAACAGAAAGCAAAGAATTTTAAATCAAATGCTTTCTTTTTTTTTTTTTTTTTTTTGTGTGTATGTGTGTGTGTTTGAAAATAGCTTGTTACAAGTGTTATTGGAAAAACAATACTTGAATATTTTAGCTTTTTATGGTGATTTAAATAATAAGCTTTCTAATATTATATTAAATTTTTTTAAAAAGTAAAAAAAATTATGTATGATATATACGATCATGGATAGTCTATGTACCATTGGAGCGGGCACCAAAATTCAATTTTTATTGATGTTATAAAAGAGAGATATAATCTATGCATTATTAATTAGTACTATAGTTATATCACCTGCCTCTCTCTCTCTCTCTCTCTCTCTCTCTCTCTCTATATATATATATATATATAGGCTTGTAAAAGAATAGTTTTGGAAACACAATTTTCTCCAAAAGCTCAGCATAGCTCTTCCTAATTTGGGCTCCTAACAAATCATGCTAGATGTAAGAAAATGTTTCCCCTAAATATTCGCAAATTATACCATGCATCCATATCCATCTTACAATATGGACCAAGTCCATGATACAAGTGTAAAAGATTTATTGATAATGAAAGCGCGCAATTTTTTATAAAATTCTGTTAGATTGTTTTACTATTTTTTTTCTCATTTTTTTATTATTTGATTTTTTAAAAGTATTTAACATTCCAAAAATATATATATAAATGGACTACAAAATTTTTTAAATTAAGTGCTAATTATTTTTTTATTTGTTTCAATACTTGGAATTAAAAATATAATAATTATTTTTGTTTCTCCCATTTAATAATTGTTATAATTTTTATCATTCATATTATAATTGAAGATATATTTTATTGTTAACTAACAGTTCAAAAGTAATGTATATGCAATTCAACACTAATGTACATGCATTTTAAGTAATAATATATTTGCTGATGGAGAGTCATCTACATGTAGTTAAATTATAATGTATCTATAGTACAAGGCTAATGTGCATAAACTAATTGTTATCAAAATATTTTTTTATTATTAATATTGTAATTGAAGATATATTTTATCATTAACTGACAATTGAAAAAATAATATGCATGGTAATTCAACACAAATGTACATGTATTTTAAGTAATAATGTATCTATAATAAGAGAGTCATGTATATGCACAATGTATCTATAGTACAAAACTAATGTACATAGACTAATTATTATCATAATATTTTTTTTATCATTAATATTGTAATTGAAGATATATTTTACTATTAACTGATAGTTCAAAAGTAATTGTAATAACCTACACCTACCCTATAAATTTTCGTGACAAATTTGCTTAACTTAGAACTATCCAAGCTAAGTATGTGCTTTTATGGGAAGTTGTATGCTATGTGATTGATGAGTATGTGACATATTAAATTAATTATAATATGCATAATATAAGTTATTATTGTGAAATAAATGATTTACATGAAGTGCATTAGCATAAAATAATTTATTTTTTTTCATAAAATGAATTTTCATGCAAAAAAGGCAAATTTTAAGCATAAAATAATTTTATGAGTATTTTTAAAATAATTTTTAAATAAATATTTTGGAGGAAATTTTAATAAAAATAATGAGAAAAATATTTTTATTTTAATTACCTATAATCTGCCACTACACTAAAACCTCCTAACCTAGCTCATTAAGGGTAATATTGGAAATTACCCAAAACCCTACATATAAATTCAAGAAATTTATCCAGCCCTAGTATTCCAATAGCCACACTTTGTTATTTCAGTATTTTGATAGAAAAATTCCCCCAAAATAATTCTCTCTACCAAAATTCTCAAAAACACTTTCAACTTTGCAATTTATTGATTGTAATTGTAAGTTTTTCTTCTCTTTCAATTTTCTATCTAATTTCTATGAAATAAATTATGAGAAAATTATTTTGAGTTGAGTATTTACTGATTTCTATAGATTTAATTCAGTTTGGGTGAATTCTTGAAAGAGAAATTAATTTCTCCATCAAAATCACCAACCTCTCTAAGTGATTTTTCCAAAGGTGAATCCTACAACTCAAAATTAAAATTTTCATGCATAAATATTACCAAGGGGGGAAATTTTTACATGATTCTATTTTAAACTGATTTTTGATGTGTTTAGAAGAAAAATATTGAATTAAATCATATTTTTGCATATTATTGTAATGACCAAAAAGTTTCAGAAAAACTAGGAAATTCAAGGTTTTCGTTCTAGAACTTAAAAGTTGGAAAATTCAATGATAATATATACATATGGCAGCTAATTTGTGCATGAAGGAATCCTAAACTGATATTTGTGTTGTTTGGATGAAAAATAATGATTTAAATCATGTGTTTATGTATTACTGTAATGATCAAAAAACACCAGAAAGCTAGAAAACTCATGATTTTCACTCTAAACCCTAAACTGCGAATTTTCATGCATGAGAATTGTCCATGAGTTGCTGATTGGTGTGTATTAGTGTTCTAAACTAATGATTGTTGTGATTGAGTGGAAAATAATGGTTTGAATCATATGGTTACATATTGCTGTAATGATCAGAAAGTACCAAAAATAAGAAAACTCATGGTTTTTCATCCTAAAACCTAAAATTAGAAATTTTCATGCATATGGATTTATATATGTGCCAATTCCTATATCTTTATGTTTTAAAATTATTTTTTTTATTATATGAAAAATCTTAGTTCAAACCATGTTTCTACATATTATTGTAATAGATGGAAAGTGCGAGAAGTAAGAAAATTCAGTTTTCTCTTTTAAAGGGCATTCGGCTTACATTGAAATTCTTATCTCAATGTCTATAATTTTTGTGTGATGTATTTTAATGATTATTGATATGTATGAATGAATGCTAAATAGTTAAAGTGCATGTTGGTTGAAGGAATGGCTCCAGACAAGGCTAGAGGCAATTTGGTATACTTAAAGTATCTTAACCTTATATTGTAATTAATATGTGACTGTGATTAGATAATATGAAAGTAGATTGTATGATGACATGATAGTGAATTGATGATCTTGAATTGACGAAATGAATGATTGAATAAATTGGTCATAACAGATAAGCATGACACTTGAAAGGTTATTTGGAAATGTTAAGTGTACTAAGATGACTGTTAAAGTGAATTGATATTAAGATAAGGATATTGTGTTAACCTTAGTAAGGTATTGACATGAATTATGATGTGTTTTCATATGGGCCTAAAAAGGCTAAGTGTACAAGACTTTTAATGTCAACATGTTATGTGCAAGTGATGAGTGCACTTATATGTGCAACTCTAAGTGTATGTGAATGTTATATATACGTGAGGTAGCTATGAGATATGATAGCATCATGATTAAATAAATACTAAGTATTGAATCAAATATTATGTTATAGCTTGAGGAGTCTTAGAGGTTCAAAAAAGGCTACGTGTACTAGGAGTGAAGGAACCACAAGGTGAGTAAACATTATGTTAAGTTATAAGTACGTGATATCATATTATGCGAGCCTTTGAGATCTTTGAAACCTAAGTTCTTTCTATTCTAAAATGAAATTCTATGATTTCTTTATTAAGCTTGAGTTGCCAAAGGACAATTGGTCCAAAAACTATTTTATTTATCCAATGATAATTCCTTTATGATTATTACCCTAACTTACATTCTTTCTAGAACTACACTATCATTGTATCTTTTGTTCAAAAGTTAAACTACTATTATTATTGTGATACATATTATTATTGCCTTAAATGTTATTGTTATATGTGATTACCATTAGCTCTAGCTATTGTATCTTTAACATTTATGCAGAATCCTCGTGCCAATACGGGAAATCATTGGAACCTGTGCACATGGTCTTAACCTAATGGATAGGGGTAGTGTATCCACCTCAGCTAGAAAGAGGCGATTCTAACCATGGGGCTTAATCAACTTCATGCTTTTCTATATGATAGGAGTTGGAATTTGGTTTAATACTACCTCTCCTCTATGTGTTTGAGTGATAAAGCAACTACCTTCACTCTCTATGTGTTATAAGTGTGATTTCTGCAAACTTGCTAAATTGAAAACCTTACTAAATTGCAACTTGATTCATGAATTATAAATCATGAATTATGTGTATAAGTTATGAGTTTCCTTTTCAAAGGAATATATGTTAATGTATATGCTATATTGTTTACTCATTGAGATCATCTATCTCACCCCTTTTTCCTTATGTGGTTCCAGGTGAGCAGTATGAGGAGGTAAGGTGATGGCACAAGCACCCTACCTCCTTTAGGAAATTACTTGTCCAAGTCTTTAATAATACTATGTTATGAAGGGTTGTCGTTAGATGCTCTGGGAATAATTTATTTTTTATGTTATTTTGAGATGTTATTTATTAAGGTTTCAACTAGATTATGAATATTTTTTTTCTTATGGATTGTATGTGAAGTATCTAATTATTGTCTTTCGCAACTGAAGATTTTCATATAAATGTTTTAAATGAGTTATTGTATAAGGTTCAGTACGATCATAGGCATGATTGTATAGGAATAAGTGGGTTCTACGGCGTGGGTGACTTTATGTCTCTCTATGTTCTAGGACCATTATGTCTTTAAAGTTGGGATGTGATAGTAATGTACATGCAATTCAATACCAATGTACATACATTTTAAGTAATAATGTACCTATAGTTAGAGAGTCAAGTACATGCAATTAAATTACAATGTATCTCTAGTACAAGTCTAATGTGTATAGATTAATTGTTATCAGAATATTTTTATCATTAGTATTGTAATTAAAGATATATTTTATCATTAACTGATAGTTCAAAAGAAATGTATATACAATTCAACATCAATATACATGCATTTCAAGTAATAATGTACCTGTAGTTAGAGAGTCATATACATGCAGTTAAATTACAATATATCTCTAGTACAATATTAATGTGTATAGACTAATTGTTATCATAATATTTTTATCATTAATATTGTAATTCAAAATATATTTTATCATTAACTGACAATTAAAAGTGATATACATATAAGCAATTCAACACCAATGTACATGCATTTTATATAATAATGCACATGTAGTTGGAAAATCATGTATATACAGTTAAATTACAATGTATCTATAGTATAAGACTAATGTACATAGACTAATTGTTATCAAAATATTTTTTTATCATTAATATTAAAATTGAAGATATATTTTATCATTAACTGACAGTTTAAAAGTAATGCACATGTAATTCAATACTAATGTAGCTGTACTTAGAGCAATAATGTGCCTGTTTATATAATAATTCGATTTATATATTTAATTATAAATTATAAATTATATATTTATTAAAATTATAATAATTATTAGATGAGAGAAACAAAAATAATTTATATATTTAATTATAATAATTCAATTTTAAGTATTGAAATAAATGAAAAAATAATTAGCATTTAAAATTAAGAAAAAAAAGAAAAAGTGATGAAAAAAAAATCACGCTGACGGCATTGTATAAAAGATCGCACATCTTTATCTTCACAAATTTTTCACATATTTGTTGTGGGTCTAGTTCATGATATATTATGAACATGAGTCCATGATATAACAATTATTAAATATTAATCAATCATACCTTATTAGATCAATTAATAAAAACTTAAATATATTTTTTTTCTCTTTTGCTATTTCTTACAAGAGTTCCTTCTTATTTTCTTCTATTCCTATTGAGCCTGTAACATCTTATTATAGAGCTATTGTATAATATTGGTTGAAACCAATATTATACAAGTCCTCTTAGCTATTGTACTAGGTTTAGGAGTGAATTAGGAGAACATAGCATCACATCCATTGCCTCCTAACATAGTGGTTAATATGTTGAAGGCTAGTGGCATAACTAAAGTTATGCTTTTTTTATTTTGATTCTTCAACCTTAAATAATTTGGTTAGTTTAGGTCTTGAAGTCATAGTTGGTATCCCTAGTAAAATGTTGGAAGATATATCTAGGAGTCATGATGTTGCTAAAGATTGGGTCAAAGCTAATATCTCCAAATATTTAAAAGATAAAAGAGGTCTTAACATAAGGTAGTTATATATTATATCCATTTAAATAAATTTATTCATAATAAACTTGTTGTAAGATTTTAAGGTATGTATGTATCATTTCCCTATCCATGTATATATTTATACATCTAAAAAGAAAACTTTTTTGGTTGTTTTCATTCTTAATAATGGATTTGGATGTTTTTATAGATATGTGGCTATTGGGAATGAACCATTCTTAAAAGCCTATAAAGATGAATATAAACAAATTATATTCCAAGCTTTGCAGAACATACAGAATGCTTTAAATGAAGTAGAATTGAGAGATAAAATCAAAGCCACAATACCCATGAACACCGATATTTATGAAGGAAAGAAACCATCGCAAGGTTCTTTTCGAAAAGATGTGAAGGATATCATGCTTAAAATCGTCAAGCATCTCAACAAAAATAAATCTCCATTTGTTGTCAATATTGACCCATTCACTAGTGTTTATCAAAGCCATTTCTTCCTTTTAGAATGTGCTTTCTTTGACAATAATACTAAAATAATTTATGATAAAAACCTTACATATACTAACATATTTGATGCAAATTATGATACTCTTGTTTATGCATTAACAAAAGCTGAAGTTCCTAATTTAGAAATCTTGGTTAGAGAAATTGGCAAACCAACAGATGGTAATTAATATGCAAATACTAATTTAGCCAAAATATTTTATGATAGTCTTTTAAAAGAAATTAGCTTCTAAGAAAAGAACACCACCTAGACTAGGAATTTTAAATGTTTATTTATTTAGACTAATTGATGAGAACATGAAAAGTCTTGAACTAGGCAATTTTGAAAAACATTGGGGATTATTTTGATACGATGGACAACCTAAATTTCCCATAGATTTATCTAGACAAGGTCATGATAAAATGTTAATTGCAGTAAAGGGTGTTCAATACTTGCCCAAAAAATGGTGTGTTCTTAGTAATGAAGTTATGATCGATAATAATGATTTGGTACCATCTAGAATGAATTATTGTCACATCCCATTTTCAAAGACATGACGATCCTAGAACATGGGGAGACATAAGGTCACCCATGCCTGTAAAACCCACTTATACTTATACAAATACTGCTTAAGATCGTACCAAAACCTCTTACATTAACTTAAACAAACTTTTTTTTTTTTTTGAAAACCTTAAGTTATAGAAGCATAGTTAAAATATAATTTAAACATAATCCATAAGGAAATAATATTTAGAATCCAATTAAAATCTCAAAAGATAATATTTCAAAATAAACATCCAAAAATAAATATTCCCAGAGTGTCTAAGGATAACTCTTCATAATATATTAAACTAATTATCTTGGATAAGGAATTTCCCAAGTGAAGTAGGATGCTTGAGCCATCGCTTTGCCTCCTCATACTACTCACTTGGAACTACACAAAGAAAAATGGGTGAGATAGATGATCTCAATGAGTAAACAATATAACATATATGATAACATATATCCCTTTTTAAAAGGGAAACCCATAGCTTATAACACAGTTCATGTTTTATAATTCATGAATCAAAGTTTCTAATTTAACAAGGTTTGCAGAAAATTACACTTATTACTTGTGAGTGAAGACTCTTGTTCAATTCACTCTTAAGTGAAGACACTGCTCAATTCACTCGAATTCACATAAGTGAGTGAAGACTCTTGCTCAATTCACTCATAAGTGAAGACACTGCTCAATTCACTCGAATTTACATAAGTGAGTGAAGACTCTTGGTCAATTCACTCGTATTTATGGTAATCACTTATAACAATAGCACTTAAGAAAGCAATAATGTATCACAATAGCAATAGCAGTTTAGCTTATTGAACAAAAAATAAATAACAGTGTGGTTCCAGAAAGAAAGTAAGGTAAGGCAACAAATCACAAAGGTACTTTATTGTCATTGAATAATCAAAATAGATTTGGACCAAATGTCTTTTGGCAACCCAAGCTTACAAAGAAATCATTTAGTCATAATTAAAAATAGAAAAGAACTTGGGTTTCAAAATATCAAAGGTTCACATAACATGATAACTCATACTTGTAACTTGAACATAATGTTTACTTACACTTGTAGCATGAACACAGTGTTTACTCACCTTATGGTTCATGGATGTACCGTTGGACCCATGCGAGGCTCCTTGACTCATATGTAGTTAGGTATATCACATCTATAGTGTAATGGGTTCCTTTTAAACCACCCTTACCCTTTCATGTAATGACTCATAGAACCTTCCTTTAGGATTGTATGAACCATAATACTAAACTTGGTATTTTATGAAACCTTTTTCAATCATTCATTCATACATGCATGCATAGATTGAACCTTGTGAAGAGTCTAAAATCTATCCAAACACCTTCACACCTAAAACCCACGGTCAAAACCCAAAACCCATGGTCTACCTAAACCCACGGTCAAAACGCAAAATCCATGGTCCACCTAAACTCATGATCAAAACCCAAAACACATGGTTCACCTAAATCCATAGTTTGGTCCTACCTAAACCCATGTTAAACTCATGGTAAAAATAAACCCATATATGGTACCCCTATCCAAATCCACAATCCTTGTCTAAGCTAAACACTGACCTAGCTCTATTCTAGCTTCATCCTTCATAATTCTTATCCAGGCCAAATACTGATCTAGCTTTCATCTTTCATAATTCTTACCTAAGCTAAACACTAACCTAGCTTTCATCTTTCACAATTCTTACTCAAGCTAAACACTGATAGCTTCACCCTTAATAATCCTTAACAAAGCTAAACACTAACCTAGCTTTACTCATATCCTTAATCATTACCCAAACTAAATGCTGACTTGGTTTCATCTTTTACATTCCTATCCAAACCCATGCTTCTATTTAAGCCCATAGTCCAGTCCACCATTATCCAACTATCACCAAGCCCATGGTCTACCCAACTTTTAAATCCATGGTACATCCATAATCCAATCGCAAAACCCATGGTCCCTCCATCCTTAAGCCCATACTAAACCATCCATAAATTTCAAATCTAATTACTTGAGGCTAAACTCTAACCTAGCCTTTCTAACTAAACTTTGGTTTCTCAAAAACTATAATCCAACCTAGCTACTCAAAGCTAAAAATCTAACCTAGCTACTCAAAAGCTAAAATTCGACTTAGCTACTCAAAAGCTAAAATCATACCTAGCCACTCAAAGCTAAAATCTGACTTAGCCACCCAAAGCTAAAATCCAACCTAGATCCCCTAGCTAAATGCCTACCTAGCCAACATCACACACCTCTACCCTCTTTTTACTCATACCTTGCCAAACCTAGCCATAAGACACCATCGTCTACAAGCCCAACATCCTTGGCCCATTACTTTCAAAATCAATCCATTACCCCTAAATTGACAAATGCCTATAAGCCTACCCTAAGCCTAATACCTTTAGCTCAATACACTACCCTTGGCCCAATACACTACCTTAAGCCCAATACCTTTGGCCCCAGCATAATACCTTAAGTCCAATACCTTTGGCCCAATACACTATCTTAAATCCAATACCTTTGGTTCAACCTAATACCTTAAGCTTGAGATCTTGACCTGTGCAACATTAGGAAATCATTAAAAGCCCAAACGCAGTTAGCCTATAACATCAATGGGAGACTTTTTCCTCAAAATATGCATGCCTATCTCATTGCTTCTTTTCCAAGAACTTACCTTATTCTTTGACTTGGTTTTAAAGGTACTAATGGCAAGCCTGACTAACATGGAAGCTCTAACGAACCTACTTAAGAGGCAAGAAGAGAACCTTCAAGCTATTCTCATCTCTACCCTAGATGCTCAACGAGCCAATTTCAATTAGTCTTTAGCTAGCCAACAATCCAGTTTTAATAATGCCTTAATCCATCTTACTTCTGCTTTCACTAATGATATGAGTTTCCAACGCCAACTTATCATCACTAAAGTGAGAGCAATGTTGAATCAAGCTAAGCCCATCAATGCTGCACCTACCATTGACATGACCTATAATTTTACATCCTTAATCTCAAACACCAATGCCATTCTAGCCTAAGCCATGCCATCAGTATTAGATGCTAATCTTGCCACTTCTTTGAATCTTTGTCAACGCAAGGAAAACCCTACCTCTTCTGCTATCAAAAGACCTTTAGACCTCAATATTGATGCACTAAAGCAAACCCTCATAATGGAAAAAGGGTGCAAGAAGAGCAATACCTTTACTCCTCTTGCCTCTACTGAATGGAAGGATATAGATACCTACACTTCCCTTGTTGATGTCGAGAGAGAGAGTATAGAGGTAGCTGATGTGACTAGTAGGTGACCCTTGAAATCTCAACGAAGGGCTTTCACAGATTTGGGAGTTCCATTAGCAGCAATTTATAAGAAGGCTTTGAAGGCAAGAATGGTAAAACCCCTGAAACCAAGAGTCCCCTCTAATCCCTTACCAAAGAGCTACCACATCAATGAGTATCGTAAA
Source organism: Reutealis trisperma (assembly GCA_947687605.1). Taxonomy (NCBI): domain Eukaryota; kingdom Viridiplantae; phylum Streptophyta; class Magnoliopsida; order Malpighiales; family Euphorbiaceae; genus Reutealis; species Reutealis trisperma. Next base: position 353,265 of record CANTUT010000753.1, read on the forward strand.
TATCATCAAGGAGCGAGGCACCAAACCAATGCATGTAAAGCTTTGAAACATAAAATCCAGGATCTGATTGATAGTGGAGATATCATCCCCTTAAAGCATGACGCAAGACCTTAATTCAACTCTGAGTAGCATAACATGGAGGAGTTCAAGCCTAGCTAATCTGACCTGTCTGAGGTTAAATTCCAAATCTAAGTTTAAGTCTGAGCCTAAGCCTAAAAGTCTAAGTCTAAGTCTATCATTTGCCTAAAAGTCTGAGTCTGAGTTTGAGCCTAAGCCTAAAAGTCTGAGTCTAAGCCTAAAAGTTTGAGTCTGAGCCTTAGTCTAAGTCTGTCATTTTATTTTATTTTGTCAACCATATCAATCCCTTTTTTTTTGTTATTTTATAATAAAGTTTCCTTTATAGTAATGCATCTATGTTTTCTTTTCATTATTTATGCATTAATTTTCTTATCTTCCTTGATTGAGTCTAACACGGATGAGCTTAAAAAGAAAAAAGAAAAGAAAAGAAAAGAAAATGAAGAAAAAAAGGGTAAAGATTAAATCCGCAACAATCAAAATGTGGGGTGTCCTCATTCTCTCGAATCAATAAATGCTTCACAAGCTCTTAACGCAATAAGGACCTCTTATCAAATAGTTGAAGCACAAGGAGCAAGTAAATGTAATTACCTATTGCACAATTGGGTAATCAAATGATGCACCTCAACAAGGGGCGACAAGTTCAAAGAAGACCCCTGTCAAACCCAAAATTCAAAGATCAAAGCCTCTTGACATGAAGAAAAATAGCAAATCATGGTGGAATGCTTTCTCCCAAATTTCATTAATCCAAGCTCGCTAAGTTGAAAATCTGAAAGAGCAGCTTAGGCAAAAGTTAGAGCTAAAAAAAAAAAAAAGGAGAGAGAGAGAGAGAGAGAGAGAGAGAGCTCATCCAAGTCACCTTCCCTCGTGTCCAAAGTTGTTAAATTATCAATATGTCTAGTCTCATGTCTCCAAAGTCATCCTTCCTCATCAAAGGCTCATTCTATAAAGTTATGCTATCTTTTGTGCCCTTATCTTACAATGGGGCCATGTCTACCCAAAACATCATCATTTTTGTCAGTCTATCCCATCACTTAGTCCAAAGAGTTAATACATATCTCCAGTCCATCACATCCCTATCTCTCATTTGGGACCATGATCCCTAAGTTGTCTGCCTCCATTAGGCCTTTAGCCATTCCTAAGGGCTCTTTGTTTTAGCCAGTGTATTCAATGTATCATCAAGTCAAACCAATTAAGTGTCACTCTAAGAGTCTCTTCAATCTCAAACAACCAGAAAAGCTTGACTCGCTCTTTTCCATGATTTATGCTGTAAAAAGCAAAATCATACAACCTCCATGATTCTTTTCAGAAGTTTCAGCTTACCTTCAAACCATTCATGAACTTTTCCATCCCAAGTCTCATTTGCAAATCATACCACCATTTCAAGCTCAAGTCACGTACCACCCTTTTTTGGGCAAAATCTCATCATGGGCAGAACTAAAAATCTCAAGTCTCTCAAGACTCATCATCGTTGAATCCAGTTTCCTTGGCAAAACTAGAACTCGAGGCATATCTCCCAAAGCCTATCATCCTTAAGTCGATTAAGAAGGACTCGAACCAGTCAAGGCCTATCTTATGCCTTTTTGGCAAATATCTCATGATCTTTTAAAGATTAAATTGGCAAAATAACATAATCCTGAGAATCTAAGCTCTTAAGGCCTGCAAGCCATTTTGATGCAACCATGTCAAAGGGTAAACCCTTATCCATGAGCCTATGGTATCCTTGTGACCAAAACCTGTAGCACTATACTTGAGCTAAAGCCAGCCATCCAAAGTACCCTCGTAGGAAAACTATCCTCAACACCTAGAAGCCTTCACCTTGAAGCCTAAATTTAGAAGCCTTCACCATGAAGCCCAAAACCAAAAGGCTTTGCCATTGAGCCTAAATCTAGAAGCCTTCACTTTGAAACCCAAATTTAGAAGCCTTCACCATGAAGCCTAAAACCAAAAGCCTTCACTATGAAGCCCAAAACCAAAAGCCGTCGCCAAGGAGCCCAGATTTAGAAGCCTTCGCCATGAAGCCCAAACCAAGAAGCATTCACCATGAGCCCAACCCAAGAAGCCTTTGCTATAAAATCCAAACCAAGAAACCTTCACCATAAAGCTCACTCCCAAAAGGTCTTCACCATGAAGCCCACTCCTAAAAGGCCTTCATTTATGAAACCCATGATCTCCTTTGAGGCAAAATCTAATCGAGCCTTCCAAATTGATTGCCTAGCTTGACCTTTTCCTCTAAGCCAATATTAGTCTCCAAGGCCCAGCATCCTAACCTAATCTCTCAGACAAAATCTAAAAAAAAATGGCCAAACCTTCCAAATGAACTCACCAGAAGACCATAACTTGACCGAGCATTAATATGATCTCTCACGAAGCCAAACCAGACTGAGCTTCCAAATGAACCTAGTTGAACCTAACTCAGCCTTCTAAGATAATGCACTCATTCTAAACAAATCTCCCCTAAAGCCAAAACTAGAAGGCCATAACTAACCAAACCAATTGCCAGACCTAACCTTCCCTAAAACTAGACCTCACATAAACCTTATCTTCTCAAAGGACTTGACCCCCCTATTCAAGCATTCCAATTCAGCCCTAAGCTAAACATTATTACAAACTAGACACACCTAAACCCTGCTCGACCTCTTCCAGCCATACTTGGTTTGACCTCCTAAAGTGACTTTAATAATAGCCATTAACCAACTAGCCTCATACCTAACATACCTATTTCACCTCTAAGCTAGCCGATCAGCCAAAAAAAAAAAAAGAGCCAAACAGCTTTCCTTTATCATCCTAAAGTGGGGGCACCTCCCTACTAAATATTCACCTTTCCAAAAGGGGGCATCTTTCTCCCAGAAGCTCAGCACTCTCCTACCAAACTGACCCTTCACAGTATCTAATCATTACATAGTTAGATGCATTTCACAATAGAACAAGTTGTAAGTTAGACTTCTGAATCAAAATGGATCATCTTAGACTTCTAAATCAAAATGGATCATCTCTTTCCTACTAGACAGGGTCATCATTATTCCTACCAGACAAGAACATTATTTTTTTTTAGCTTCGACTAGAAAGGACAACCTTAGAATTCATACCTTAAATTTGAATTAGGTATCCCCTTTTATCAAACCCATCCTAAGATAGCCATAGGATTCATACCTTAAATCTGAATTAGGTAACCCCTTTTATCAGACCCATCTTAGGATAGCCTTAGGATCCATACCTTAAATCTAAATTAGGTATCCCTTTTTATCAAACCCATCCTAGGATAGCCTTAAGATCCATACCTTAAATCTAAATTAGGTATCCCTTTTGATCAGACCCATCCTAGGATAACCTTAGGATTTGTACCTTAAATCTAAATTAGGTATCCCTTTTGATCAGACCCATCCTAGGATAGCCTTAGGATTTGTACCTCAAATCAAAATTAGGTATCCCTTTTAATCAGACCATCCTAGGATAGCCTTAGGATCATTTCACCCATAAATGTTTAGATCATCTAGGTATCCCTGCGGTTCCTTTTTTTCACCACTTTTTTTTTTTTCAAAAAAGATCAACCATTTTCTCCCAAACATGTCTAGATGTTGACTTAGGCATCCCTTTGTTCATCTTACCATCCCTCATTCCAGGGTTCTCTATAATCAGAATCACTTTTTGCTCAAAGCCAATCCTAACGAGGAGGCAGCTATGAACCCTCAAATTTGCACCTTAGGATTTGATCATAGCTTGACACTTACTAAAGATTCATGCGCTACACATACGGCAGTCCCGCTAGCCGATTAGCGGGCAGGGGTTAAGGGGGCAGCACCTCGTTGAAAAAAATTTCTTAAAACTTTCACCTTCAAATGATTAGCACTCAATTACAAACCTATACAATCAAACTGGGCTCAAATTGGATCAAAAATGGATGATAATGGGTTGAAAAATAAACTGCAACAGCCTGCGGGCCTGCTACAGTAACTCACAGCCGGCTATAGTTATCGCAGCCACCTCTGTGGTTACTACAAAGGTCCCTGTAGTAGCCAATTGGCTACCACAACTGACCCTATGGTAACCGCAAAGGGCTTTACAGTTATCGCAGCCGACTCCTCAGTTATCGCACTGAGCCTATTTCAAAATCCTACCTAGAATCTGTTAATTTTTAACCCTAAACTCCTCCTATAAATACCTTGCTCCTCATAATAGCTAAAGACATAATCATATGCTTCTATACTCTCTCTAAAGCTTTCTAAACCCTATTTCTAAACTTTCCAATCATCAAAACCCTCTTTCTAAACTTCCAAATCTTTAAAACCTCATTCCAAAACTTCTTCCATCACTTCAAACCTTATTCATAAGTTTCCTAATCACCTCAAACCTTATTCATAAGCTTCTATCCCAAAACCCCATTCATAAGCCTCCTAATTACCCATAACCCTATCTCTAAGCTTCCTAATCAAGAAATGGTGTAGCTCAAGTTATTTCTTTCAAAGAGAATTCATGGTAATCAAGCAAATGTGTGATTCAAGTCCCTCCAAGAAGAGTTCGTGTTGTTCAAGAGTCCTTCTTCCAAAAGGAGTGCTCGTGATAGCCCCAGGCCAAGATGGAACTTAGATCCAGTGCCAAGCTCGCTCCCTACATTCCTTACTGATGAAAGCCAAAGGTAAAAGTTCATTCCTTTTCCTTTTTTCAATTTCAATCTCAAGATCTAAATCAGAAAAGATCTAATTTTTTGCTAATTAAAATATGACCTAATTAACAAAATCCCTTAAACCCTTTAAAATCAATCAAAACATGATAACAAAGGCAATGACTTAAAAACCCCTCCTTCACAAGAAGGAAGAACTGTGTGTGGTTTGATTCCCATTCAAAGGGATATGTAGGCTTACCATCTCTAAGGCATTCAACTCCGCTAAAATTAACAACTTCTTCTCTCTATTACCTTCTTTACAGAGTTTAGGATTGAGATTACTTTTCTTAAATAAAAATCAAAATTTTAATTCTTTTTATTATAATCGTTAATACTCTTTTTCTCATTTTAGTTGTTTAGATTATATTTGGGGAATGTGTTCTTTTTTTAGAACCCATAAGGGATAGGAAAATCCCCTATTTTAGCATTTTGCCTTGTAATAATTTTGAGTAGTTTTTCCTTTACTTTTTGCATCTTGTGATTATCATTATCTCATATTTAACATACATTGCACAAGTAATATTTGTTTTAAACTTAGATCTTGGCCTTAGGTTGTATATACCATAATTAAAACCTTACATCTTTGCATTCTCATGAAATGTTTTCCTCATGCATATCATACATCCATACTATATAACAAAACATGCATTCATCTTAAGTTTAGGTTGAACCTTAAATTGAAGAAGGGTCAAACATTCTTACCTCTATTCAAACACTGCCCCATAAACACTGTCACTTATACCCCATCACTTATCCAAATACCTTTAAACCATCACCCTAAACCTTTAGCCTAAACACCATTATCCTTAACCCAAAACCCTCTCATCTCTATCCAAACACCTTCACTCCTAAACCTTAAACACAATCACTTTTATCTTAATCACCTTCGCCTCTATAAGCCTAAACACCTCACCCTAACCTTTAATCTTAAACACCTCACCCTAGCCTTACCCTAAATACTAAATGCTTAAACCTTACACCTCAAAATGTAAACCTAAACCACCTTCAACCTTTGGACCTTAAGCTATAAACCCACGACCTTAAAACCTATATCCAACCCTAAAAACCCTGCTACCTGACCATAAGCCTAACCTACAACCTCTATGCTTATCTAAAAAAAGAAAAAAAAAACTAGAAACCTTAGGTTCTCCATGCCAAAATCATCATCTTGATCCTTACCCCTTATTTAAAATCAAATGTACTATGCTTAAGCCTAATACTCGTGGCCCATCACCTTTTAAAACTAGTATATTACCCTTAAGCCCAAGAACTTTAGCCTAACACAATACCTTAAACTCAATACCTTTGATCCTACCCTAAGCCCAAAACATTTGCCCCATCATACCTTAAGCCTAAAAAAACGGTTGGTTTGTGCCACAATAGGGAAGCCTTTTCTCTTAGGATCTGCATATCTATACCTTTATCACCTTTTCTATTCCATACCAGTGACTTACCTTATTGCTTTGATTTGGAGGTACCAATGACCAACCTACTTGACATGACTTCCCTTACCACACTTATGGCCAAAGTCCTTAAGAAGCAAGAAGAGCATTTCCAAGCTATCCTACCAACTTAACAAGCCCAATTTAAGGAACAAAGGCAATTCATCATTAAGGAAGTTTGGGCTATGATTAACCAAGCCAGCCTTAACCATCATAACCCAAACCTTATCTTAAACCAGACTAATCCTAGCTAAATTTGAGCTAAAACAACCTATATCTAAGCCAAGGTGGGGAAGTTTTCTATTATCCAAACACTAGATTGCTCATGGAAAAACTTAAAGTTATGGAGAAAACCATCAAATCCCTAAAGCACAGCAATGACCTAATTGATGTGGATAGTTTGACCTTGTTCCCTGATGCCAAGCTTCCTCCTAAATTTAAATGCCTGAACTGGAAAGATTTGATGGAACCACTTACCTCAAAACTCATCTGAAGATATATGTGGGGGCAATGAAACTTAGCAACGAGCTTCTTGCTCAACTGTTTCAACAATCATTAACCGGTGCTGCCAAAAGATGGTTTCTTACACTATACAAGAACCATAAAAGGACATGGGATGATATCTTGTAACAACCTACATCTACCCTAGGAGTTTTCATGATAAGTTGCTTGAATTTAAAGTCATTGTGACAAATATGTGATTTCATAAAAAATTTAAGTGTGAGGTGATTTATGAGTGTATGGCATGTTAAATTAATTTTAGTGTGCCTAATATAAATTATTATGGTGAAATAAATGATTTATATGAAGTGCATTAGCATAAAATAATTTATTATGCATAAAATAAATTTTCATGTAAAAAGATAATTTTTAAGCATAAAATAATTTTATTTGTATTTTTAAAATAATTTTTAAATAAATGTTTTTGGGAAAATTTTAATGAAAATAATAAGAAAAATATTTTATTTTTAATTACCTATAATCAACCCCAAAATTAAATAAAAAGCCCAAATAGCCAAAAGCTCACTATACTAAAACACTCCTAACCTAGCTCATTAAGAGTAATCTTGGAAATTACCCAAAACCCTAATTATTTATATCAAAAATTTGGCCAGCCCTTTATTCCAGCAGCCACCATTTTATTATTTCATTATTTGGCAAAAAAATTCTCTCAAAATTATTCTCTCTACCGAAATACACAAAATACCTTCAAACTTTGCAATTTTGCGACTGTTTCATAAGTTTTTCCTTTCATTTTAATTTGCTATTTGATTTTTATGAAACTGGTCACCTCAAAATAAACTGTCCAAAAGTGACCCACAAGTATATGGGGCAATTGTAGTATATTAGAAACACCCAAGGTCATATCTCTCAAGGAATTGCAAATGGAAATATTTGTCTTGATTTAAAGCAAATTAAATGAAAAGAATTTGAATGATTGGAAAAGAAATAATTGCAAAACAGGAAATTAAAAGAAAATGTAAATTAAAATGCAATAGGTTTTAAAACAATGAATGAATGATGCCTAGGGTTTGTATTCAGTTTATCAATCCTATATGTTCATGAATATACCCAATTGATTATTCTAAAGCCTTAATTTCTAACAATTCAAAGAATAAAAATCAATCTACTAGCAATCGCATTCGTAGAAATTATTCTATCAAATCATATATCAAAAACTAAATCATAATATTAAAAATTATATTTCTAATTCATTTTAAGACCCTAAAGGAATGAATTTTGGAATTAAACTTCAACTCTCATTTCTTCATTCAAAACCTAAGTCAAACGATCAATCAATTCAATTAGGAATAATAAAAATAATCAAAAGGAATTATATTCAATTTCATATCATGAACACATCATAAAAACCCTAAACAAGACTGAAATTAGTTCATGGGAAACATAATGATAATCTCCAAGTAATTAAAATCAAAAGAATTCAATGAATTAAAATCTTCAATTCAATAATCAAAAGATGAAAATAACTAAGACATTTTATAAACCAATGTTCTAACCCAATCTCTTGTTGTCTTCATAAAGAATTCTCAAAATCACTAAAAACAATCTTTCTAAGTGTTGAAATCTAAAAACTAAAATAAAATTTAGAGAATAGAAAATTGGAAGAGAAGATACTATCCCCCGAAATTCCCCAAAATCAAGATGATTCTCTTCGTCCAGACATCTTTATTCAAAATAACCAAACTTCTTTTGTTTCTACTTTCCTAAAATATTTTAGGGTTGAAAATCCTACAAAATCTTGGATAATCTTCCAAATCTGCTCAGAGGTGATGTTGTGGGCCACTGGGGAAGGCAGCCATATGCTAGGGAAGGCAGCCAACCACTAGGCACTGGTGGGCTATGGGGTGTTGGGGAGCTACTACAGGGCGCTGGGGAGCTGCTGTGGACACTGGGGAGCTGTTGGGTGTAGGAGGCAAATTACTGCATGGCGCTGGGCTTTGCTGCGTGGCGCTGGGGCTGCATTGCTACCGTGTCATGGCATTCCTCCTGCCGTGACATGTAAAGTCTCGCCGAATTTTTTGTTTTTGCTCCAAATTTTTGTTTCTTTAATTATTTAATGTGACTAAAAATAACTTAACAAACATATTAAAAACATCATAAAATCATAGAAATAAATTATAAGTTAACAATTAAAGGAAACAAAAATAAGATAAAACCATGATAAAACAAATCTAATCATGGGAAAATTATTTTGAACTGAATGTTTACTAATTTTGATTGATAAAATTAAGCCTAGGTAAATTCTTAAGAGAGAAATCAATTTTTCTACTAAAAACACTAACCACTCTATGTGATTTCTCCAAAGGTGAATCGTACAACTCAAAATTGAAATTTTCATGCATAAACACTATAGGGGGGTAATTTCTACATATTTGTTTTCTAAATGGATTTATGATGTGTTTAGATTAAAAATATCTAATTAAAACATATTTCTGCATATTACTATAACGACCTTCAAAAAACAAGAAAATTCATGGTTTTCGCACTAGAACTTAAAGTTGGAAATTTTCATGTGTATGAACCCTAGGGGCTGCCGAATTATGTTTATGAATTATAAATTGATATTTGTTATATTTGGATAGGAAATAATGATTTAAATCATGTGTTTACATACTACTATAATGAACGGAAAGCGCGGAAAGCAAGAAGACTCATGATTTTCACTCTAAACACTATACTTAGAATTTTCATGCATAAGAAATATCTATGGCTACCGATTTGTCTACAATGATGTTCTAAACTAATATTTGTTGTGATTGAATGAAAAATAATAGTTTAAAACACATGTTTATGTATTACTGTAATGACTAGAAAGTACTAGAAATAATAAAGTCTTATGGTTTTCACCCTAACACTTAAAGTTGGAAAATTTTCATGCATATGGATTTATATATGTGCCAATTATGTTTATATTCTAAAATGATTTTTGTTTTGATTACATGAAAAAATCTTAGTTCAAAGCATGTTTCTATATATTACTGTAATAGACAGAAAGTGTAAAAAGTAAGAAAATTCAGATTTTCTCTTTAATGGGGTATTCAGCCATTGTTGGGATTCTTATCCCAATGTCAATAATTTTTTTGTGGTGTATTTTAATGATTATTGACATGTATGAATGAATGATAAATGAATTAAATTACATATTAGTTAAAGGAATGACTCTAGACAAGATTAGAGGCAATTTGGTATACTTAAGGTATCTTAACCTTACGTTGTAATTAGAATATGAATATGATTGGGTAATATGGAAATAGGTTTTATGATGAATCAATAATGAATTAATGATCTTGAATTGATGAAGAGATTGATTGAATGAATTGGAAATAAGAGATAGGCATGACACTTAAAAGGTTATTGATAAGTTGATATGTATGAAAGTGTTAAGAGTACTAAGATGATTATTAAAGTGAATTGATATTAAGATTATGACATTGTGTTTAACTTGAGAAAAGTTTTGTGTGAATTATAATATGTTTTCATGTGAGCCTAAGAAGGCTAAATGGGCAAGACTTTTAAAGTTAACATGCTATGTACAAGTGATGAGTGCACTTCTAAGTGCAACTCTAAGTGTATATGAATGTTATGTGTGTATGGGGTAGTTATGGGATAGGATAGCATGATAATTAAATAAATACTAAGTATTGAATTAAACATTATGTTAGAGCTTAAAGATTATTAGAAGTCAAGGGCTATAAGTACAAGGAGCAAAGGAACCACAAGGTAAGTAAACATTATAATACTGTTACAAGTACAAGCTATCATGATATGTGTACCTTTGACATTGATGAAACCCAAGTTCTTTATATTCTAAAATCAAACTCTATGATTTCTTTGTTAAGCTTGGGTTGCTAAAGGACAATTGGTCCAAAACCATTTTTGTTTATCCCATGATAATTCCTTTGTGATTATTGCCCTAACTTATATTCTTTCTAGAACTACACTTTTCTTGTATCTTTTGTTCAAAAAGTTAAATTGCTATTGCTATTGTGATACATGTTGTTATTACCTTAAATGTTATTATTATATGTGATTACCATTAGCTCTAACTATGGTACTTTTAACCCTTTATGCAGAAGTCCTCGTGTCGATGTGGGTAATCATTGGAACCTATACACATGGTCTTAACCCGATGGATAGAGGTTATATATCCACCTCAGCTAGAAGGGGCGGTTCTAGCCGTGGAGCCTGATTAGTTTCATGACTTCATAAGTAATAGGTTGGGAGTTAGAATTTGGTATGAGGCCACCTCTCCCATAAGTGAATGAGCTAGTATAATTATTTACTCTTATTAGGTAATAAGTGTTATAAGTGTGATTTCTGCAAACCTGCTAAAGTGAAAATCTTACTAAATTGAAAACTATGAAACAATGATTTGTAACTCATGAACTATGTGTTATATGCAATGGGCTTTCTTTAAAAATGGGATATATGATATTGTTTATGCTATATTATTTACTCATTGAGGTCATCTATCTCACCTCTTCTTCCTTGTGTTGTTCTAGGTGAGCAAATGTGAGGAGGCAAGGTGATGGCTCAAGCATTCTACTTCACTTGGGGATTCCTTGTCAAAGTCTTTATTAATACTATGTTATGAAGAGATATTCATAGATGCTCTAGGAAGTTTATTATGGGATATTAATTCTTGTTAATTTATTTTAAGACTTTAAACATTATTTTCGTATGAGGTGTTTTCAAAGTATTTGTTAAACTATTCTTTTGCATATTGAGTTTTCCTATGATATTGGATATTTAAGTTAATGCATTGAGATCCTAGGCATGAATTGTATATGTATAAGTGGGTTCTACGAGCGTGGGTGACCATATGTCTCCCCATGTTCTAGGACCATCATGTCTTCAAAAATGGAATGTAATAAAGGTGGTATCAGAGCTATAGGTTATCCTTTGTTGCCATTTGACCAGTGTCAAGGTAGTATCAGAGATATAAGTTATCCTTTAATGCCCCTTAACCAGTGTCAAGGTGGTATTAGAGCTATAGTTTTTAAAGTCTAGGTTAGACTTGTCTAATTATGGGGTTGGTTAAGTATAATCCCGGAGCATAGGAATTTTTCTGTCATATCATTTGCAATTTATCGTTAGTATAGTTCCGTGAAATCCTAGTAGATTTTAGTACTCCTTTGTTATTGCTATTGTGTGCCTCACGATTCTCTTATCAGATGACCATAAAGATCACTCTTGTGAGAGGACCCAGACCTAGGGCACCTTGAGTGACCTACAAGAGGACTTGGCCGAAAATGTTTGAGAGAGTTATGCCTGTGATCTGCCCCAAGAGGGAGGAGACCCCTGACAAAGAATAAGACCCTGAGGAGTGCCTAGACTGTGATTGGGTTTATGATAAGATTCAGAAATTAGAGGATGATTACTCATATTTGAAGGAGGAAAATCGATGTTTTAGGCTTTTGGTTCATGCCTTGAGGGAGAATGTCTAACAGCTTAAGATAGGGATTGTTGAACATAGGGGAGACTACTCACCATAAAGGTCTTTGTCTTCGACTAGTCGCCAACAGGATAGAGATCTCTTCTATTACCAATGTGGCAGCAGTGGACATGTCACTCTTGAGTGCTCTTCTATTGACCATTTGCCTACCTGATCTAGGAGGCTACCCGACAACTGCCTTAATGGAGGACACACAAGGGCTAGGATGAGTAGTTAGTGATGATCGATGTAATGGCATAGTACTTTATATGATATGAATGATATTCCTTTGACTACCAAGTTACTTAGCATGAAGTGATCGCTTTTATTGCTTATGACATGATTGATTTTTATATGATAAGGAATCTATAGTGCTATGAGTTATATGACACATGAATGTGATGCATGACCTATGCTATGATATGTGATATATGCTATGTGATAAATGCTATACGATATGTGATGTGAGATGTGATATGATGTGATAATGGGGTTAGATGGGTTAGAATGGAATTAGTACTAAGTTCCCTTGTCATGATAATAGAATGCCTTCCAAGAAGAAGGTTTGCACAGCTGCCCAACTCGTTAGGGCTAATGAGGATGCCATATTGGACACTGCATCGAATGCTGCCTCTGCACCTACACAATTAAGAGAAAGATTTGATTTGGGGGCACTAACTATGGGCTCTAATGAGCAAGCATCGTCACAAGAGGCGCAAGCTATACTTGAGGAAATGAGAGACTTGTACAAGGAATTAGAAGAGCTATAAGCTCAAAGGTGGGAAGTGCCACCAACACAATAAAGAATGAAGTTCCACCACCTATGGTAGTGGCACCTGCTTGGAGGGACAGGAAGCGGTTACCCAGTGAGGGGATGACCATTGCAGAGTTCAAAAAGCTATAGCCACCTATCTTGGTGGTGAAAAGGGCGATGACCCACATGAATTCTTATATGAGATAGATAGGCTAGTCTATCGACTGTCTTGCTCGGATGCCCGAGTAATCAAGTTAGTAAGACTCCCACTCAAGAAGGAGCAACTTTATGGAGCTGACCCACCTACGTGGGCAGAGTTTAAGCAAGAAGTGATGGATCAGTTCTTATCTAAAGGCAAAAGGCAAGATATGGCACTGCAGTTTAAGCAACTAAAGCAGAAGCTTAGGATATTGGTGTCAGAGTCAGAGTATGCTAAAGAGTTTATTGACTTAGCAGATTCACTGTCAACATCGTGCCTACCGAAGCTAGCCGTGTCAATCGCTTTTTGAGCGGATTGATAACACGTCTGTTTAACTCATTTTTGGCAGCTGAATTCTTTACCTTGGCCAAGTTGATAGATAAGGCCAAGATAATAGAGAAGAGATATAAGGCCGAGAGAGCCTAATAGGAGCAGAAAGGAAAGCATAAGTATAAGGGTCATGAAGGTCAACGTAGAGGAGGAGGAGGCCTATGGAAGGAATTTTTAGCATCTTCAACATTTGGACCGCGGAATGGTCAAGCTAAGTAGGACCTCCCCACTTGTAAAAAGTGTGGAAAGAAGCATCCTAGAGTGTGTTAAAGAATTTCTAGTGTGTGCCTAAGGTGTGGGCAAATGGATCATTCTATTAAGGACTACCCTCAAACAAGGAATCCATGAAATGTGACCTAGACACCTCCACCACTTGGACAATCTCAACCTGAAGGGCAAGGAGCCAAGGATAAGAGACACAATTGAGACTCCCACTAGTAATTGGTAACTGTTAGCCTAGTGGCATAGGACTTATATTATATGAATGATATTATATGACTAATTAGCTGTTTGGCTTAGGTTTGATCTCTGATTACTTAGGAGATGATTGACTTCTAAATATAATAGGAGAGTTCATTATGCTATAGGTTATGTGTTATGTGATTAAGATACATCGTACATGCCATGATATGTGATACATGCTAGGTGATATGTGTCTTATGATGTGATATTATATAATGGGTGCTCATGTTAAATGCATGATAAGTATGATATTTTGATAATGGGGTTAAATGGATTAGAAAAAGAAGTTGACTAAGTTTTTATCCAACCGAGATTAATGATTGAAAGCTATTATGAGGTATGAAATGCTTGCATGTTATAATGGTTTGATATATGAATTTTGTGGAGTTATTAAATGATAATTGTGCTTGATGCCATAAGAAGAGAAATGATATTTAGCAATGATATTGAAGGGTTATTATTTTAATATGGATAAGTTAAATGATTAGGAATGTGAAGTATAGCAAAATGCAAGTGGAAGACCTAAAGTGAGATGATATTATGAGCTAAAGGTATAAAAAAAAAACTTTTTGAGGCATTAGGTAATTAAGTCATGGTAATGATGTATATATTAGGTAGAAAGAGAGCAAGTCTGAGATAGTTATGAAAAGTTATTTGGGACCATAAATTAACAAAATACAAGTTCATTTGGGATATGATATATAGGAATATTTGTTAAGTTTAAATATGTTTTAATTGATAAATGATGGGAGTGTATAAATTATGATGTTAGCAAGGCATTAAATACGAAAATATTTATTGAGGTTATAATAGATTAAGTAATAATTATTAGTATGGAAAAAGAATTATCAAACATCAATTGGAGTTATTAATTTGGAATTTATTTGTTGGATTCTTATATGACTAATGTGATAAATAATGAATGAAAATGGTGATTAAGGTATTAGTATAGATGTTAATAATAATAGAGATATAAGGAAAAGAAATGCTTGGGATTATATTTGATTGAAGGTGAAATTAAAGGGTCTATTACTTTTGTTTAAGGTTAAGGGATACAAAATTATTAAGAATTAGTTAAGATTTATTTGAACAAGAGATTAACATAGGTGTAGCTTAAGCTGAAGGCTTATCAGGGTGATTTTTGATAGATTGTGAGTATGTACCTTATGATATTTGATATGTTAATTGTAGTTAGATATTGTGCTTGAGTGGCGCAGCAAAAGCATGGCGGAGAAGTTAAGTAGAGTGTGTTATGATGTTAGATTTGGAACTTCAAGGATGAATTTCTTGTCAGGGGGAGAATGTAACAACCCATATCTATCTTAGGAGTTTTCGTGATAAATTGCTTAAATTTATAGTTATTGTGACAAATATGTGATTTTATAAAAATTCATGTGTGAGATGATTTATGATTATGTGGCATGTTAAATTAATTTTAATGTGTCTAATATGAATTATTATGGTGAAATAAATGATTTATATGAAGTGCATTATCATAAAATAATTTATTGTGCATAAAATGAATTTTATTGTAAAAAGACAATTTTTAAGCATAAAATAATTTTATGTGTATTTTTAAAATAATTTTTAAATAAATGTTTTGGGGGAAATTTTAATGAAAATAATAAGAAAATATTTTATTTTTAATTACCTATAATAAGCTCCAAAATTAAATAAAAAGCCCAAATACCCAAAAGTCTACTACACTAAAATACTTCTAACCTTGCTCATTAAGGGTAATATTGGAAATTGCCAAAAACCCTAATTATTTATATCAAAAATTCAGTCTGCCAATTATTCCAGCAGCCACCATTCTATTATTTCATTATTTTGGTAAAAAAATTCTCTTAAAATTATTCTCTTTACTGAAATACACAAAACACTTTCAAACTTTGCGATTTCGTAATCGTTTCCTAAGTTTTTCTTTTTCTTTCAATTTGCTATTTGATTTTTATGAAACTAATTATGGGAAAACTATTTTTGAATTGAATATTTACTGATTTTGATTGATAAAATTTGGCCTAGGTAAATTCTTGAGAGAGAAATTATTTTTTCTACTAAAAACACCAACCTTTATACGCGATTTCTCCAAAGGTGAGTTCTACAACTCAAAATTAAAATTTTCATGTATAAACACTACAAGGGGGGCAATTTTTGTATATTTGTTTTCTAAATGGATTTTTGATATGTTTAGTTGAAAAATATCGAATTAAAACATATTTCTATATATTACTTTAATGACTGAAAAGTTTCAGAAAACAAGAAAATTTATGGTTTTCGCACTAGAACTTAAAGTTGGAAATTGTCATGTGTATGAACCTTAGGGGCTGCCAAATTGTGTGTTTATGAATTATAAATTGATGCTTGTTATGTTTGGATGGAAATAATGATTTAAATCATGTGTTCACATACTACTGTAATGAATGGAAAGCACAGAAAGCAAGAAGACTCATGATTTTCACTCTAAACCCGAAACTTGGAATTTTCAAGGATAAGAAAATTTATGGCTGCCGATTTGTGAGCAATGATGTTCTAAACTAATATTTATTGTGATTGAATGAAAAATAATGGTTTAAAACACATGTTTACGTATTACTATAATGACTAAAAAGTACCAGAAATAAGAAAGGTTTATGGTTTTCACCCAAACACTTAAAGTTGAAAATTTTTCATGCATATGGATTTATATATGTGTCGATTCCTACATCTTTATGTTCTAAAATAATTTTTGTTTTGATTACATGAAAAAATCTTAGTTCAAACCATATTTCTACATATTACTGTAACAGACAGAAAGTGCAAAAAGTAAGAAAATTCAGATTTTCTCTTTAATGGGGTATTTGGCCATTGTTAGGATTCTTATCCCAATGTCTATAATTTTTATGTGGTGTATTTTATTGATTATTGACATGTATGAATGAATGATAAATGATTAAATTGCATGTTGGTTGATATTAAGATTATGACATTGTGTTTGACTTGAGAAAAGTTTTGGTGTGAATTATAATGTGTTTTCATGTGAGCCTATGAAGACTAAATGGGCAAGACTTTTAAAGTCAACATGCTATGTACAAGTGATGAGTGTACTTCCAAGTGTAACTCTAAGTGTATATGAACATTATGTGTGTATTGGGTAGTTATGAGATAGGATAGCATGATGATTAAATAAATACTAAGTATTGAATTAAATATTATGTTAGAGCTTGAAGACTATTAGAAGTCAAGGGCTATAAGTACTAGGAGTAAAGGAACTACAAGGTGAGTAAACATTATGATACTATTACAAGTATAAGCTATCACGATATGTGTACCTTTGATATTCTTGAAACCCAAGTTCTTTCTATTCTAAAATGAAACTCTATGATTTCTTTGTTAAGTTTAGGTTGCTAAAGGACAATTGGTCTAAAACTATTTTTGTTTATCCAATAATAATTCCTTTATGATTATTGCCCTAATTTATATTCTTTATAGAACTACACTTTTCTTGTATCTTTTGTTAAAAAAGTTAAATTGCCATTACTATTGTGCTACCTATTATTGTTGCCTTAAATGTTATTGTTATATGTGATTACCATTAGCTCTAACTATGGTACCTTTAACCATTTATGCAAAAGTCCTCGTGCCGATATGAGTAATCATCAGAACCTGTGCACATGCTCTTAAACCAATGGATAGGGGTTGTGTATCCACCTCAACTAGAACGGGCTGTTTAAGCCATGGAGCCTGATTAATTTCATGACTTTATATGTAATGGTGGGAGTTAGAATTTGATATAAGGCCACCTCTCCCTTGAGTGAATGAGTTAGTATAGTTATTTACTCTTATTAGGTAATAATTGTTATAAGTGTGATTTCTGCAAACCTACTAAAGTGAAAATCTTGCTAAATTGAAAACTGTGAAACCATGATTTGTAAATCATGAACTATGTGTTATATGCAATGGGCTTTCCTTAAAAATGGGATATATGATATCGTTTATGCTATATTGTTTACTTATTGAGATCATCTATCTCACCCCTTCTTCCTTGTGTGGTTCTAGGTTAGCAAATGTGAAGAGGCAAGGTGATGGCTAAAGCATTCTACTTCGCTTGGGAATTCTTTGTCAAAGTCTTTATTAATACTATATGATAAAGAGATATTTATAGATGCTCCGGGAAGTTTATTGTAGGATATTAATTATTAATAATTTATTTTAAGACTTTAAACATTATTTTCGTTTGAGGTGTTTTCAAAGTATTTGTTAAACTATTCTTTCACATATCAAGTTTTCCCATGATATTGGATATTTAAGTTAATGCACTGAGTTTGGTATGATCCTAGGCATGAATTATATATGCATAAGTGGGTTCTATGAGCGTGGGTGACCTTATGTCTTCCTATGTTCTAGGACTGTCATGTCTCCAAAAATGTGATGTGACATATCTGTTATGCCTTTGTCAAGCAGTATCATTATAATGGTGAAATTGATGTCACTAGGTCAAGCAGTATCATTATAATGGTGAAATTGATGTCACTAGGTCAAGCAGTATCATTATAATGGTGAAATTGATGTCACTAGGCATGACTTGGAAACCACCAAGCAGCTTCCAAATGAGTCCTTTCTATGTTCCTTATAAGGTGGATGACTAAAGTTGTTCAAATGGTAACTAGACCAATAAAGCAAGAATAAGTGGACATCCTTGTCCAAAGCCTACTTCCAACCACTTGTTAACCCAATACCTACCCACTTTTAAAGCTTTGGTTGCAACTGCATCAAAGGTTGAAGATTGCATCCAAAGTGCATCATTTCAACCTGAATTCCCATCACTAACCAATAGCAATGAAGAACCTGAGCCCAATTCAACCCCACTTTACCTCAGTCCTACGTAGCATGACATGGAAGAGCTCAAGTCCAATAAATCTAACTTATTTAAGATTGAATTCCAACTTTGAGTTTGAGTCTGAGTCTAAATCTCAAAGTCTGAGTCTAAATTTGAGTCTGAGTCTGTCATTTTATTTTCTTTTTGTTAATCATGTCAATCTCCATTTGTTGTCTTGTAATAAAATTTTCCATTGTAATAAAACATCCACTTTTTTTTTTTTTTTGTTCACTTGTCTTTCTTGTTTTAAACATGGATGAGCTTTAAAAAAAATAAGAAGAAAAAGAAAAAAAAAAGAAAAAAGAAATAATTAAAAAAAATAAGAGAAAGATAAAAAGAGAAATGAATAGTCAATTAAATCCACCACAGCTAGCATATGTTTAGAATTGAGGTTCCATCGACAATTTCTTTGCCAGTGCCTAACCAAAAAAGGTCAAGAAATAGAACTCTTAGCAAATAGTTAAAGCACAAAATCAAATGATACACCTCAATAAGGGGCCACAAGTCCATTAAATCCAAAATTCAAAGGTTAGAGCCCTTCAAAGTAAAGAAAAGTAGCAAATCATGGCAGAATATTTTCTCACAAATTTCATTAATCCAAGCTCACTAAGTTGAAAACTTGAAAGGGCGGCTTAGGCAAAAGTTAGAGCTAAGGAAAAAGAGAGAGAGAGAGAGAAAGAGAGAGAGAGAGCTCTTCCCAATCATCTTCCTTTGAATTCAAAGTTGTCTTCAATCAATCTATCTTTTCTCATGTATTCCAAAATTATCCATCCTCATTAGCTTGCTCATTCTTTAAAGTGATATTTTCTTATATGCCCTTATCTCATAGTGGGGGCATATCCTTCTAGGTTGTCATCATCTTTTGTTAATCTATCTCGTCGCTTAGCTCAAAGAGCTTAGGCATAATCTCTCACATTGCTATTCTATCATGTTCCAATCTCTAATTGGAGGCATAATCCCCAAGTTGTCTATTTGCATTAGTCCTTTAGCAGCTCCTTAGGGCATTTCCTTTCATCCAGTTTGTCATCTATGTTCAAGCCAATAAAGTGTCACCCTAAATGTCTCTTCAATCTCAAAATGACAAGGTTAGCTTGGCTTTTTTTTTTCATAAATCATGCTACAAATAGTAAAATCATACAACCTTCCTGATCCTTTTTAAATTTTCTAACCCACCTTTAAACCATTCCCCAACTTTAAAATGTACCATTCCATTCTTTAAATTTAAGCATCATACCATCTTTTCCTGGGCAAAGTCTCATCATCTTTTAAAGGCCAAGCCTATGTGTAGAACCAAAGATCCTAAGTTTTTCAAGATTCATCATCCTTAAAGCCAGCTTTCTTTAGCACAACCAAAATCAAGTCATGTCTCGCAAAAGAAGGACTTGAACTAGTCAAGGCCCATTATATGTCTCATTGGCAAAATCTCATCATCCTTGAAAAGACTAAGCCTCCTTGGTAAATTATAGCACCTATAAAGTCCAATCGAGTCAAGACATACTAACTATTTGATGGGCATTGAAAATTTGAGGCAACCATGTCAAAAGGCAAACCCTTATCCATGAGCTTGTGGTATCCTTATGACCAAAACCTATAGCACTATACCTGAGATGAAGCCAACCATCTTCCAAAAGGTCCAAAGCACCCTTGTAGAAAAACCCAAGCTGACAAGCTATCTTCAAAGCCTAAAAGCCTTTTAACCAAAAACCTTCAAGCCTTCACCATAAAGCTTTCACCATGAAGCCTAAATCAAAAAGCCTTCACCATGAAGCCCACTCCCAAAAACCTTCGCCATGAAGCCCAAAAAGCTTTAATCATAAAACCCACTCCCAAAAAGCCTTCACCATGAAGCCTAATCCTGAAAGCTTTCACCATGAAGCCCACTCCCAAAAAGCCTTCATTTATGAAGACCATAATCTCCTCCAAAGCCAAATATGACTAAGCCTTCTTAAGTTGCTTTCCTAGCCTAACCTTTCTTCTAAGCCAAACTTAGCCTCTCAGTATGACCTCCTACAAAGTCTAGCATCCCAAACTAGTCTTAAGGAAAAATCTAACTAGGCCTTCCAAATGAACTCTGCAAAGGTCATAACTTGACCGAGCCAAAGTGCTAGACTTGACTAGGCCTCCCATGTGAACTTCTCTGAGGACAAGCCCCATAAGTTGACCTTCCCCAAACCATCATCTTCAAAGACCTAACCCTCTTGATTAAGCTTTCAAATCTAGCCTCAAACCAAATCTTCTCCAAAGTCAAACCTATATAAGTCTTTTAAATTGAACAACCCAATCTTTTCCAAGACCACACCTTGCTTGACCTTCTAGAATGACTTCTTTCTAGGCCAAACTGATAGCCATTGACCAACTAGCATCACACTAGATATGCCCATTTTCACCTTTGAGCTAGCCAAGCAACCAAAAAACAAATGACCAAACCACTTTCCATTATCATTCTAAAGTATGGGCACCTCCCTTCCAAAATGTTCACCTTTCTAAAATGAGGGCATCTTTCTCCCAATGATCAACACTTTTATATCAAGCTGACCCTTCACAAGTTTAAGGTATCTGATCATTGCATAATTATGCAGCATTTTTGCATTAAATAGGCTTGTGAATCAAGACAAATCGTCAAACTCTTGCAGTAAAATAGATCATCATCCCGATCAATTCGAATCAATCTCTTTTCAAAATTCAATCTTAAGATCAGTTTTTATCTTTACCATTCCTATCCGATAGGATGGTCATCCTTTTGATCATATCATATAGGATCCTCACTTTTCATTCTTGCCAGAAAGGGCTATTACTTTTTCCTACCATAAAGGACAATTATTTTTACTATTCTTACCATACAGGATAGTTATCTTTGCCATTCTTACTAGATAGGATAGTCATAATTTTGATCCTACTAGATAAGATCATCAGTATTCATTTCTACCAAAAAGGATCATCACTTTTACTATTTCGACCAAACAAGGCAGTTATCTTTACCATTCCTACCAGACAGGATGGTTATCTTTTTGATCCTACTAAACAGGATCATCACTTTTCATTCCTACCAGAAAGGACCATTACTGCTCCTACCAGACAAGGCAGTTATCTTTACCATTCCTACTAGATAGGATGGTCACCTTTTTAGTCCTACCAAATAGGATCATTACTTTTCATTCCTACCATAAAAGACCATTACTTCTACCATTCCTACTAGACAAGATAGTCACCTTTATAATCCTACCAAAAAGGATAATCACTTTTCATTCCCACCAAAAAGGATAATCACTTTTATTATTCCTACCTGATAGAATAGTTATCTTTACCATTCCTACCAGACAAGATGGTCATCTCATCATTCCTAATAAATAGGATGACCACTTTTTCAATTCTTACCAGACAGGGTCGCTTTCATTCTTAGCAGATAGGATCACCACCTTATCAATTCCTACCAGACAGGATCACCATTTTATCGATTCCTACTAGACAGGATCACCTTCTTTCCTCGTAACAACCCACACCCACCCTAGAAATTTTTGTGATAAATTGCTTGATTTAGAACTATTAAGGTTAAGTGTGTGCTTGTGTGTAAATTTGTGATCTAAGTGATTGATGAGCATGTGGCATATTAAATTAATTTTAATATGCATAATATGAGTTGCTATTGTGAAATAAATGATTTACATGAAGTGCATATGCATAAAAGAATTTATTTTAAATAAAATGAATTTTCATGCATTAGACAATTTTTAAGCATAAAATAATTTCATGAGTATTTTTAAAATATTTTAAAATAAATATTTTTGGTGGAAATGTTAAAGAAATAATAAGAAAAATATTCTTTTTATTTTAATTTTTATTCAGCCAAAAATTTAAAGGAAAAGCCAAATACCCAAAAGCCCATTACACAAAAATCCTCCTAACCTAATTCATTAGGGGTAATAGTGGAAATTTCACCCAAACCCTAATATATAACCTAAATTTCGGCCAAAACAAAGTTCCAGCAGCCATTTTCTCATTATTTCTGTATCTTGACAAAAAATTCTCTTAAAATATTTCTCTCTACTGAAATTAAGAAAACACCTTTCCGTTTCGCAATTTCTTGACCATAATCATAAGTTTTTCTTCTCTTTCGATTTCTAAACTGATTTCTATGAAATAAACTATGGGAAAATTATTTTGAACTGGTTGATTACTGATTTTTTACAGATTTAATTCTGTTTGGGTGAGTATTTAGGAGAGAAAATTTATTTTCTACCGAAAACATGATTATTTCCGCGAGATTTCTTCAAAGGTGAATTCTATAACTTAAAATCAAAATTTTTATGCATAAACATCATAAGGGGGGGGGATTTGTGCATGGTTGTCTTCTAAACTAATTTTTGATTTGTTTGGATGAAAAATATTGGATTAAATAATATTTTTTCATATTTCTGTGATGACCGAAAAGTTTCAAAAAACAAAGGAGTTCAAGGTTTTGTGTTAGAACTTGGAAGTTGGAAAATATTATTCTTGAATGGACATATGACGGCCAATTTGTATGAATAAGTGCTCTAATATGATATTTGTTTTGTTTAAATGAAAAATAATGATTTGAATCATGTGTCAGTTTATCGCTGAAATGAACGAAATGCACGAAAAGCACGAAAACTCATGATTTTTCACCTGAGCCTTAAAACTTGGAAAATTTTTGTATAAACCCTATCTATGGCTGTTGAATCATATAGGGATATGTTCTAAACTGATATTTTCTATGATTTAATGAAAAATAATAGTTTAAACAACCTGTTTACATATTTCTAAAATGACAGGAAAATACTGAAAACAAGAAAACTCATAGTTTTGTGCTCTATGGTTCAAAAGCTGAATTTTTGTGTATAAATAACACCAATAGTGGCCAATTCTTATGAATTTAAATTCTAAGATGATTTTTGTTGTATTTACATGAAAAATCTTGATTCAAACCATGTTTTTACATATTTCTGAAATAGACGGAAAGTGCAAAAAGAAGAAGAATCTAGTTGCTACCTTGGTGATGCATTCGGCCTATATAAACATTTTTGTCCCAATGGTTATAAATTTTATGTGATGTGTTTTTATGATTTTTGACATGTATGTATCTATAATAAATGATAAAATTGCATGTTAGTTGAAGGTATGATCCCAGATAAGCTTAAATGCATTTTGGTATACTTAAGGTATACTTAAGGTATCTTAACCTTATATTGTGATTAGAATGCAAATGTGATTGGGGAATTTGGAACTAGATGTTATGATGACTTGATGATGAACATATGGTTATGAGTTAATGAAGTGAAAGGAATCATAAGAGTTAAGCATGACGCTTGAAAGGTTAATTGTTAAGTTGACATGAATGGAAGTGTAAAGTGAACTAAGATAATTGTTAAAGTGAATTGATATTGAGGTAATAATATTGTGATGACCCTAAAAAGGTATTGATATGATTATAATGTGTTGTCATGAGAGCCTATAAGGCCTAAGTATGCAAGACTTTTAAAGTCAACATGCTATGTGCAAGTGATGAGTACACCTATATGTGGACTCTAAGTGTATGTGTATGCTATATGTGCATGGGTTGTTATGGGATAGGAGCATCATGAGTAAATAAATACTAAGTATCAAATCAAATATTATGTTAGAGTTTAAGGAGCTTTAGAAGTGCAAAAGGGACTACGTGTATTAGGAGCAAAGGAACCCCAAGGTGAGTAAACATCGTATTCATTCTTCAAATGTGGGCAAATGCCATATTCATGTTATAAGTGTGAACAACATCATGTTGTGTTATAAGAATGTGATATATTTTTATGTGAGCCTTTTTGATCTTTGAAACCTAAGTTCTTTCCATTTTAAATATTATTATATGATTTTCTTGTCAAGCTTGGGTTGCTAAAGGACATTTGGTCTAAAACTAGTTTGTTTATCTATTGAGAACTTCTTGTGATTAACACCCTAACTTATATTCTTTCTAGAACTACACTATTATTGTATCTTTTGCTTGAAAGCTAAACCACTATTGTTATTGGAATACATGTTATTGTTGCCTTATGTGATATTGTTAATTGTGATTACCATTAGCTCTAGCTATGGTATCTTTTACCCCTTATGCAGAATCCTCGTGCCGATGCGGGTAATTATTGGAACCTATGCATATGATCTTAACCCGATGGATAAGGTTAGTGTATCCACCTCAGCTAGAAGGGGTGATTCTAGTCGTAGAGCCTGATCAGCTTCATACCTTATAAGTGATAGGAGTTAGAATTTGGTATAAGGCCACCTCTCCTCAATGTGCTCGAGTGATAGAGCAATAGCCTTCACTCTTTATAAATGATAAGTGTGATTTTTGCAAACTTGCCAAATTGAACCCTTGCTAAATTGCAACCTGATTCATGAATTATAAATCATGAACTATGTGTATAAGCTATGTGTTTCCTTTCAAAGGAATATGTGATAATGTATGTGCCTTTTCGTTTACTCATTGAGATCATCTATCTCACCCCTTTTTCCTTATGTGGTTTCAGGTGAGCAAATGTGAGGAGGCAAGGTGATGGCTCAAGCATTCTACTTCACTTAGGGAATTCCTTGTCCAAGTTATCAATAATACCATTTTTATGAAGTCTTGTCATTAGATGCTCCGGGAATGTTGATTGATACTTATTGATACATATTATTTTTCCTTATGAATTTTATATGTAATGATTTACTTTAGTCTTCCGCAAATATATGGTATTCATCTAAATGTTTTAAATGAGTTAATGTAAGAGGTTTGGTAAGATCCTAGGCATGATTTGTTTATATGTAAGTGGGTTCTATGGGCATGGGTGATCTTATGTCTCCCCATGTTCTAGGATCGTCATATCTCTAAGGTTAGGATGTGACAAAGGTGGTATCAGAGCTGTAGTTTTAAAAGTCTTGTTTAGGCTTGTTTTATATGAGTTGCTTAAGTAAAATCCTAGAGCATAGGAATTTTTCTGTCATGTCACTTGCAGTCTATGGCTAGCATAGTTTCGCGAAATCCTAGTAGATTTTTGTAATCCTTGTTCTTGTTTGCTTGCCTTATGATTCTTCTAACAGATGACCAAGAAGATTACGCCTGCTCGAAGACCGCAACCCAGAGCACCCCATGTGACCTATAAAAGGACTTGGCCAGAGATGGTCAAGAAAGTTGTAATTGTGATTTGCCCTATGAAAGAGAAGACCCCTGACAAAGAGGAGGACCCCAAGGAGCGCTTAGATCCTGATTGGGTTTATAGTAAATCCAAAAATTGGAGGATAACTATTCACACTTGAAGGAGGAAAACCGACGTTTTAAGGTTATGATTCATGCACTAAGAGAGGATATGGAGCAACTCAAGTCAGGGATTGTTGAGCATAGAGGAGATTACTCACTAGTGAGGTCTACATCTTCATCTAATCACCATCAAGATAGAGATCTTCTTTGCTACCGATGTGGCAGCAGTGGCCATATAGAACTTGATTACTGTGGAGGTGGACACGAGAATTAGGATGAGTAGATATGATGATTGACGTAACAACATAGCACTTTATATGATATGAATGATTTTCCTTGATTGCCTAGTTACCTAGTATGAGATGATTTCCTTCATTATGATGATATGGTGTGATATTATAAGATATATGCTACTTGATTATGATATGTGATATGTGCAAAACTATGTGATATGCAATTCATACATGACAAGTGCTTAGTGATGTAATATGCTAAATGCATGATAATGTGTGCTAGGATAAGGGGAGATTAAATGGGTTAGGATAGGAGATTAGTACTAAATTCCCTTATTATGATAGACAGAATGCCTCCCAAGAAGAAGTTTTGCACAGTTACCCAATCTGTTAGGGATAATGATGATGTTATATCAAACACCGCATCGAATGCTGCCTCTACACCTATACGGTCAAGAGAAAGATCCAACTCGAGGGCACCAACTATAGGCTCTAATGAGCAAGCATCTTCGCAAGAAGTGCATGCCATATGCAAAGAAATGAAAGATTTGCACAAGGAACTGGACGAGCTACGAGCTCAAAGGCGAGAAGCATCGCCAACTCAAGAAAGGAATGGAGTTACGCCACCTGCGATAGTGACACCTGCTCGGAGAGAGAGGAAACGGCTACCTGACGAGGGAATGACCGTAGCGGAGTTTAAGAAGCTGTAACTGCCTACCTTTTGTGGTGAGGAAGGATATGACCCTCATGAATTTTTGGATGAGATGGATAAGCTAGTCCATCGGTTATCTTGCTCAGATGCTCGAGTGATTGAGTTGGTAGGACTCCAACTCAAGAAAGAAGCTTGGTACTGGTATGAGAGGAGTATTGAAGAACGATTTTATGGGGCTGACCCACCTATATGGGCAGAGTTTAAACAAGAAGTAATGGATTAGTTCTTGCCAGAAGGAGAAAGGCAAGATAGGGCATTACAGTTCGAGCAACTAAAGCAAAGGCCAGGAATGTCTGGGTTGGATTATGCTAAGGAGTTTAACCGACTTAGTCGATTCACTGTCAATATCATTCCTACCGAAGCAAGTCACGTCAATTGTTTCCTTAGAGGACTGATCACACCTCTATTCAATTCGTTGGCAGCAATAGAGTTTCCAACCTTAGCCAAGCTTGTAGACAAGGCCAAGGTCATGGAGAAAAGATATAAGGTGGAGAGAGTCGAATGAGCTGAACAAGACCAGAAGGGAAGGCATAAGAACAAAGGACATAAGGGATAGCATGGAAATAAAGGAGAACCAAAGAAGGAGTTTTCATCATCTGGACCACGAAATGGTCAAACTAAGCAAGAAATCCCCACTTACGGCAAATGTGGAAAGAAACATCCCGGAATCTACCAGAAGGACACTAGCGCTTGCCTTAGGTATGGGCAAATGGGGCACTTCATAAAGGACTACCCTTAGATGAGGAGTCAAGGAAATGGGGCCACGGTATGACCACAATCTAAGCCTTTCCAAATTCAAAGACAAGGATTCAAAGACAAGGGACAAATGGTTGGGAATACACCGACAACAAAGAATAAGGGCAAGGGTCGAGTCTTCGTGTTAAATCTGCAAGGGGCTCATGATTTGCACACCACCATCATAGGTATCATCCCCATCTAAAGTTCTAGTGCAAAATGTTTAATTGATTCTGGTGCTACCCATTCTTTTGTGTCACCTTGTTTTGCTAAGTACTTTGGTATAGATAAGGAATTGATGAGTGAACCGTTAGTAATAGCAACTCCTTTAGGGGAAGTGATGGAAGTAAAGTATGAGTATAAGGGCTATGATGTAGACATTAATGGACAAACACTTCTAGTAGTGTTGCTAGAATTGGACGTACTAGAATTTGATGTGATATTAGGGATGGACTGGTTATATGAGCATGGAGCTCATATCGATTATAGAAAGAAACTTATCGAGTTTTGAACTAGAGATGGGAAGGAGTTTATGTACCAAAGAGATAGGAATGAGAATCCTCTGAACTTGATATCGGCCTTAGGAGTGAGGCGGATGTTAAGGAAAGGATGCCAAGCGTATCTAGCCCACATATTCGACACTGGCAAAGAAGTTGCCATTCGAGACGAAAGCATTCCAGTAGTGGACGAGTTCATCGATGTATTTCCAGAAGATTTACCTAGACTACCCCCTAATCGTGAGATCGAGTTCAACATCGAACTGCTACCTGGTATGTAAGTAATATTGATACCGCTATATCATATGGCACCAATGGAGCTGAAGGAGTTAAAGACGCAATTACATGATCTACTTGATAAGGGCTTCATTCGACCAAGCAGTTTGCCATGGGGCACTCCAGTGTTGTTCATAAAGAAGAAAGATGGCTCATTCCAAATATGCATAGACTATCATCAACTTAACAAAGTCACTGTGAAGAATAGATACCCATTGCCGAGGATCGATGATCTTTTTGATCAACTGCAAGAAACTGGTCACTTCTCCAAGATTGACTTAAGGTCTGGCTATCATCAACTAAAGATCTGAGGAGAAGATATCTACAAGACTGCCTTCTGTACTAGATATGGACACTATGAGTTCACGGTTTTGCCATTCTATTTGATGAATGCTCCTGTTGCTTTCATGGACTTGATGAATTGAGTATTTAAGCCATTCCTTAACAAATTCGTGATCATATTCATTGACGACATCCTGATTTACTCAAAGAATAAAGAGGAACATAAAGAACATCTGAGGATCGTGCTTTAAACGTTACGTGATCACCAACTCTACGCTGAGTTATCCAAGTGTGAGTTTTGGATGGAGTCTATCAACTTTCTTAGACATATAGTAAGTAAGGAAGGGATTCAAGTTGATCCTAAGAAAGTTGAAGCAGTTGCAAATTGGCCAAGGCCCATAACAGTTTCAGAAGTACAAAGTTTCTTGGGCATGGTGGGATATTATCGTAGGTTCATATAGGATTTTTCTAAGATAGCAGCTCCATTGACCAAGTTCACAAGAAAGCAAGTTAAGTTCAATTGGGAAGAGTCATGTGAGAAGAGTTTTTAGAAGCTCAAGGAGTGTTTGGTATCGGCTCCAGTTTTGACATTACCAGAAGGAGAAAAAGGATTCACTGTCTATTGTGATGCTTTGAGAGTAGGACTTGGGTGTGTTTTGATGTAAAATGGTAAAGTCATCACCTACGTATCATGACAACTAAAGAGACATGAAGTGAATTACCCTACGCATGATTTAGAATTAGCTGCAGTAATGTTTGCTCTAAAGATCTGGAGACATTACATACATAGGATGAAGTGTGAGATCTACACGGATCATAAGAATCTTCAGTACATCTTGAGCCAAAGAGACCTCAATCTAAGACAAAGGAGATGGATTGAACTATTGAAGGATTATGGCTATTAAATTCTCTATCATCCTGGGAAGGCGAATGTGTGGCAGATGCCTTGAGTTGAAAGTCGATGGGAAGCCTAGCCCATGTGGATATGATAAAGAGGCTGATCATGAAGGAACTAAAGGAATTATTTAATCAACGATTGAAATTGGAGATTGGAGGATCAAGAGTGTTATTGGCTCATTTTCAAGTAAGATCTAAGTTAATGGAAGAAATAAGGGATTCACAAGATAGGGACTCATACTTGGTGAAGTTGAAGGATGAGACAAGAGAAGGGAAGAACTCTGAGTTTGAGGTAGTTAATGGAATTTTAAAATGCAAGAATAGAGTATGCGTGCTTGATGTGGATGGACTAAAGAAAAGGATATTGAAGGAGGCACATCAGACACCTTACTGTGCTCATCCTAGAACTACCAAAATGTACCAATTGAAATACCTTGAATTTTCATTTATTTTATAAAATTCTATTTTTGTATGAAAATATATTATTTTATTATTTTTCTTATTAAAGTAAGAATTGAAGCTATATTTTACTAATTTATAAATATTCATACTAATTGAATATGTATTGTTAATGGTAATCTTATTTAAATATTATATATGTATATATAATTGAAGAAAGTAATATGTATATTGTTAAAAAAATGTTAATGTGAGTTTTTGGAGAAATTATATTTTGATATTGAGTATTAATAAAGGTATTAATTAATATTATAAGTTTAATTATAGTATTTTTATCGAATGTTTGGATTTTCGTTATAATTACTATTATTACAAATAAATTTTATTAATTGAGCTATTATTAGCGTTAATAGTATTATTGTTATATATATATATATATATATATATATGAGCTTATGTTGTAAATTATTATTATTATTATTAGTATTGTTGTTGTTAATATTATCATTTTTATTATTATTATTATTATTATTATTATTATTATTATTATTATTATTATTATTATATATATGTAGTGTTATATTTATATAAATATATGTATATTAGTATATATATATATATATATATATATATAGATATTGGTATAAAAAAGAGAAGGAAAGAAAGAAAAGAAAAGGAAAAAGAAAAAGGAAATGGTGAATGGGTGGCCACTTGACAAAAAAAAAATGAAGAAGAAACAAAAAAAGGAAAGAAGAAACAGCAGAGAAGGAGGAGGGAGAGAGAGAGAGACAGGAAAAGAGAGCAACTGGTGGTTTTTAAACTATAACTTTGTCACCCGACCTTCGATTGATGCACTACTAGTTGGGTTGGAAAGCTAACATCTAGATGAAGCCAACAAGACCAAAATCACTTCGATCAGACACCAAACAGAGCTGGACACGCATCCCAAAGTTGACTATTGTGAACTCTAGTAAACTCTGACGACTAAAAATTCAAATGGCCATATCTCTCTCATCCGAGCTCCGATTCAAGCGATTCAAGATGCGTTGAAATCCTCTCTTCACCAGCTTCAATTTGATACCAAGTTTGCAAATTTTTTTTGGCCGGACAAAGAGATCGAAGGGTGTGATTCTGAAACTTTGAAGCTCAATTTCTAGCGATCGACGGCAAGTGAGGGAGAGTGAAGGGTATGTTTGTGCTCCTAATGTCATGATGAGTGGTTTGGTATAATTTTTGACATCTAAGACTACCATCCACAATGGCGCATGGCCGGACGATGGTGGCGCCGGTGGGGTTCCAGCGACGCTCTGGCAACCTCAACTCAGTAGCTCCATCTCATCATTTTGATGCGATCCTCAATGTTGTACAATCGAATTTTGCGAGGGTAAACTTAAACCCCTTGAATTTCAATTATTATTGTGTTATATTTATTAGATTTTAGTTAGTATTTAATGAATTGATAAGTTGGAATTGCTTATCGAGTTGTGATGATGATTATGAATTGGGAGGACCAAGAGGGGTCTCTAGAGTGTATTAGGTTGTGAGGACTATTAAGGTTATTTTAGAAGTGTTATGTTTTTGTTGATTTTGGGTAATATTCTAGTTAAGTGAGATGTTGCTGTAATTTCAGCAAGAATCTCAATAGTCTGTCATCTGTGTCTTGATAAGTGAGTCATTCTTGTTCTAATGATATCGTTTGTTATTCAAAGTCAATGTCTCTGGCTTCTGTCGTCAAAGTTCGCACTTCTGAGAGAAGTTAGTCGGACGTGTCATCAACTAGGTGAGTGATACTCACTAATGTATTATCCTGTTTTCATTTACATCTACATTTCTGTGTGTATATATATATATATTATGCACTACTACTGCATATATAAGCATGTAACATTTAACTGTGAATGATAACTCAATATTCTGTATTCTGTGTTGTATTGTGATTGTGGTTGACGGATGGAGGTTGGGAGGATGCAGTACCACCTAGGAACTTTTCATATGATATTATGGATTTGTTATGATTATGGTTATGATTGGGATTATGATGGATTGAAAAGATGAGCTATGACTAGTGTATGCTGGCTGGGCCTGCTCATCGCCAGGGCCGCTATTAGTCGGGTCAGGGCCGCCTAGTATAGAGCAATGCTGGCCAGGTCCATTGGACATAAGAGATGGATTATTGGATTTAAAGAGCCAGTATGAGGGGATCGGCTCCCTTTATTGAGTATTAGTATGGTACTGTGGACCATATCCCATCCTTGCTTAATTGTATGACTTGTCTGTTTCTATGACATAGTACATAACATGTGCATTAGAGTTCATTTGTAGGATACCATTTAATATATTAGCTGGTATCATTCACTGAGTCAAACGCTCATTCCTGTTCATTTCGTTATTTTCAGGTCAGGGAATGAGCTTGTGAAGAAGTTGTAATTGAGTAAACTACCAACTTCCCTTCAGCAGTAATTTGTAATATTGAGTAGTAAGATTATATGTAATGTATGTATAATTATAAATATAGCTCTAGAACTCTGCAATGTTATATTTTGTACTTGTACATTATTAATATTCAGTTATGTACTTAAAGAGTTGAAATCTATTATTAAGCAGAACCCTTTTGTAATTTACTACACTTATGAAATAAATGAGTTGTTGGCCCAAGGAAATTTATCTTATGTTGTGATTCTTTTGGATCTGCTTAACCTATTTGGGCCCATAGCCCTTTTCAGTTTTGGGCTTTCTATGGTGTGTTGTGATTAGGCTTACTACGGACACTGATAGCTACGTGCATTTCCCGTATCCCAGTGCTGGTCACGTGCCCTTAGGTTTGGGGCGTGACACATGATGTGAAAAATAATTATTGGTGGCCTGGATTGAAGAAGGATGTGGCAAAGTTTGTAACATCCTGCTTGACTTGCAAGCAAGTCAAGTATGAACATCAGCGATCCTCAAGATTACTATAAGAGATTCGACTACCTGAATGGAAGTGGGAACGCATCACTACGGACTTCGTTGTTGGTTTGCCTAGAACCTCTAAAGGAAATGATTCTATATAGGTTATAGTAGATAGATTGACAAAGTCTGCCCATTTTCTAGGAGTTAAGACCATATATTTTATAGCTCAATATGCACAGTTATATGTAGATGAGATTGTGAAACTACATGGAGTGCCAATTTCTATCATCTTAGATTGAGGGACTCAATTCACCTCAAGGTTCTGGCAGAAGTTACAAGAAGCGTTAGGAACACAACTAGATTTTAGTACTGCATTTCACCCTCAAATGGATGGCTAGTCTAAAAGAACGATTCAGACACTCGAGGACATGCTAAAGATGTGTGTCTTGGATTTTGGCGGTAGTTAGGATAAGTATTTACCCTTGATTGAATTCGCCTATAATAATAGCTATCATTCGTCCATTGGCATGGCGCCATACGAAGCATTGTATAGGAGAAGATGTCATTCTCTAATTTATTGGATTGAACATGGAGACAAGCATGTAGAAATGCCTAAATTGCTTAAGGAGACTACCGAGAAAGTACCAATAATTCAAGATCGACTAAAGACATCATTCAGTCGACAAAAGAGTTATGCAGACCCTAAGCAAAAAGAGGTCCAATTCACCGTGGGAGATCACGTATTCTTAAAGGTCTCACCAATGAAAGGAGTTATGAGATTTGGCAAGAGAGGGAAATTATCACCTCGTTTCATTTGTCCTTTTGAAATCTTAGATAAGATTGGAGAAGTATCTTATAGATTTGCCCTGCCTCCAACTTTGGCGCATGTGCACCCAGTGTTCCACATCTCAATGCTAAGGAAGTATGTATCAGATCCATCGCACGTTCTTTTACCTCCAGACATTACGTTAGATGAACAAATATCTTATGAAGAGTCACCGATAGCTATAGTGGATCAACAAGTAAAGAAGCTAAGAAATAAGGAGATACCCATGATTAAGGTTCAGTGGCGAAATCATGGGATAGATGACTGCACTTGGGAAGTAGAGGAAGAGATGCTACAAAAGCACCCTCAGCTTTTTAAGAGAAACTAGGTAAGGGTTTAAATTCGAGGATGAATTTTTTTTAAGGGGGGGAGAATGTAACAATCCACACCCACCCTAGGAATTTTCGTGATAAATTGCTTGATTTAGAACTATTAAGGTTAAATGTGTACTTATGTGGAAATTTCTAATCTAAGTGATTGATGAGTATGTGGCATATTAAATTAACTTTAACATGCATAATATGAGTTGCTATTGTGAAATAAATGATTTACATGAAGTGCATTTGCATAAAAGAATTTATTTTAAATAAAATGAATTTTCATGCATTAGACAATTTTTAAGCATAAAATAATTTTATGAGTATTTTTAAAATATTTTAAAATAAATATTTTTGGGGGAAATGTTATAGAAATAATAAGAAAAATATTCTTTTTATTTTAATTTTTATTCAGCCAAAACTTTAAAGGAAAAGCTAAATACCCAAAAGCTCATTACACAAAAATTCTCATAACCTAATTCATTAAGGGTATTAGTGGAAATTTCACCCAAACCCTAATATATAACCTAAATTTCAGCCAAAACAAAGTTCCAGCAGCCATTCTCTTATTCTTTCTGTACCTTAGAAGAAAATTCTCTCAAAATATTTCTCTCTACCGAAATTAAGAAAACACCTTTCCATTTCATGATTTGTTGACCGTAATCATAAGTTTTTCTTCTCTTTCAATTTCTAAACTGATTTCTATGAAATAAATTATGAAAAAATTATTTTGAACTATTTGATTATTGATTTTTACATATTTAATTCTATTTGGGTGAGTTTTTGGGAGAGAAAATTTATTTTCTACCGAAAACACGATTCTTTCCGTGAGATTTCTTCAAAGGTGAATTCTATACTTTAAAATCACAATTTTTATGCATAAACATCATAAGAGGGGGGGGGTGGAAATTTGTGGATGGTTGTGTTCTAAACTAATTTTTAATTTGTTTGGATGGAAAATATTGGATTAAATAATATTTCTGCATATTTCTGTGATGACCGAAAAGTTTCGAAAAACAAAGGAGTTCAAGGTTTTGTGTTAGAACTTGGAAGTTGGAAAATGTTATTCATGAATGGACATATGGCTACCGATTTATATGAATAAGTGCTCTAATATGATATTTGTTTTATTTAAATGAAAAATAATGATTTGAATAATGTGTCTGTTTATCGCTAAAATGAACAAAATGCGCGAAAAGCGCGAAAACTCATGATTTTTCACCTAAGCCTTAAAACTTGGAAAATTTTTGTATAAACCCTATCTATGGCTACTGAATCCTATAAGGATGTGTTCTAAACTAATATTTTCTATGATTGAATGAAAAATAATAGTTTAAACAACCTGTTTACATATTTCTAAAATGACCGGAAAATAAGAAAACTCATGGTTTTGTTCTCTATGATTCAAAAGTTGAATTTTTATGTATAAATAACTCCAATAGTGGCCAATTCTTATGAATTTAAATTCTAAGATGATTTTTGTTGTATTTACATGAAAAATCTTGGTTCAAACCATGTTTTTACATATTTCTGAAATAGACGGAAAGTGCGAAAAGAAGAAAAATCTAATTGTTACCTTGGTGATGCATTCGGCCTATATAAACATTTTTGTCCCAATGGTTATAAATTTTATGTGATGTGTTTTGATGATTGTTGACATGTATGTATGTATAATAAATGATAAAATTGCATGTTAGTTGAAGGTATGATCCTAGATAAGCTTAAATGCATTTTGGTATACTTAAGGTATCTTAACCATATATTGTGATTAGAATGCAAATGTGATTGGGGAATTTAGAACTAGATGTTATGATGACTTGATTATGAACATATGGTTATGAGTTAATGAAGTGAAAGGGATCATAAGAGTTAAGCATGACGCTTGAAAGGTTAATTGTTAAATTGACATGAATAGAAGTGTAAAGTGAACTAAGATAATTGTTAAAGTGAATTGATATTGAGGTAATAATATTGTGATGACCCTAAAAAGGTATTGATATGATTATAATGTGTTGTCATGAGAGCCTATAAGGCCTAAGTATGCAAGACTTTTAAAGTCAACGTGCTATGTGCAAGTGATGAGTACACCTATATGTGGTCTCTAAATGTATATGTATGCTATATGTGCATGGGTAGTTATGGGATAGGAGCATCATGAGTAAATAAATACTAAGTATCAAATCAAATATTATGTTAGAGTTTGAGGAGCTTTAGAAGTACAAAAGGGACTATGTGTACTAGGAGCAAAGGAACCCCCAGGTGAGTAAACATCGTATTCATTCTTCAAATGTGGGCAAATGCCATATTCATGTTATAAGTGTGAACAACATCATGTTGTGTTATAAGAATGTGATATATTGCTATGTGAGCCTTTGTGATCTTTGAAACCCAAGTTCTTTCCATTTTAAATATTATTATATGATTTCCTTGTCAAGCTTGGCTTGCTAGAGGACATTTGGTCTAAAACTAGTTTGTTTATCCATTGAGAACTTCTTGTGATTAACACCCTAACTTATATTCTTTCTGGAACTATACTATTATTGTATCTTTTGCTTGAAAGCTAAACCATTATTGTTATTGGAATACATATTATTGTTGCCTTACGTGATATTATTAATTATGATTACCATTAGCTCTAGCTATGGTATCTTTTACCCTTTATGCAAAATCCTCGTGCCGATGCGAGTAATCATCGGAACCTGTGCACATGGTCTTAACCCGATGGATAGGGGTAGTATATCCACCTCAACTAGAAGGGGCGGTTCTAGCCATGGAGCCTGATCAACTTCATGCCTTATAAGTGATAGGAGTTAGAATTTGGTATAAGGCCACCTCTCCTCAATGTTTTCGAGTGATAGAGCAATAGCCTTCACTCTTTATAAGTGATAAGTGTGATTTCTGCAAACTTGCCAAATTGAACCCTTGCTAAATTGCAACCTGATTCATGAATTATAAATCATGAACTATGTGTATAAGCTATGTGTTTCCTTTCAAAGGAATATATGATAATGTATGTGCCTTTTTGTTTACTCATTGAGATTATCTATCTCATCCCTTTTTCCTTATGTGGTTCTAGGTGAGCAAATGTGATAAGGTAAGGTGATGGCTCAAGCATTCTACTTCGCTTGGGGAATTCCTTATCCAAGTTATCAATAATACTATTTTTATGAAGTCTTGTCATTAGATGCTCCAGGAATGTTGATTGATACTTATTGATACATATTATTTTTCCTTATGAATTTTATATGTATTGATTTACTTTAGTCTTCTGCAAATATATGGTATTCAACTAAATGTTTTAAATGAGTTAATGTAAGAGGTTTGGTAAGATCGTAGGCATGATTTATTTATATGTAAGTAGGTTCTATGGGCGTGGGTGACCTTATGTCTCCCCATGTTCTAGGACCGTCATATCTCTAAGGTTGGGATGTGACATTCCTACTAGACAAGATTATCATTCCTATTAAATAGGAACATCACTTTTAGCTCCTACCAAAAAGGACAACTATCAAATGCTATTTGCCACCAGATCTCCCAAATATACTGAGCGTATCTTCCTTAAAATTTGACCACACCTTTCACATCTCTCATCCTCAGATTCACTGTCATCAAAATTTCTTTTCAAACAAAGACAATTCTGATAAAGGGGCAGCTATGAACCCTTAATTTTGCACCCTCTAGTATGTGTTTGAACCTTAGAAGCACTTAGGCTCAGTAAACAAACCTCCATAAGTCGAAAACTCTCAAAATGGAAAAATCAAACATTTCTTTTTGGCATTTGAACCTTTTTAAATCATTTGAGACTAAGTAACACAATTGGAATCGTGAAAAATAGAATAGAAATGAGCAAGAACGGGGCAAAAATAAGTGAAATGGGCCAAAACAGGCCCATTGCCACAGAGGCCTTTGCAGAACCACAAAGGTCTATATGTCACTACCGCAGAGTGCTCTATGGTGCCTCAAAGCTCTTTGCAATAACTCCTACGAAAACTCCATTTTTTGCAATCCCATATTGAAATTTGATGCATTATATGCTCCAATCATCCTCCTATATATAAAGGGCCTCCTACACTTTAAAGAGCCAGTTTGTAAAGCTTGATAAGAATTAATTTCAAGCAAACTGCTTTGCATTTGCTCCTTGCTTTGCAAAGCATGTTGGGGGAGTTTCTCCTTGATTCCTACTCAACTAGTTAAAGGCTTTCCACCTGTATGTTTGAGGCAAGTCTATTGCCCAGTGCTCGTGTTGGAAGGTTTCTCCTTAATTCCTATTATACTAGTTAAAGGCTTTCTGCCTACCTATTCGAGGCAAGTCTATTACCCAAGGTTCATTTCTCTAGTCTGAGGCTAGCCATTAACCATCATCCGAGGTGAGATGCCATGCCATCCGAGGCTAACTGCCGCCCATCGTTCCAGGTAAGCTGCCTCACCGTCTGATGCCAGTCGATGCCTAACGTCTAAGGTAAGCTTCTTTTCCTTTAATTTTCTTTTGTCTAAATTTTCTTGCCTTTTTTAGTTAGTTAATTAAATTGATTCAACTAGGTTGCTTGCTAATCAACTCGGTAGTCAATTAAGTTCATTAATTAACTCAACCCTCTTTTAATCAATCAATCAACATATGATAAAGTGGCTAGGCTAAACTAAACCCTTTGCAAGAGGGAGAACTGTGTAGGTTATGATTCCTATTCAAAGGGATACATAGGCATGCTTGGTTCAAGCATGGAATCCAATTAAAATTAACCAACTCTCCCCTCTATCACCATCTTCACTTGTTTTATTTTGCTTTCCTTTACTTAGTTATTAGGTTTACTTTGGGGAATGTGTGACTTCCCTAGAACCCATAAGGTCTAGAAGAGGTATCCCCTAAGTTTAGGATTTCATTGTAATATTAACACTCTTTTATTTCAAATTTTAATTGTGTATAAACTTTGTTGATCATGCATATTATAAACTGTTCATGCATTTTAAATTGTTCATGAAATATATTTTAAGTTACTTTTATATCACTTAGCCAAACTTATTTTGTTAACTTAAACCAAAAACCTTGTCTCCAAATCCTCTTTGGTTTTGAGACTAGTGATCTTTTTCCTTTGGGTAATAATTGGAGTCAAATGGATTTTTTCTTATATTTTCCCAAATAAAAATAAATTAAGGTAAAGACTTTGAGAAATAATTTTTAAATCTATCAAAAATAAACCCAAGGGCTTCCCCATGAGTTTTTTTTTCCAAATGAGCATTTCTGTAATAACCCACACCTACCCTAGAAATTTTTGTGACAAATTTACTTGACTTAGAACTATTGAAGCTAAGTGTGTGCTTTTATGGGAAGTTATGTGCTATGTGATTGATGAGTATGTGGCATGTTAAATTAATTTTAATATGCATAATATAAGTTATTATTATGAAATAAATGATTTACATGCAGTGCATTAGCATAAAATAATTTACTTTTCATAAAATGAATTTTCATGCAAAAAGGTAATTTTAAGTATAAAATAATTTTATGAGTATTTTTAAAATAATTTTTAAATAAATATTTTGGGGGAATTTTAATAAAAATAATAAGAAAAATATTTTTATTTTAATTACCTATAATCAGCCCCTAATTAAATAAAAAAACCCAAATACCTAAAAGCCCACTACACTAAAACCCTCCTAACTTAGCTCAATAAGGGTAATCTTGGAAATTATCCAAAACCCTACATATAAATTCAAGAAATTCAGCCAGCCCTAGTATTCCAGCAACCATACTCTATTATTTCAGTATTCTCATAGAAAAATTCTTTCAAAAGCAATTCTCTCTACTGAAATTCTCAAAACACCTTTAACTCCACGATTTCTTGACCGTATTCGTAAGTTTGTCGCTCTTTTCAATTTGTTATTTGATTTCTATGAAACTAACCATGGAAAAATTACTTTGAACTAAATACTTACTATTTTTTATTTATTAAATTCAGCCTAGGTGATTTCTTGAGAGAGAAATCGATTTTTCGACCGAAAACGCCCACCTCTCTATGCAATTTCTCTAAAGGTGAATCTTACAACTCAAAATTGAAATTTTTCATGCATAAACATTACAAGGGGGGAAATTTGTATATGGTTGCATTCTAAATATATTTTTGTTGTGTT
This sequence comes from Reutealis trisperma, assembly GCA_947687605.1. Taxonomy (NCBI): domain Eukaryota; kingdom Viridiplantae; phylum Streptophyta; class Magnoliopsida; order Malpighiales; family Euphorbiaceae; genus Reutealis; species Reutealis trisperma. The sequence continues at coordinate 393,421 of CANTUT010000753.1, forward strand.
TAGATGAAAAATATTGTTTTAAAACGTATTTCTGTATATTACTGTAATGACAAAAAAAGTTTCATAAAATAAGAAAATTCATGGTTTTCATACTAGAACTTAAAGTTGGAAATTTTCATGTGTATAAACCCTAGGGGCTGCCAAATTGTGTGTTTATGAATTATAAATTGATATTTGTTATGTGTAGATGGAAAATAAGGATTTAAATCATCTGTTTATATATTACTGTAATGATCATAAAACACTGGAAAGCAAGAAGACTCATGATTTTCACTCTAAACCCAAAACTTGACATTTTCATGCATAAGAAATATCTATGGCTGCCAATTTGTGTGCAATGATGCTCTAAATTGATATTTATTGTGATTGAATGAAAAATAATCGTTTAAAACACATGTTTACATATTACTGTAATGACCATAAAGTACCGGAAACAAGAAAGGTTTATGGTTTTCACCCTAATACCTAAAGTTGGAAAATTTTCATGCACATGGATATTTGTATGTGCCAATTCCTATATGTTTATATTCTAAAATGATTTTTGTTTTGATTAAATGAAAAATCTTGGTTCAAACCATATTTCTACATATTACTATAATAGACGGAAAGTGCAAGAAGTAAGAAAATTCAGTTTTCCCTTTTAAAGGGCATTTGGCCTACAGTGAAATTCTTATCCCAATGTCTATAATTTTTGTGTGATGTATTTTAATGATTATTGACATGTATGAATGAATGATAAATAGTTAAATTGCATGTTGGTTGAAAGAATGGCTCTAGATAAGGCTAGAGGCAATTTGGTATACTTAAGGTATTTTAACCTTATGTTATGATTAATATGTGAATGTGATTGGATAACATGGAAGTAGGTTGTATAATGACATGATAATGAATTAATGATCTTGAATTGATGAAGAGATTGATTGAATGAATTGGTCATAAGTGATAAGCATAATACTTAAAAGGTTATTGTTAAGTTGACATATATGGAAATTTTAAGTGTCCTAAGATGATTGTTAAAGTGAAATGATATTAAGATAATGATATTGTGTTGACCTTAGAAAAGTATTAACATGATTGTAATGTGTTTCATGTGGGCTTAGAAAGGCTAAGTGTATAAGACTTTTAAAGTCAACATATTTTATGCCAGTGATGAGTGCACTTCTATGTGCAACTCTAAGTATACGTGAATGTTACATGTGCATGGGGTAGTTATGGAATAGGATATCATTATGATAAAATAAATACTAAGTATTGAATTAAATATTATATTAGAATTTAAGGAGTCTTAGAGGTTCAAAAAGGGCTACATTACTAGGAGCGAAGGAACCACAAGGTGAGTAAACGTTATATTATGTTACAAGTATATGATATCATATTATGCGAGCCTTTGAGATCTTTGAAACCCAAGCCCTTTCTATCCTAAATTATGATTATATGATTTCATTGTTAAGCTTGGGTTACCAAAGGACAATTGGTCTAAAAACCTTTTTTTTTCAATGATAATACCTTTGTGATTATTGACCTTAACTTATATTCTTTCTGGAACTACACTATTCTTGTATCTTTCGTTCAAAAAGTTAAACTGCTATTGCTATCGTAATACATGTTATTGTTGCCTTAAATGTTAACGTTATATGTGATCAGCTCTAGCTATCGTATCTTTAACCTTTATGCAAAATCCTCATGCCAATGTGGGAAATCATCAAAAATTGTACATATAGTTTTAACCCAATGGATAGGGATAGTGTATCCACCTTAGCTAGAAAGAGGCAGTTCTAGCTATGAGGCCTAATCAGCTTCATGCTTTTTTATGTGATAGAAGTTAGAATTTGGTTTAATGCAACCTCTCCTCTATGTGTTTGAGTGATAGAGTAACAGCCTTCACTCTCTATATGTTATAAGTGTGATTTCTACAAACTTGCTAAATTGAAAACCTTGCTAAATTGGAACTTGATTCACGAATTGTAAATCATAAACTACGTGTGTAAGCTATGAGTTTCCTTTTCAAAGGAATATATGTTAATGTATGTGCTATATTGTTTACTCATTGAGATCATCTATCTCACCCCTTCTTTCTTGTATAGTTCCAGGTGAGCAAATGTGAGGAGGCAAGGTGATGGCTCAAGCATTCTATTCCACTTGGGGATTCCTTGTTGAAGTCTTTAATAATACTATGTCATGAAGAGATATTCATAGACGCTCTAAGAAGTTTATCATGGGATATTAATTATTAATAATTTATTTTAAGACTTTAAACATTATTTTCATATGAGGTGTTTTCAAAGTATTTGTTAAACTATTCTTTTGCATATTGAGTTTTCCTATGATATTGGATATTTAAGTTAATGCATTGGGTTCAGTACGATCCTAGGCATGATTTGTATATGTGTAAGTGGATTCTATAGGCATGGGTGACCTTCTGTCTCCCTATGTTCTAAGATCGTCATATCTCTTAAAGTTGGGATGTGACAAAGTTGGTATCAGAGCTATAGGTTTTCCTTTGTTGCCATTTGACCAGTGTCAAGTTGGTGTTGGAGCCGTAGTTTTAAAAGTCTAGTTTAGACTTGTCTATTTATTGGGTTAATTAAGTGTAATCCTGGAGCATAGGAATTTTTCCTGTCATGTCACTTATAGTCTATTGCTAGCATAGTTTCGCAAAATCCTAATTAGTCTTAGCAATCCTTGATATTGTTGTTTGCCTTATGATTCTTTTAATAGACAACCAAGAAGATTACCCCTGCTCAAGGACCATGATCCAGAGCACCCCGTGTGACCTATAAGAGGACTTGGCTGAAGATGTTTGAGAGAGTCGTGTCTGTGAGTCGTATTGCGAGGGAGGAGACCCCTGATGAGGAGGAGGACCCCGAGGAGTGCCTAGATCATGATTGGGTTTATAGTAAGATTTAGAAATTGAAGGATGACTATTCATACTTGAAGGAGGAGAACCAACGTCTTATGCTTTTGATTCATGCCTTGAGGGAGGATGTGGAGCAACTCAAGGCAGGGATTGTTGAGCATGGGGGAGATTACTCGCTAGCGAGGTCTTTGTCTTTGACTAATGGCCGTCAGGATAGAGATCTCCTCTGTTACCAATGTGGCAGCAGTGGCTATGTCACTCTCGATTACCCTAGTGGTGGACACACGAAGGTGAGGATGAGTAGTTAGTGATGATCGATGTAACAATATAGCACTTTATATGATATGAATGATATCTTCCTTTGACTGCCTAGTTGCTTTATAGGAAGTGATTTCTTTTGTTGCTATGATATGATTGGCTTATCATGATGGGAGATTATTTCCATACTATGAGATACATGCTATGTGATTATGATATGTGATATGTGCTAAACTATATGATATGTGACATATATATGACATATGTTAGTGATAAGATATGATAAACACTTAGGATAAATGCATAATGTTATGCTAATATAATGGTAGGGCTAAATGGGTTAGAAAAGGCGATTAGTACTAAATTCCCTTATCGTGATAAGCAAAATGCCTCCCAAAAAGAAAGTTCGCATAACCGCCTAGCCTATCAGGGCAAATGATGATGTCATATCGAACACTGTATCAAATGCTGCGTCTGCACCTATATAGTCAAGAGAAATATCCGATTCAGGGGCACTGACTATGGGCTCTAATGAGCAAGCATCTTTGCAAGAGGTGCAATCTATGCGCAAGGAAATGAGAGACTTGCACAACGGCGGGAAGCGATGCCAACATAAGGAAAAAATGGGGTTTTGCCTCCTATGGTGGTAGTACCTACACGGAGAGAAAGGAAATGGCTCCTTGACGAGGGGATGACTATTTTGAAATTAAAGAAGCTTCAGTCACCTACCTTCTGTGGTGAGAAGGGTGATGACCTACATGAATTCTTCAATGAGATGGACAAGCTAGTCCATTGATTGTCTTGCTCAGATGCCCGAGTGATCAAGTTAGTAGGACTCCAACTTAAGAAGGAAGCTTGGTACTGGTATGAGAGAAACATGAGAGAGCGACTTTATGAGGTAGACCCACCTACATGGGCAGAGTTTAAACAAAAAGTGATGGATTAGTTCTTGCCTGAAAGAGAAAGGCAAGATAAGGCATTGCAGTTCGAGCAGCTAAAGCAGAAACCTAGAATGACAGTATCGGATTATGCCAAGGAGTTCAATCAACTTAGCCAATTTGCTATCAACATCATTCCTATTGAAGCTAGCTGCATCAACTGATTCTTAAGAGGATTAATCACGCCTCTGTTCAATTTGTTAGTAACAATGGAATTTCCAACCTTGGCCAAGCTAGTAGATAAGGCTAAGATAATGGAGAAGAGGCATAAAGTAGAGAGAGCCAAATGAGCTAAACCAGACTAGAAGGGGAAGTATAGGAACAAAGGTCATGGAGGTTAGAATGGAGGAGGGGGAGGCCCAAGGAAGGAATTTTCATCATTCAAATAATAAAATAGTCAAGCTAAGTAGGAAGTCCCCACTTGTGGCAAATATGGAAAGAAGCATTTTGGAATTTGCCAAAAAGATTCTGGCACATGCCTTAAATGTGGGCAAATGAGGCACTTCATTAAGGACTGCCCTCAAAGGAGGAATCAAGAGAATAGGACCATAACCCATCTATAACCTAGACCATTCCAATCGCAAAGGCAAGGAGCCAAGAGTAAGGGGTCAGCTATTAGGAATGCACCAGCAACAAAGAATAAGGGCAAAGGTTGAGTCTTTACCTTAAATCAATAAGAGGCCTGTGCTTTGCACACAGCTATTATATGTATCATTTCCATTCAAAATTCTAGTGCAAGATGTTTGATTGATTCTGGTGCTATGCATTCTTTTGTATCACCATGTTTTGTTAAAAGTCTTAGTAGAAATAAGGAAGTAATGAGTGAACCTTTAGTAGTGTCAACTCCTTTAGGGGGGAAGTGACAAAAGTAAAACATGTATTTAAGGGTTCTAAGGTAGATATTAATGGGTGAAAACTCCTTGTAGAATTGCTAAAACTATACATACTAGAATTTGATGTAATCTTTAGGATGGACTAGTTATACGAGCATGGAGCTCATATAGACTGTAGGGAGAAGTTGGTTGAGTTTAGAATTAAGGATGGAAATAAGTTCATGTATCAGAGGAATAGGATTGAGAATCTTTCAAACTTGATATCGGCCTTAGGAGCAAAAAGGATGTTAAGCAAAGGATGCCAAGTGTACCGAACCCATGTAATCAATACTAACAAGGAGGCCGCCTTTCGAGACAAGAGCATTCTAGTGATGGATGAATTCATGGACATCTTTCTAGAGGACCTACCTGGAATACCACTTGACCGTGAGATTGAGTTCAACATAGAACTGCTACCTAGTATGCAACCTATATCAATACTGCCATATCGTATGGCAATGATGGAGTTGAAAGAATTAAAGATACAATTGCACGATCTACTCACAAAGGTTTTATCCAACCTAGTAGCTCACCATGGGGTGCTATAGTGCTATTCGTTAAGAAGAAGGATGGCTCATTTTGGATGTGCATTGATTATCGACAGCTTAACAAAGTCACTGTGAAAAATAGGTATCCTTTGCTAAGGATTGATGATCTTTTTGATCAATTACAAGGAGTTGGCCACTTCTCCAAGATCGATTTGAGGTCTGGCTATCATCAGCTAAAGATCTAAGGAGAAGATATCTGCAAGACTGCCTTCCATACTAGATACGGCCATTACAAGTTCACGATTTTGCCATTCAGTCTAACGAATGCTCCTGCTGCTTTCATGGACCTGATGAATCGAGTACTTAGGCTGTTTCTTGACAAGTTTATGATCATGTTCATTAATGACATCCTAATTTACTCTAAGAGTAAAGAAGAGCATGAAGAACATTTGAGGATCGTGCTTCAAACACTACGTGTTCATCAGCTCTATGCTAAGCTATCTAAGTGTGAGTTTTGGATGAAGTCTATCAACTTTCTTAAACATGTAGTAAGAAAGGAAGGGATTCAAGTTGATCCTAAGGAAGTTAAAGTGGTAGCAAGTTGTCCATAGCCCACAATAGTTTCAAAAGTATAGAGTTTCTTAGGCATGGCTGGATATTATCGTAGGTTCATACAGGACTTTTCCAAGATAGCAGCCCTATTGACCAAGTTGACTAGAAAGTAAGTTAAGTTTAATTAGGAAGAGTCTTATGAGGATAGCTTTTAGAAGCTAAAGAAATGCTTGATATCAGCCCAGTTTTGGCATTACCTGAAGGAGAAGAAGGATTCACAATCTATTGCGATGCTTCAAGAGTAGGACTTAGATGCGTTTTAATGCAAAATGGTAAAGGCATCGCCTATGCATCACGACAACTGAAGAGGCATAAAGTGAATTACCCTACTCATGATTTGGAATTAGCTACCATAGTGTTCGCTCTAAAAATCTAAAGACATTATATGTATGGAACGAAGTGTGAGATCTACACAAATTATAAGAGTCTTTAGTATATCTTAAGCCAAAGAGACCTTAACCTGAGGCAGAGGAGATGGGTTGAACTATTGAAAGACTATGATTGTCAGATTCTCCACCATCTTAGAAAGGCAAACGTAGTGGCGGATGCCTTGAGTTGAAAATCAATGGGAAACCTAGCCCACGTGATGGTGATAAGGAGGCCGATTATGAGGGAGTTAAAGGAATTTAGTCAAGGTTTAAGGCTAAAGATTAGAGGATCAAAGGTTTTAGTGGCTCATTTGTAAGTGAAGTCTAAGCTAATGGAAGAAATAAAGGCTTCACAAGATAAGGATCCACACATGGTGAAGTTAAAGGATGAGACAAAAAAAGGGAAGAACTCTGAGTTCAAAGTGGTTAATGAAGTTTTAAAGTGCAGAAAAAGAGTATGCATGCCTGATGTGGATGTGTTAATTGAAGGAGGCACATCAGACACCTTATTGTGCTCATCCTGGAACTATTAAGATGTACCATAATGTGAAAGCTAACTATTGGTGGCTTGGACTAAAGAAGGATGTGACTAAGTTTATAGCATCTTGCCTGACTTATCAGCAAGTCAAGTATGAGCATCAATGACCCTTATGATTGCTACAAGAAATTCAACTACCTGAATGGAAGTGGGAGAGCATCACTATAGACTTCGTAGTTGGCTTACCTAGAACCTCCAAAGGATATGACTCTGTATAGGTTATAATGGACCGACTAAAAAAGTCTGCTAATTTTCTAGAAGTTAAGACTACATATTATGTAGCTCAGTATGCATAGTTATATATGGACGAGATTGTGAAATTACACGGAGTGCCAATTTCCATCATCTTAAATCAAGGGACTCAATTCACCTCTAGGTTTTGGCAGAAGTTACAAGAAGCATTAGGAACACAACTGGATTTTAGTACTGTATTTCACCCTCAAACATATGGATAGTCTAAAAGGATAATTCAGACACTTGAGGATATGCTAAGAATGTGCATCTTGGACTTTAGTGGTAGCTAGGATAAGTACCTACCCTTGATCAAATTTGCCTACAACAAAAGCTACCATTCATCCATCAGTATGGCACCATATAAAGCGTTGTACAGGAGGAAATGTTGCTCACCAGTTTGCTGGATTAAACCGGGAGACAAATATATGGAAATGCTAGAATTACTTAAGGAGACTACCAAAAAGGTACCCTTGATTCAAGATCGACTGAAAATGGCTTTTAGTCTACAAAAGAGCTACACGAACCCTAAAAGGAAGGACATATACTTTGCCATGGGAGATCACATTTTCTTGAAAGTCTCTCCAATGAAAGGTGTTATAAGATTTGGCAAGAAAGGAAAGTTATCACCTCATTTCATTAGTCCTTTCAAAGTCATAGATAAGGTTGGAGAAGTTTCTTATAGACTTGCCTTACCCCCAACTATAGCTCATGTACATCCTGTGTTTCACATCTCTATGTTAAAGAAGTATGTGTCAGATCCATCTCATGTCCTGTCACCTCTAGACATTACATTAGATGAGCAATTGTCCTATGAGGAATCACCAATAGCCATAATGGATCAACAAGTGAAGAGGTTAAGAAATAAGGACATACCCATAATTAAGGTCCAATGACAAAATTATGAGATAGATGAGTGCACTTGGGAAGCCAAGGAGGTGGTGTGGCAGAAGCATCCTCAGCTATTTAAGAGCAATTAGGTAAGTATTTAAATTGGAGGATGAATTTCTTTTAAGGGGGGGAGAATGTAACAACCCACACCCACCCTAGAAATTTTTGTGACAAATTTGCTTGACTTAAAACTATTGAAACTAAGTGTGTGCTTTTATGGAAAGTTATGTGCTATGTGATTGATGAGTATATGGCATGTTAAATTAATTTTAATATGCATAATGATGAGTATGTGGCATGTTAAATTAATTTTAATATGCATAATATGAGTTATTATTATGAAATAAATGATTTGTATGAAGTGCATAAAATAATTTATTTTTTATAAAATGAATTTTCATGCGAAAAGGCAATTTTTAAGCATAAAATAATTTTATGAGTATTTTTAAAATAATTTTTAAATAAATATTTTGGGGAAATTTTAATAAAAATAATAAGAAAAATATTTTTATTTTCATTACCTATAATCAGCCCCTAAATTAAATGAAAAGCCCAAATACCTAAAAGCCCACTATACTAAAACCCTCCTAACCTAGCTCGTTAAGGGTAATCTTGGAAATTACCCAAAACCCTACATATAAATTCAAGAAATTCGGCCAGCCCTAGTATTCCAGCAGCCACACTCTATTATTTCAGTATTCTCATAGAAAAATTCTCCCAAAAATAATTCTCTCTACCGAAATTCTCAAAACACCATCAACTTCGCGATTTCTTGACCGTATTCGTAAGTTTATCACTCTTTTCAATTTGTTATTTGATTTCTATGAAACTAACCATGGGAAAATTATTTTGAATTGAATACTTACTGATTTTTATTTATTAATTTTGACCTAGGTGATTTTTTGAGAGAGAAATCAATTTTTCTACCGAAAACACCAACATCTTTATGCAATTTCTTCGAAGGTGAATCCTGCAACTTAAAATTGAAATTTTTCATGCATAAACATTACAAGGGGGCCAATTAGTATATGGTTGCATTCTAAATAGATTTTTTTTGTGTTTAGATGAAAAATATTGTTTAAAATGTATTTCTGTATATTATTGTAATGACCAAAAAGTTTTAGAAAATAAGAAAATTCATGGTTTTCACACTAGAACTTAAAGTTGGAAATTTTCATGTATATGAAACCTAGGGGCTGCCAAATTGTGTGTTTATGAATTATAAATTGATATTTGTTATGATTTGATGGAAAATAATGATTTAAATCATGTGTTTATATATTACTGTAATGATCATAAAATATTGGAAAGCAAGAAGACTCATGATTTTCACTCTAAACCCTAAACTTGGAATTTTCATGCATAAGAAATATCTATGGCTGCCAATTTGTGTGCAATGATGTTCTAAACTAATATTTGTTGTGATTGAATGAAAAATAATGGTTTAATACACATGTTTACATATTACTATAATGACCGAAAAGTACCGGAAACAAGAAAGGTTTATGATTTTCACCCTAACACTTAAAGTTGGAAAATTTTCATGCATATGGATTTATATATGTGCTGATTCCTACATGTTTATGTCCTAAAATGATTTTTGTTTTTATTACATAAAAAATCTTGGTTCAAACCATGTTTCTACATATTACTGTAATAGACGAAAAGTGCGAGAAGTAAGAAAATTCAATTTTCTCTTTTAAAAGGCATTCAGCCTACATTGAAATTCTTATCCCAATGTCTATAATTTTTTTGTGATGTATTTTAATGATTATCGACATGTGTAAATGAATGATAAATAGTTAAATTGCATGTTAGTTGAAGGAATGGCTCTAGATAAGGCTAGAGGCAATTTGGTATACTTAAGGTATCTTAACCTTATGTTGTGATTAATATGTGAATGTGATTGGATAACATAGAAGTAGGTTGTATGATGACATGATAATAAATTAATGATCTTGAATTGATGAAGAGATTGATTGAATGAGTTGGTCATAAGAGATAAGCATAATATTTGAAAGGTTATTATTAAGTTGACATTTATGGAAATGTTAAGTCTATTAAGATGATTATTAAAGTGAAATGATATTAAGATAATGATATTGTGTTGACCTTAGAAAAGTATTGACAGGATTGTAATGTGTTTCATGTGGGCTTAAAAAGGCTAAGTGTTCGAGACTTTTAAAGTCAACATGTTATGTGCTAGTGATCAGTGCACTTCTATGTGCAACTCTAAGTATATGTGAATGTTATATATGCATGGGGTAGTTATGGGATACACTACAAGAAATAACACATTTTATGACAATTTTTTTTTTGACGCTAGAAATTTTGTCACAAAAAAACTAATTAATATGACAAAAACATCAATTTGTCGCTAATTGTTTTATTTTCGTGACCACTCATAATTTCATCATATTATACTAGCGAATTTGTTACCAAATCCATTATTTAGTGATGAAATGTCAAAAGCTGTCGTAGTTTTATTTGGAGGCAACATTTCTCTCCAAAAATTTAGAAGGAATATTTTTAATGATTGAATAATATTAATCTATGATGAAATACAACATCACTAAATATAAACTTATGTTAATGGATTAGCGCCACCAAATATAAACTTATGTTGATGAATTAATAAATTTGTAACTAAATTTATTAATACTATGTATGGATGGAGGTGAATTTTAAGGGAAGGGAGGGGAATGAAGGGATAATTAGTATATATGTTGTTTGGCATCTATTTTTTCAAAAAAAAAAAAAAAAAAAGGAGAAGGAAGGGGAAGGAAGCAATTCATCCCCATTCTCTTTATATTAGTTGAAACTGGTTACACCACAAATTAGGATGGAAAAAATTTCAACTCATGGTAGGAGATTTTAATTTTTTTTGTATAGTCCTTTTTACCCTTATCAATTTAACAGTATTCCATATAAGCCCTTATATATTTTTTAGGTTAATATTACCCTAAATATATTTTTCACAATCTTCAAAGTTCAAATCAACGACAACTGAAAACAAGCAAGCAAGCAAGCAATTTTAACAATCCATAACCACTTTCAATCAAGTAAGTTTTTGCAATATGTTCATATGGCTTTTTTGTGTTAATTGCTTGATATTTTTCTTGATAAGGTTGTTCTTTACTTGTTTTAAATATACTGTGTATGTGTTTGTTCTTTACTTGTTTATGGATTTTAATTCTTTTTATTTAGTCCATCATTTTATGTATTTTTGATATGATTATCCAATTGTAATTTTTTGAATTACACATTGTGAACCCTTAATTTTACACCCTTATCATCTAGCCGCAACATAATATTGGCCAAATTTAGTAAGCTATATAGAGCTGGTATGGTAGTGCCGCTAGTCGGTTAGCAGGCATGGGTTAGGGAGCAACACCCCCAAAAGAAAATTTTAGCCTTCAAGTAATTGCTACCTGGATACCTAATTTTCCAATACAAACCAATAACTAATCTCAAAAAAAAAAATTGGCACGTCAACTGCCACTGGAATAGCCAACAATGCCGCCCAGACAATCCAATGGTTGGCTGTTGGCCCCTCCAATGGTGTGGTCCCCTTGTCTTCTACAGTTCTCAAAATGCCCTCAACTTGATTTTTCAACATTTTTCCAACCATACCCTTTATGTCTTTTCACATTTCCACTTCCTATACTACCATCAATCTTATTTTCCTATAAATACCCCCTCCATTTCTTCATTTCACTCCCCCTTGAGCACTTGTAGATTGACAATCCATATGCTTATTTTCTTCTTCTCCCTCTAATCAATCTCTAATTAATTAATTTTCTTCTTCTCCCTCTAATCAATCTCTAATTAATTAATTAATCTTTTTAATTATTAATTATCTCACTCTAACCAAGTTAATTAATCTTTTTAATTAACTAATTTTTTTAAATTAAAATTAATCACTCAATTAATTAATTAATCCTTTTAATTAATTAATCACTTTTTTCAAAATCAAATTAATCTTTTTTAATCCACCCTTCATCCAAATTAATTAATTAATCATTTTAATTAATTAATCTATCCATCCATTTTATTACATTAATTAGTTAATTAACTATTCTAATTAACTAATTAATCTCCCAATTAATTCAATCACCTAATCCTGATAAAACGAAACTTCAGTCTAGTAAAACCTTCCACCCACCAAAAGCAAAGGTATCAGCCTTTTACTCTCACCCACAAACCCAAATTAAATCAATCATTCTAGTCAATCCCTAAACCCCTTCGCTTAATCATAGAACGAACTACATTGGTTTTGATCTTCATTTAATGGGGTACGTAAACACGTTTGGAATCTAAATTCAAACCGCAATTCTAAATCTCAATCAATCTTCTTTCCTTTTTTATTTTCCAATGTAATTAGCGTATTCAGTTGATTTAATTATTTTGGAATTAAGAGCAATTTTGTGATTCCTCTAAAATCCATAAGGACTAGAAGGAACACTCTTCTTAATTTGTGGATGTTCTACTAATTGCTCTTTAATTTTCCCATGCATTCATATTACACTTATGATTGTCATTTAATATTTGTCATTCATAAAATTAATTTTCAAAGTCAAGTTAAACTTCAGAGCCAAATTTAAATTATTTAACTAAAAACCTAGTCTCCAAGCTCAACTTAGTTTAAAGACTAGTGATTTTTATCCTTAGGTAAATTAATTGCAAAATTAATGAATTCGAGTCACAAATTAGGTTTTTCCTTAATTTTTCCATTTAAAATAAATTAGGATGGCGACTCTCGATTGAATCCTTTTTAAAATCAAAAATCAATCTTTTGAATTATAGTCATTCTAATCATAAGCATCAAAAATCGTTCCATTACCTCCTTAAAAATCCTTGCCTTTCCTTAAGGCAATTCCCCCTAGCAAGGGAGGGGCGTTCAAGTGAGGTCTCACACACATCAAAATGCACACAAAACACGCATCAATACACGCAAATAACAAGCCTTTGTTTATTATAAAATTGGCTTTTCTATAGAATTATATAATTGGCTTTGTTTACGTATATAGCTATGTATGAGTTGTCAATGGTTGTTTATGCACAATACAAAATGAATTTGGAAGAAATTAGTTGCTTATTTATAGTTTGAATAGTAAAAGAAATAATGTAATTATCACTAACACCTGCTTATAAATAATTTCCAGAAACTTTTCTTCAAAATCAAACAAAAATTAGTAGTACGATATATGGAATTATTCAATTTTCAAATTTAATATTTGGATATATGTCATGACCCATTTATCATGTCGTAACAGTCTTAGGGCATAGGGAGACATAAATTCACCTAAACCTATAGAACCCTATTCAACTTATGAACCATTATCACTTATCTAGTAAGACCTTATCCCAAGATCATAACCTGATTACCTTCTTGTGAACTCTTAATTTTTCACTTCCAATATGTGTTTGAACCTTAGAAGCACTTAGGCTCAATAAACAAACCTCCAAAATTCGAAAACTCTCAAAAAGAGAAAATAAAAAAATTTCTTTTTGACATTTGAACCCTTTCAAATCATCTGGGACTGAGTAATGAGTACAATGCAACTAGAATTGTGAAAATGGATGAGAAATAAGCAAGAACAGGCGAAAATGGCAAAATGGGCCAAAACAGGCTCGTTGCTGCAAAGGCCTATGGCATTGCCGCATAGGCCTCTGCGACAATACTACCATAGAGAGATATGCGGGGCCGCAAAGCTCTCTACGGCAACTATGGTGAAAGCCCTATTTTTTCCAATCCCACATTGGAATTTGATGCCTTTTATGCTCTAATCCTCTTCCTATATATAGAGAGACTATCCACACTTCAAAACACGAGCTTTTAGAGCTTGAAAAACATTAATTTCAAGCAAACCACTTTGCATTTGCACCTTCTTCCACAAAGCAAGTTGGACGGTTTCTCCTTGATTCCCACTCAACTAGTTAAAGGCTTTCTGCCTGCCTATTCGAGGCAAGTCTATTGCCTAAGGTTAAGTGTGTGCTTTTATGAAAATTTATGTTCTATGTGATTGATGAGTATGTGGTATGTTAAATTAATTTTTAATATGCATAATATGAGATATTATTGTAAAATAAATGATTTATATGAAATACATTAGCATAAAATAAAATTATTTTAAATAAAATGAATTTCCATGCAAAAAGACAATTTTTAAGCATAAAACAATTTTATGAGTATTTTAAAATAATTTTTAAATAAATATTTGAGAGAAAATTTTAATGAAAATAATAAAAAAAATATTTTATTTTTATTAATTATAATCAGCCCTAAATTTAAATAAAAAGCCCAAATACCCAAAAGCCCACTACACTAAAACCCTCCTAACCTAGCTCATTAAGGGTATTAGTGGAAATTGCCCAAAACCCTACATATAATAATGTAAAATTCAGCCAGCCCTAATGATCCAGCAGCCATCACTCTATTCTTTTGTATTTTGACTGAAAAATTCTCCCAAAATATTCCTCTCTACCGAAATTAAGAAAACACCTTTCAGTTTCACGATTTCTTGACCATAATGATAAGTTTTTCTTCTCTTTCAATTCCTTAACTGATTTCTATGAAATAAATTATGAGAAAATTGTTTTGAACTGGTTTTTTATTGATTTTTATAAAATTAATTCAGTTTGGGTGTGTTTTTGAGAGAAAAATTTAATTCTCTATCGAAAACACAAATCTTTCCGCGAAATTCTCCAAAGGTGAATCGTGTAACTTAAAATTTCAATTTTTATGCATAAACATCACTAAAGGGGGGGAATTTGTGTATAATTGCATTCTAAACTGATTTTTAATTTGTTTTGATGAAAAATATTGGATTAAATCATATTTTTCCATATTTCTATAATGACCAAAAAGTTTCGAAAAATAAAGGAATTCAAGGTTTTTGTGCTAGAATTTAGAAGTTAGAAAATTCTATTATTAATTAAACATGTAGCTGCTGATTTGCATGTGAATGGATTCTAATATGATATTTGTTTTGTTTGAATGAAAAATAATGATTTAAATCATGTGTTTGCATATTGCTGTAGTGCAAAAACTCATGATTTTCACCTAAGTCTTAAAACTTGGATGGGTCATTTCATAATTGAAAAATAATGATTTAAATCACTCGTTCTTGATTTTTCATTGCTTAATGGGTCATTTCATAATTGAATCAAGGCAAACAAATAATCTATTAGTCTAAATACATAATTCTCAGTGACTTATGTTGGTCTTGGTTTACTTTGTTTCAAAGGCAAAAATTAATATATTTAGAAAAGAATGAATGCTCTGTATCAATTAATACCTCTGGGACAAATAATTTTTTGTATCTAATAAAAATTGATCTTTCCCCCTCTCCCCCTCCACCCTTGTCTTTCTAGTTAACATATTGAAGTTTTCAATTTAATTTAAAAAAAAAATCTCTGTCTAATTCATTCAGTTATGCACTAATGTGGCTTAAAGCACATTTGAATTGAGGGAATGTGAAATGAAAGGAATATTCAAGATGCAAGGAATGTGAAATATGTGGAATGTTAAAATATCTCCTTTGTTATGAAAATAAAAATCCATGTATTTACAAGAGCAATTTTGAATATATATATATATATATATATATATATATATATATATATATATATATATATATATATATATATATATATATATATATATATATATATATATATATATGGGAATTTTGAAATCCTATCACATCTGGGATTTTAAATCCCACATTTTTTAGGGAATGTGCAATCCATGGATTGGTTGGATTTCAAGCGTGTTGAATCCTACATTAGAAAGAAATGGAATTA
Organism: Reutealis trisperma; assembly: GCA_947687605.1. Lineage (NCBI taxonomy): Eukaryota > Viridiplantae > Streptophyta > Magnoliopsida > Malpighiales > Euphorbiaceae > Reutealis > Reutealis trisperma. The sequence goes on from CANTUT010000753.1 coordinate 409,283, forward strand.
AGGAGGGATATATAAGTAGGAAGGACCCATAAACCCAATGCCTTAAAGTTTTGAGTTGGAGTGTGTTATCAAGCCCATGAGTATGTCCCTCACCAAGGCCAATTATGAAGATTCTTTACGCATTATTTTAGCATTAGTAGCCCACTTTGATTTGGAATTACAACAAATGGATGTGAAAATTGCCTTTCTTAATGGAGAACTAGAGGAGGAGGTTTATATGAAACAACCTAAAAGATTTCCCTCTAGTGTTGGTGAACAATTGGTCTGCAAACTTAAGAAATCCAAATACCTTTTAAAACAAGCATCTCGACAATGGTATTTGAAATTCCATAATGTAATTTCTTCATTTGAATTTGTAGAAAACATTATGGATCAATGCATATACCTTAAAGTCAGTGGGAGTAAAAACTGTTTTCTTGTTTTATATGTGGATGACATCTTACTTGCAACCAAAGATAAAGGTTTGTTACATGAGGTGAAACAATTTCTCTCTAAAAATTTTGACATGAAGGATATGGGTGATGCATCTTATGTTATAGGCATTAAAATCCATAGAGATAGATTTCAAGGGAACTTAGGTCTATCTTAGGACACCTTTATCAATAAAATTTTAGAGAGATTTCGAATGAAAGATTGTTCACCAACTGTTTCTCCCATTGTGAAAGGTGATAAGTTTAGTCTAAACTAATGCCTAAAGAATGATCTTGAAAGGGAACAAATGAAAAACATTCCATATGCTTATATTGTTGGTAGCTTAATGTATGCTCAGGTCTGTACAAGACCTGATTTTGCATTTGCAGTTAGAATGTTAGGACGATACTAGAGTAATCTAGGTATAGACCACTGGAGAGCTGCAAAGAAAGTGATGAGGTATCTTCAAGGAACCAAAGACTACGAGCTTATGTATAGACGATGAAACAAATTATAAGTCATAGCCTACTCATATTCGGACTTGTCGGCTATGTTGATTCACATAAATCAACATCTGGATACATTTTTATGTTAGCTGGTGGAGCTATATCTTGGAGGAGTATTAAGCAATCCTTGATTGCTACTTCTACTATAGAAGCTAAGTTTATATCTTGTTTCAAGGCCACTTCGCATGGTGTATGGCTTAAAAGTTTCATTTATAAGCTTAAAATTATGTATTCTATTTTTAGGCCATTAAATATTTTTTGCGACAATTCAGCTGCTGTCTTTATGGCAAAGAATGACAAAAGTAGAAGTTGAAGCAAACACATTGACATTAAGTATCTAGCCATTAAAGAAAAGAAAGTAGTACTGAGCATATTAGCACTGAGTTGATGCTTACTGATCCTTTGACTAAAGGCATGCCACCACAGAAGTTTAAGGATCACGCGATGAACATGGGACTCAGTTCCCTTATATAGTTTTTGTACTAATTAAGTTATTAATGAAACTCTTATTTTGATGTCTTCTCATATTCATGTGCACATTATTTATTTTTGAGAAAATTTACTTTCATTGGACTAAGAATGAACATATTGTTTATTCATTAAGTTACACTGCCACTTAAAATATAGTGTTAAAAAAGAAATATAATGTGATACATGAAAGATATTACTCATTATATCGAGGATCTATTTTCACGATTCATGTACTTGTTTCTTAACGGAACTATTTTTTTTTTAAAGAAAAATATTAAGTTAGAAGTGTGGACCTAGTGGGAGAATGTGGAAACTGATTCCATGAAAAACAGAAGTGGTCCCACACTACTATTGAAAACATCCATATCCCTTAAGTTTAGGGATGTGATTATTTAGCTAAAATAAGATGATTTTCTTATCCCTAAAGCTTAGGGATATGGTTAACTATCTGTTAAGATAGTGGCAATAGACTAGAGTAGAGAATGATGGTAATCTCTGCAAAAATTATGTATAAATACTGCTTTGGTCCCAAACTCTCTCATTCAATTCTACACCATCTATCAAGAATGAGGAAAGTCAAAAGCAGAGAGATTATTTTAGCTAACAAATTTTGTTTCTGTTATAGAATAGTGCTTTAAACATCAATGGCTAGAGGTAAGTTTTCTTGGTCAATCTTCATTATATTTTGTCCATTTTTTGGTTGTGCCTTAGATTAAATAACTGTAGTGTTTTGGTTGTGCCTTAGATCAAATAATTATAGTATTTTCTAATATTTTGTATCAGAGTTGATGGCTTGACAAGGACAAGTATTGAAAAATGTTCAGGTCCTGTGGGTTGCACTCTCCATGTGGAAGAGCATGGTGACTTCTGGTTTGCCCTTATTGGTGGAGTATGAAGGCTCTTTATCATAAATACTTGAGACTTCCGCTCAAAGCCCAATATGAAAGTTCACACTTGAGAGGGAGATTGTTAGGATTTCAAGTGTGTGGAATCCTATATTGGAAAGAGATGGGATTAAGGAGGGACATATAAGTATCAAGGACCCATAAATCCTATGCCTTAAGGTTTTGGGTTAGAGTGTGGTGTCAAGCCTATGAGTATGTCCCTCACCAACATCTATTATGAAGATCTCCCAATTATGTGAGCTCTCTTATCTTAACATGGATTTTAAACAATATATGGATTGCTCATCAAGAAAATTGATACCAAATAAAGGAATTTAACATAATCCTTGGATTATTCACATTCCTTTAATGACATTCCCTTGTAACAAATGCTCTTTTAATGAATTTTTGCATATCCATTAATATATTACAAGTATTTTATCTACTTTTTTGGTAAATTATTGTATTGGAATGCCCATAATTTTGTATCTTGGTCTTTGAATTTAGGACCAAAGAATTGGGAACTTTGTCTTTGTCCATTCATAGATGGCTATTAAGTTTAAAGAGAAAATCTGTCCATTTATAGATGGTTATAAGTTCAAACAAAAAATTTCAAAAAATTTGACTAAGTATGTGAGTACTTGTTGTTTGAAAAGTTTGCCCAATGTCACTCTAGTTTGAATCTGTAAATGATTTAGGATTTTTTAATTTTTAATTTTTGTTATTAGAACTCACAGCTCAAAAAATTAAAGCCACATCAGTCTTGGTTGAGCGAATTTCTACCATTAAGCTCTTTAATAGTTTAAAGAGAGGCAAAATATTGGGTGAATTACTCCCATTGTCCCTGAACTAATGCCTATGTTCCACCATTATCCCTATACTTCGATTTGTAGTAATAAAATACCCAAACTTTGATTTTGTCGCAACAATAATCCTTCACAATCTTTTTCAGCCTTCAACTCACTAGAATGTACATGTGGCATGCTGAGTCAGTTTTTTTAACATTAAATTAGATTCCCTATATGCCACGTCAATTCTCATTTGAAACCCACACCTTCCCAACTACGCGCACACAGCCCTATTTCAAGCCCTCTCCCCCTCTTCTCTGTAAATCCCTAACTTCCTTCTCTCTTCTTTCTAATATAATCGATCGCCAATTCATCTTTGTGTCCATCAAAATGTCTCACTAGCATCAAGATTTTGAGTTACCAACATGCTTATGCAGGAGGTCGGTAGTGGTGAGGACTTCATGGTCTGATAACAATCTTGGACATAGATTTGTTGGATGAAGGAAGTATGGGGTAAGTAAGTTTCATAGTTACTTGACTTAAAAAAAAATAGAATAAAAGCATAATTAGGTTGTAATTTAACTATGATTTACATTGATTGATTTGGTTAGCTGGGAAATGCAAGTTCTTTGCTTGGGTAGATGCAAAGTTCCCTCCACAAGCTAATCGGGTCATACATAGACTGTTGAAGAGACTTGATGAGATAGAGAGCAAAGAAATGTAAAATGCTTTGGAGGAGTTGAACCAGTTTGATGAAGCTAATGTGAGTGTACCAAAAAGTGGTGGTGGAGTCCATAATTGCAAGGGACTTTTAAGTGGTTTTTTTATTTTTGTGGTTACCGTTACTATGTTGAAGTTATTACTGCGAGCAGAAAGCTATAGTGTATTTGGTAGTTTTTAAGGAGGGACTGAAGTTTAATGGTAGGAGGTTTAGTGTAGGATTATATAGTTTGTTGATTTGGGGGGAAAATTTTTTGTTGGGGTTTACATTGACCAAAATAGCAAATGTGCTATTGCTTTAAATATACCTAAAATATTTCCATCAGTGAATTGTAATTTCTCCCACCTATTATTGTAGATATATTAGCAATTTACACATCTTATGCATTGTGAATAAGCTAGATAACAATTGTAAATAAAATTTTTTATAAGTAGTAAATTCATTGCAAAATGACAATGTTTTTATTACATTATGGAAACCAATTACTATTGTGTAAATTGTTTTCAATAGTAATCATAAAAGATTTGTCACTGAACTATAAAACTTGCCCTAAACATATACTAAAATAATCCTAAATAAATAAGATCATAGATGTTCTTGATACAAAACAATAAGAACATCTCTAAATGTGAGCACATGACTCCTAATTGGTGATTCTTCTATGTCAATTTGCCTTTCCTAATGCAGATTTTTTGCCTTTTGGGGATCTGTAAAATCCTTGGCCAAATCTTCCCTCTTGAATTTGTTTGGAGTAGGTGGACTCTTGACTTTCAACATGAAAATCACTAGGTTCGCTGAACAATGTCTGCATATACTGAAAGCGTTTTTGATTTCTTTGACCTCTCTCTAATATTGGCTCCTAATTAAATGACATAAATATTAGCTTGTATGTAAAAACATCAACTAATGCTTAGCATTAAAACAAAGTGTAAAGAAATTTGTAGTTACCCTTGTATCTGGAGTAGAAACAATTGGGATACTACTGACATTGACAAGTGCTACCTCATTTGTTAATTCAATGGCTTTTAATGTTTGTTCTTGGACATTGGAGTTATTTGCATTTGTTTTCCTCTTTTTATTGTTCTGTATTATAGTTAAGACAATCACATTCACATTAGTACCAATCCATTAAAATCATATTACAATCAATAAGCTTATATATGAATTTATACCTTTGCAGCAAATTGAGCCTGCATCTCTTTCCTATGCTCTTCATATTATGACCAATCTCTTTGCAAAAACTGCATGTGATTTTTACTAAGCTTGTCTTTGGTAGCTTACCCTTTTTAGCAGCAGCCTTTTTAATATCCTTAATTGTCTTCCTTCTTGCTAATTGCCTCCTACCCCTTTTGACTTTAATTGGTGTTGATGGAGTAATGACATTTCTCCCATCTATTGTTGGCCAAAGTTCAGCACATGTAGTTATAGAATAACATAAAGCCATATAGTTGACTGGATCCTCATTGTTACCAATGATGCAGACCACAGCATGAGCACATAGGATCCCTATCAACTGTCATCTTTTGCAAGTGCACTCTCTCTTGTCCATATCAACCACTTTTTGTCCATCAAGTCCAACAACTTGAATTTGAGGTGATCTAGCAAATAATAGCTCATACGCCTTAACCGTATCCTTGATCTTGTCCAATTTTTTCTTTATATTTGGACAAATAGGACCCTCTACTTTCTTCAGTTCTTCCCTCTTCCTAACCATTCTCCTCATTAACTTACACCTTATCATCTCAAGCATTGTTATTATTGCCTTGTCTCTACTATCTAATATATACTTGTTAAAACACTCACAAAGATTGTTGGTCAGTATATCACAAAGACCAGTGCTTTCAAACATTACCTTGTACCAATTCTTGATTGGTCTCTCATTAAGCCATTCCAAAGTTTCAACTAACTTATCTTTAATAGCTTTCAATGCTCTAGTTAATGCCACTTCACAACTAGACCTAGCAGCATTCCATAATAAATCCTTAAACTCTTTACCCTTAAATCTACCTCTAAAGTTGGTGTATAGGTGTCTAACACAAAACCTGTGTTCTGAATTGGGGAAGAGTTGACCTACACTATTCACTAGTCCCTAAGGAACAAATGCAATCATTAAACAATATTAAATGCATTAGTTATCATTAACAAGGCAAATAAGTTACATGAAAAACAAAAATGAAAGTAATTTACCTTTTAGTGGTCTGACATGAAGACCCATTGGTAGCTATTAAACATCTATAGGTCTTCTTTCAATATGCTTAAAAATCAATGCCATGTTTCCTTACACCTAGTTTTAACCATAACATATGCAATTAGAAACATGCAGTCATTAGGGTCAATTGCAACAGCACTTAACAACTAACCCCCATATATCCCCTTTAACTAGTAACCATCAAGGCAAATAAGATGTCTAGAACCATCATTGAATGGACTCTTCAACTACTCTAGGAATATATACATTCCTTTAAATTTTCCTTTCTCCTCCTTAAACTCAATTGTAGACCCAAGGTGTGTCCTTAGAAGCCCCATCTTTATACCTATGCAGCATAGCATATTGAAGTGCTTCATCCCTATAAACCTTTTTGAGGGCAATGCAAATTTCTTTGCTCTCCATACCTTACTCTTGCCAATTGTAATACCAGTTTGCCTCTTAATTCTATCAATCAAACCAATCAATGACCAATTTGGATCACTTCTAAAGTCTTCAAGATACATATCCCCCAACTTCTTAGCAGTGAGATGGAAGTTCTTGAATGTTTTTGGACAGTTGTGCACTAAGTTCATACTTCTTAACTAAAATGTAGTATCTAACTTATCATTTTGTCTAAATTTGATTGCATAAGTAAAGAAGTCACACCTCTCATTTTTTTAATGGCATTTGGCTCTACATCTCACATAATCATTCTTTAAAAACCAGATTTGAAATCTATTCTTCAAAGAATGTTGAATACATGCTTACTTAAATTCTTCCTTGTTACTAAAACATTATATCAATTTTTAAATCAAGATCTTTCATATCCATATTGGCATTAAACTCTGGATATATGACCTTGTCTTCTCCATCTAAGTCACTATCAACACTCATAAGCTCATCAAAGAGTGCATAATCAGATAAATCTCCCTCACAATTGATATTTAATCTAATGTTGGTACGCCTATCAACTACATTGTCATACTCAGCTGCTGTCCTTTGAGGTTGTGCTTTGGGCCTTCCTTTCTTCTCATTTTTCTAATTTTGTATCAAAACATATAGGAGGACTTCATCCCCATCAACAATATCATAATCCAGATCTACAAATTCATCATCAAGTTCTGCATCACCTTCACTAGCATCGTCAACTAAGTCCTCTTTTAGGGAAGGATTGTCAACATTTTCTGACTCATTACCAAATACTTCATCTCTAAATTAAGTCTCAATGGTTGACATTAATTCATCAATTTCAGTCCTTGAATATCCAATACATAGTATATCATTAAATATATCACTGCCCTACCATTGCATATTTCCACCATCATTGTCGAGCCTATCTTCATTTTGTATATCAATCCCATCTATATCTCCCCTCTCATCCAGTGTTACATTATCCATATCAATTTCAAGGCATGCTTGAACATTAGCATCCTAAACATGGGCATTTGCTGCATAATCCACATCATCCTGCAAATCTTGAATACTGCTCACTTGAACATCATTTGCATTTTCCTTAGCATTAGCAACACCAATTTTTGAAGTATTGATCTCTTTCTCATCTTTATTTTCCTCAGCCTGCTCCAGGTCAATAATAGGGTCATTATTGACTCCATATGTCAGCAGTAATGGCCCTCTCTTAAGCCTTATTAGTTTGGTTTTAGTACTAACCATTTTCTTAGGAGGTGGTTATACATTGTCATCAAGCAACTTTTCCAGAATAACATTGTTGTTCACTTCAAACTCTTAAGGATCAACAATTTTCATTAAGTCTTCTATTGTTAGGTGCTTAATGTAGAGATCAATTAACCCACACTCTGCCTTATGTTTTGCCATCTCAACTATGTCCTAGTCTTTCTCAAGTAATCTAAGTGAGCCTTTGAACTCCCAATCATGCATTTTCCAGTAATATTGCATAATATTAGAGGTTTTTTCCTAATCAAGCTCTAAATTCTCTATAAATAACTTATCTAATGACACCCTTGATATCTTATCCATATGCTACCAATAGAAATTATGAACTCCCCCTTCAAAGTAACCATACTCCCTAATCTCACTAGAAAAATACATACACCATGTGAAGTAACCCTCAGGATTTGCAATTTAGCCAAAACAAAAAAAAAAGTTAAAATAAAAAATTTCGCAGATTTATACCCTAAAAGTGATAGTCCATAGGAAATACATAGTGCTTGGACTACAAAACTAACATTGATAGTGCTTGGACTACAAAACTAACATTGTGCCTTCATAACAAACAAAAAGTATAGGTAAAACAAGGGTAAATTGTTTTATTATGCCTACCTCGCTGATGCATCTTCATAAATGGTCGACAAGTCTCCTTTACCAATCACACAACCTTCAGAATAAACAAAGACTTTGTCTTGTACCTCATCCAAATACTCTAATTTTTTATTAGACAAACCCAAATAATGGAGGGAGTTATTGCCACCAACAATCACTCCCAAAAACACTGACAACTTTCCCTCTCTCTTATAAAAGAGCAAGACAACGCTTTAGTTTTTGCCTTCTTCCTCTCTTCCCTGCTCTATTTGCTCTTGACCTCTGTCATTTTTTTTTTTCAATCACTCATTTCGCGAGAAGAAGAAGATTTCACAGAAGAACACCATTAGATTTCAAAGACCGTTTTAGGAATTAATCTTATCTAACCACTTCATATTGATGAAGAGAGAGAAAAAGGCTGCCTGCACGTGGTTGGAAAGGTGTGGATTTCAAAGAAGAATTGATGTGGTACCTAGAGAATATAATTTAATATTAAAAAACTGACTCAATATGCCACGTGTACATTCCGACAAGCTGAAGGCCGGAAAAGTGGGTAAAGGATTATTGTTATTAGGTATTTTATTGTTACAAATCGAAGTATAGAGACAATGGTGAAACAGAGGCATTAGTTCGGAAACAATGGGTGTAATTCACCCACAAAATATTATAGTGTTTTTGTGTTTTATAATATATTTGACAAAAAATTAGAATCAGATAAACATTAGGGATAAAAATGCTCTTTCTCCCTATAATTTTATTTAACCATGATTTGCAACCATTCAAACAAGGTGTTAACAAGATTTAATGAACCTTAGGACCTTGTTTGAATGATTTTAAATTATGATCATATAAAATACATACAAAATTACATAAAATAAATAAATCATATGAAAAAAAAAAAAGTAAATAAAAAATTTGTAGCCAGCCAAACAAGGTTTTGATACAGTGATAGGTGTTATGCAACTATTTGTAGCGACAGTAGCTACACCTAGTTACTCTTGCTAGTAGCCGGTTCGCAAACAACGTTCTCTCTCTATAACAACGTAGCAAGTCCTCTGCTCCCTCCATTTTTATTTCTTCTTTTGTTTCTGGCAAAAAGAAAGTTGATGGAACCAAACTCGTCGCTGCCTCAATAGCCACCGCCCGTCGCCTCCTACCTCAAGCCCTCCCCATGTATTGTTTTGATACTTCAGGGATCAATTTGTTTTGTTTGATTGAGGGAATTTTATTTCTGTTATTGCAGGCGATTCGAATACTTATTTACCTGAATATTTTTAGTGTAGATTACTATTATATCTAATTCAAGTATTGACGATGTTGCCTTTTACATGTCAGGTTGCATGCTCACCATCTATTTGATAAATGGTCTGTAAGAGAAATTGATACAACAAAGTAAAAGAGAAATGGCAAATAGTAAATACGAGTACGTGAAGCTATTTGAGGTTGAAGATGAAGTCATGTTCCCGAACATTGTTGTCGTTCGAATTGATAGTCGTGACTTTCAAAGGTAAAGCTAAAATCTTTTAAAATTTGCACTATTGTCTCTTAGTTATTTTGCATCTGTTTTGCATTTTTTTTTCCCTTTGAAAAGATTCTCTCAGGTGCATGAATTTGAAAGGCCAAATGATCAGACTGCTCTGGAATTGATGAATGCATGTGCAACTTCTGTTTTAGAAGAGTTTCCGGACATTGCCTTCTCCTATGGCTTCAGTGATGAATACAGGTACTTCATTTTTTGTTGTTTGTTTATTATTATTCATTGTTGAACTGTCCCTGTTTTTTGTAATTGGTCGCTTCTGCTTACATGTATTGTTTGCTGAATGGAAGATTCATACAATCTTTTTTTATATGGATCACAGTTTTGTTTTCAAGAAGACAACAAGATTCTACGAAAGGCGAGCCAGGTTCATATCTTACTTTTATTTTTTATTTTTTCCTCTTCTTTGATGTCTTATCATTTTTGGATTAACAACCCTTTTGCCTGCTTCTACTGACATTGAGCCAACCGATCTTTTATTATTTTCAGCAATAAAAGCTTGTGGCTATTGCCTATATATCTTTAAGCCTAGACTAAAGTGCATCAATCACTTCTACTGAAAAAAAGAATGATAACAACAGAAAATAAAATAGATTAAGAAAAAAAAGTACACCCGTATCAGATTCTTTCCTCCTCCTGACTCTGCATCTGACTCAACAGTAATACTCTGACCGTGAGTCAATTCTACAGCCACATCATCATTTTGTATGGGACAACATTTTATGCGTTACAATTTTTTCTTTTTTTTTTTTTTTGAAACAGTACGTCTAGGTTGTCCTTTTTATCTTTCTAGTCCTTATGCCAATAGCTGAGTTAGCAACTTAACATAGCAATTTGTTATTTTTAGTTTAATTTCAAAAATAAATAATATTTTTATATAATACAAAAATTAATTCAGAGTACTTGCTATTTTATAAATTTAAAAATATAGTATCGTCCAGTGATTTCAAAAATAAATAAATGATAAAGACTCTTTCTTGGATCAATGGGAACAATAAAGATTGGTTGTGTCTCTACAATAATGATATGAACGTCATTAAAAACATTCTATCATCCCTCTCTAATGCCTCAGTTCATCGCAGTCTGAGAGAATGTAACCAGCTGGTAGATTTTTTGGCAAAACAAGGAGTATTCTGCACTTGCTGAGAGTTATCAGTTTCAGTTTTGTTCTACCATTGCTTTATGTTGTCCTTTGTAGCAATTTTAGCAACTACTCTTTGTAACACTCCTTTTACCTTAATAATACTTTCCCGCTTATCAAAAATAAAATAAAAATAAAAATAAAAAAAAGAAAAGAAAAAATGTAAATACAAAAATAAGGTTGTCACTGAAGTAACAAATTAATGACATTTTCTCATAAAAATTTGATTCTTTTTTTTCCTTTTAAAATCATTTTTCACGTGCTTAATTTATTCAAATAAAATACCATTATTTTTACTTTCTTAGTTTTTATGAATATTTTTTTGGATTCAAGCATTTATAAGTTCTAGAGACATTCTACTAGAATATCCTTCAAAAAATTTTCAAGAAAAAATAATAATATCCAAATAATGATGGTCTAATCTTTGGATGACTTTTTTGTGATTTCTAATTTGATATTTGATAAAAAGGAAAAAAAAATAGACGTAAGCTGCTGGGCACAGAGAAAAACAGAGGAAAAAAAAAAAAAACATAGCTCTATCCTAAACACAGCATTTCAACAACTCCGGCCACACTAATTACAAAAGAATTTGTACTATGTGGCAATGTACTTGATTGCCATGAAACTTCATGCTGCCTGGTTTGCAGGAAATTTTCATCCTTTTCAATGTGCTTTATTTGTTAATAAATTAAAGGATGATATTAAAAACGTTTACTTGTTAAAAAAAATATGGATAGAGTCAAAACCTTGATCATGGGAAAATTAGTTAAGCAAGATTAAAATAATAAATTAATTAGTAAATTAGTAAATTAATTTGTTATCTGGTTAACTTGAGAAAAGCAATTATCTTTTTTTCCAGTGCCTTATACTCTTAGTTTTTAGTTGTTTAATATGTCACTTTCATTTGAAACTCACATAAGAAAAAAAAAAATTTCCTATGATGGTTCTCACTTTTGGATGCAGTATTTATCGTTTTCTTACTATGAAAATTGAATGTGCAGCAAAATTCTGTCCCTTATTTCATCTTATTTTTCTTCCGTATATGCTACAAAATGGAAAGAGTTCTTTCCCCAGAAAGAGATGAGATATACCCCTTCATTTCATGGGCGGGTTATATGTTGTGCATCGATAGAGGTTCTTCAGGCATATCTTGCATGGAGACAGAATGACTGTAGGTGTTCAAACAAAGTGACTGAGTTAACAATTTTTTTTTTTTTTTTTTTTCTGAAGGGAAAGAGCCAACAGTTACTGTTAACTACAACTGCCAAACATAATTTTTCATGCAAATGTATTTCTTAAGTTGCATGGTTAATAATGTATGTACATGTTTTGTGGTCTGACAGGCCATGTTAATAACCAGTATGATACTTGTCTTTGGAGGCTGGTTGAAAGTGGGAAGACTGAAAAGGAAGCACAAGAAATTTTAAAGGTCCTTATTTCTTTTCTCCTCATAATCATTTAATGTCCTAGTCTGTTTGCATTTATACACATGAATAATTATATGTGTGTATATATATGAACATGATTCCTATTTTATTTACACTTTTATAAGGACTCGTGAACTTGTCCCTTCTAACTTCCAGCCTTATTAAGCTTATGATATTACTATCTTCTGTCTTTCTATCTCTCTCTCTCTTTCTATTTGTTTTTCCCCCTCTTTTTATCATCCTGTAATCTATCTGTATGAATGTCATTTTGGTTTCAAAATCATGCATATCTTTTCATTTTGGTTTCCAAATCATGCATATCTTGTGCATTTTTGTCAAACCATCATGCTCATTTCTACATGTATTTCGTCTGTCAATTTTTGCAGGGCACTCAAAAGCAAGAGAAAAATGAGCTTCTTTTTCAACAGTTTGGTGTCAACTATAAAGATCTTCCTGAGATGTTCCGTCAAGGTTCTTGTGTGTTGATGACAAAGGTTATTTCCATTCTCCTTCAAGAATAATCATGTTCTCAATGCATTTAAAATTTATTTCCTTTTTACTGGAGGGTTTTCAAGGATATTTCACATTTTCAGTATTTCATTTTGGCATTAGCATGGGAAAAATTCATTCTCTCTATTTTTTTTGGATGTTTATTGAAGAAGGTACACATGTTTTTGTTCAGTCTTCTCACATGATATTGAATAAAGGGAAGGACTCTTGCCATCAACTGGCTATAACTCCATAATCTCCAATCAACACCTGCCCTAAAAGGTTTATTCTACTAAATTGACAATCTTGCGTGGATGCGGTTGCACACATAATCATTGTCTTATTATATCCATCTAGAGAATTGATGCTACTTAGATGTTTCCCAAGACACATACAATATTTGTTATTGGCATTGTAATGTTAAAGATATAATGTAATACTTTTCAACTCTATAAAATATGTTAGACAAATTTCTGAATGCTAGAATTCATTTGGTATAAATGAGGAATGTGGTGATAGTTTTAGATAGACTGCCTATGCATTTCAATTCTATTTGTAAATCATGATCATATGCCAATCTCTGGGTCCGCTAACAATCTGGCTATAATTAATAAGCGCCTTTCAATTCTATGTATAGGATTAGAATAAATCCTAATCTTAGATAGGAAAAGGAACCTGATACTTAAAAAGGAATCTAATACTAATTAGAAGACTTATTTAACAAGAATTATAAATAAACATAGGAAAGAAATCTAAAACAAACTTAACTAGGAAAACTAAATAAAATTCCTAATTTAAAAATTAAACAAAAATAATTCCTAAATCTTATCTTCAAATAATTCCTAAATCTTTTTTTCTTTTTCCTTAACTGCATTGCTTTTGATCTATTTTTTATATTACTTGTAACTTTTAAAGCTAAGATCTTCATTCATATGCTACAGGAGCAAGACATTGCAAAGTATAGTGAGAGCGGTACTCCTGTCAAAAGATTGCGGAGGAAGGCAAGAATAGTCCATTCAGAGAACATAGCTGGAAGAAACTTTTGGAATGGATACCAAAATCTTCTGAAAGAGCTAGGTGGTTTTGCAAAAGACATTGGAAAAATCAACCCTGATTATATTAGGTCTTTCCTATTTGAAAACAAATTGATGCTGTCAACTTGGATTATTATTAGAATTGATGGATGCCATTTTCACAGGTAAAGTTGAACAATATATCTTGTACTTTAATTGGAGCAATTCTTTTTTCTTCCCACTAGGCTAAATTAGTGCAAGTTTGCTTTTCTGAAAATAATGAAATCTAATGTTCATAATCTATTCAATTCTTGTGATACTTGTTTAATTTATGGCCTACGTTTATGCAAGTTATTGCTCAGAAAATTGCAAACCATTTATTAAGTTGATTAACTTATGGATAATGCTGTAGTCCAGGCATTGACACTCCAAGTCTCAATTATAAATTTCCCGTACTCATGCAATTTGTTCTCATCTTATGTGCAAATTGTATTGCAACTTCAAATTGGTGTGAGTTTTGGATTATAAGACTTTAAATTTCAAAAATTGGATATCACTTTTGTGTCAATGAATGATTGGGAACTTGAAGGGATTATAAAATTGGGAGAAAATTGGAGAAAAGGAGTGTGGTTATTTTTCCTACCTGCAAGACTCACCTCTGAACTCCATAGACCATGTATCAAGCCTCTGATAGGTGAAAGTTTCTTTCCTTGCTGTCTTGCCAAGAATTAATTTAATCTTCTTGTTTGTCTTAGATTTTGTGATGTTCATGAATTTGAGAAGCCCAATGATGAGCAAGCTTTGAACCTTATGAATTTGTGTGCTGTAGCAGTTTCACAAGAGTTTCAAGATGTTATATTTTCATATGGTGTCAGTGATGAGTACAGGTACAAAATTTATGCTCTTTAGTTTGACAGATCAAGTCTTGTTTGGAAGTGTTTGTGTTCAATTTTCTCATGTTTGGTTGTTCAAATTTCAGCTTTGTTTTGAAGAAGGATTCTAAATTTTGCCAAAGGCAAGCCAGGTATCTTTTGTATTCTGTGAGCTTTATTTAGGATTTATTTATTTATTTATTTATTTATTTTTTTAATTGCACTCTAGCTTGCAATAGGTCATCTTGACTATATACATACATACATATATATCAGTACATTCATTCTCAATATTGCTTGTGCAGTTATGTTGTTTCTGCCATTGTGTCATTCTTCTCCTCAATGTATGTGATGAACTGGAAATCTTTCTTCCCACAGAAAGAACTGAAGTATCCACCCTATTTTGATGGAAGGGCGATATGATATCCATCATCTGAGATTCTTCTAGATTATCTGGCTTGGAGACAAGTTGATTGTGAGTCATCTTTTGCTAAATTTATTAATTTATAGAAGTGTTCTAAACTTGAACCTTACAGTGACCACAGACATACTGGTTTTATTGAGGCTTGGTTCTATAATTGGTTGGCATTAGAATGGTTCATTTGGAGCATTTGACCTTGAGTTTCAAGCTATCTGGCATTTGTGTTTTTTTCCCCAAACATGATTGGAAGCCCAACATCAGTACTGTAATCTTCCATTGACTATGGGTTTCAGGTCACATCAACAATCAATACAATACTTGTTTCTGGGCACTTGTTAAGTCTGGGAAAAGTGAAAGTGATGCTCAAAATATTTTAAAGGTGCTAACCCCCCTCACTTTGTCCTTTCAAAAAAAATTGTCAGTGCTTGTTAAATATAATTTGGTGTTGATATTTACAGTGTCATGAGTAGAAAAGTCAACCCTCAATTTTATTTTGCAACTTTTCTTGTCTGCAGGGTACTCAAACCCAAGAGAAAAATGAAATACTTGCTCAATTTGGTATCGATTACAACACATTACCAGTCATTTTCCGCCTGGGTTCCTGTGTTTTCAGGGTAAAGGGTTTTTTCCTTCAATGTAGTATTTCTCAATCGTAAACTATATGTTACCAATAATTAGTTCTGTTAATGCATACAACTATTATTATGTTTGAAAATTGCCTAGGAAGAATATCCGTTGTTTCACATTTATGCTTCTGTCCTGTTTGCTGTAAGTTTTCAATTATTAACATGGTTGTTGACATCATCACTATTTGAATGGGAAATTAATATGTTGATCTTGTTGATATAGGATCTCAAAATATCACTCAGAAGTGAATCTACAACTTAAATATTTTCCCCTTCTGCAAGCAAGCATATTTTCACCTTTTGCATATAATTGTTAGTTATACCACTCAATTTGCTTCTAGGAGTGGTCTGCTGTTGTCTGTTAACTTGGGCTTTTATATTCTTTTTAATTTATTCTTCTCTCTCTGTGATCCCTTCCACCCTTCGTTTCCTCATTCTGATAAATGAAGAGGATTAAGTATGGTGCAGGATTCCTTGGTCGTCGATTGGATACTTTAGTTTCTTTATGTACCTGCCAAAGTGCCAATTTGTCCAAAGATTATTGAAGTGCAATTCTGTCTTCATTGATAATAAGTATGATATTCTGACTCATAAAGCCAACTGCAAGAAACCAAAAGATAGATATTTGTTGTACATGGCCATTGGCCTTCGTTGTTTGAATGTATATGAATGAAATATCATGATATCAGTTAATAGGGAATTCTACATATGTAGGTTGTACATAATGAAATTGCAATGATAGAGACATTATCTTAGATACAAATACGGTACGGTAGTCTTTTTACAATATGAAAATAATTGCTATCACATTGTAGTATTGTTGACCTGTTTTTTTTTAGATACCAAACGAGGGTTCAAAGTGCTTCTAGATTGTTTGACAATTAAAGTAGAAATTATATTTTTGCTATTTATTATTTTATGTCAGCTATTAATAATATATTCCTTGTTATTTTGATTTGCAGAAGCTGAGATTTTCTTTTGTTTGCAGGAGGATATTGTGATACATGAGAATGGAGCATCTGTTGAAAAACTTGAAAATAAGGTAATCGTTGAACATTGTAACATAATTGAGCAGCGTTTTTGGAAAGCACACACTAGCATCCTCGATTAGAAGCTCTGGACACAAGGAGTAACAACCTTCTGGTTCATCTGTCAATTCACCTAGATTGGTTGTTTATATTATGCACATGCACGATACAGTTGGAAATCAAATTTTGCAAATAGAAAAGATCCATTTTTTGTGATGCTTAGGAATGAAATCATAAGTGGTTTATGGGAATGTTTATTTTCATTATTTGAACATGATTTTTTGGAGTTATATATGAATTTACAATAGTTCATTTCCCTTCTATCCTAAATGAGTTTGGGATAGCTACTAGCATGACTCTTCCCAACATGTTTCTTGTGATGGTGCCTTGCATATTTAAAAAAAAAAAAAAAAAAAAAAAAAGATGAGCTTAATAGAGTTACTTTAAGCTTTGTGTATTTTTGTAACCCTTTTTTTTTTTTTTATTTGTGTAAATTCTACTCTAATGTGAAAAATTTTTACCAAAACCATATTAGTAAGAAAATGTTTTTAATTAAAAGGCCATAAAACATAATGTAATCTTTAAATTTTAATTAAAAATAATTAAACTTTTTAGTTAAGCAAATTTGATTAATTGAATCAATAATTTGATTATTACTAGTTTACTAAATTCACGAAGTTGCAAAATTCGATTATTGCCTAAGTTTAAAAATAAAACTAATAGTATGGTATTTTGTCCTTTAAATTAATATCAAAATATTATCATTATTATTTTCAATTTAATTTATTGCTTGAAGAATAGGGTATAATAACAATAATATGTAAAATTTAAGATAAATTTATCAATTAAACAAAAAAAAAATTAAAATGAGTAATCTATATCTTAAGCTTTATTTTTTTTTGCAAAAAAAGTAATTTGGAAAATATTTTTAAGGGAAATTCATTTTTGAGAAAATAACTGATTTCTATGTTATTTGGTTGTAATGATGAAAATTATTTCTTAGTGTAATGATGAAAATCATTTGAAAATTATTTCTTAGTGTTTGAAGTAACTTGAAAAATATTAGATTTCTTTATTTCTTTCAATTTGTGTACCTACGAAAATACGTAGACATTTAAAAACTTCAGTTTTTTCATTTACTATTGAATGAGGGAAAAAAAAAAAAAGAAAAAATGGTTGATGCAACTGTCCAAGTTTATGGTCGATGGTGACTGTCAAAATCACGGACAATCAACTTTGATTAATAAACAAACGTTTGGGCAAAAAAAATAAATAAATAAAAGAATAATAAACAAACGAGTACGTGTTTATCTAATTTTTTTTATACATATATTTCTCATTTTAAGAAAATATATTTTTTTATCCATTTACATCATTGCAATTAAATAAATTCTCAGAAAATATTTTCCACAAATAAATTATTTATAAATTAAATTGTCTACATTATTTATAATTTAAAAAATAATATTTTATTGCTAAGCTAAATTATATATATTTTAATTCTTACAGAGGTTGTAATTAGAATTTGTATTGTATACTCGGCTATCTAAAAAAGAAAAAAAATAGTAAGAAAGTACAGTGTACAATATAAATATATTTGATTATTATCCTAACAAATTGCCATTAAAACTAAAATACTTGAGTTGAAACATTCACCTGTATTCACAAAGTGGCACATTTCCATTTCTCGTCTTTGACATCAATTATAGAATGCAAACTTGAGCCCTCTGGAATTCCCAGTGGAGGATCTTGGCAAGAACAATTATCAACTGTATATAGCTCCCATTCTTTGATTCCACATTTTTCCAAGGCAGAAGTCATTCTCTTGCTCTCCTTTTCATTTGGGTAAGCCCCATCTGGACTAACAAGCACAGCCCCCGTATATGACTGTCCAGCAACTCGAGCAGCACCACTATAGTAAAACAATCCCCAGCTCAAATCATCAGACACATCCACAATTGTCCAGAACTCATTCGAAACAACACCATTATCCAATACACTGAAATGAAATGTCCCTGGAACTTTGCCTCTCTTGACACGATACTTTCGTCTCCTCCAAACCAATTTCCCTTCCAGTGTTTGAACCTGGAAAACTGGCTCATACCAGAATGATCCTTTTGCCTTTCCCCTGTAGAACAATTGGTACTGGCATGGAAATTGATCATAAGCTGGATTCTGTCCAGCCACCACACGCCAACTCCATTCCAGATTGCCCAACCAACCCACAAAAAGATCCTCAGCAGTTTCATGGCACAAGTCCTCCCCTCTGAACTTAACCATGGGAGGCACATAAGGCTTCTCAGGGATTTTTGCATCTAATTCAAGACAATTGTTCTTCTGCAAAACACACAGAGAAAATGCCTCTAGCTTTGGACTTTCATAAGAGGCAATACATCGATAATTACACACCTGATCAACCGGACTGCAGTTATTCAAGCATTGTAGAGCTTTCCTGCAGTTAGGGTCCAGTAGGCAGTTTAGTATCTGAGGCCCACAGTTCTTAACCATACAATTCAGGGTGGAAAAACCCTTTGATCTCAGATTCTTCAGCAGTGGTACTGGTCTGACATATGCATTAATAATAACCAACAAACAGAACCTTATGTCATCTGAATTACGTCGTTCCCATGCTTCTTGTACAGTTTTCACTACTTCCATTGATTCTTTTGTTTTCTTAGACTGAGAAACTCTAATTATTTTTCCAAATAAGGTCCCATTTGTTTCACTTTGAACATAAGCTCCTCCTAGTTTGTTTACCAGACTTGGAGAGGAGTCAAAGCATATTACATTCGGAACAGGTTTGCTATTGGTTTGGATCCATTTGACTGATTCTTGATTTGAAATGGAAACTAACAGCAATATATCTGCAAGACTCAATTCCCTTTGTAGATACTCAGTTTGATCATTAGATTGACACAGCTTATCAGTAAACACAAGCATTCCATAACTTTCATCAACCCATTTCAATCTTTTTGCCTGCTTACAAAATGACAAAATTAGACAAGGTCCCATCCCAAGTTCATTTTTTTTCAGAGAATTGAATGCAACTTAAAGAGAGTCTTAAGAGCACCCCTAGACATAGTCATATACAGTTAGACCCAGGTTCAATTCTCCCCTCTCCCAATGCTAAAAGGACAAAGGAGAGTCTTCAGAATTATACTTAATATAGATGTCATTCTTACCTAAGTTCAAGTTATTCGAACATGAACCTATTTATAATACTAGCTAATCACCAAAACCAGTACTTCCTATATTAGGTGCACTAAATAAGAAAATAAAATCCTATTTAAGAGATTGCATTGCATTTTCATTTCTGGTACAAAAAATAAAAAATAAAAAAAATAAAAATTTATGTAATCTCTCAAACTCTTATTTAGAGAGGCGACAAATTTTGACGCAACCAGGACCTGAAGTTACCTTATCCAAACCATATTCATTAAATAAATAATTAACCAGAAAAACAAAAACAACATCACAATGTTAAATTCCTCAAAATGCTAAAAAAGATAATCCCAACAATTCCTTCTGTTAATATGTAACTGAAAAATACCCAAATATTCATCCTATATAGATTTTCCTTTTCCATTTCTTTCATATCAAATTCAAAGACACTGAACAGAATTTAATTTTCCAATATACTAAATACTTACAGTATGGAGCATGACCTCCTCCCACGTGGCGCATTTGAGATCTCTGACGCTTCCTTCGCCGACGATGGCCACTATTCTCACTGGCGGCTCAGCTTTCTTCTCCGTCACGGAGCTTTCCGTCTCCAAAATCGCCGGAATTTTAGTTTCTCGACGGTTGACAGTTTTGGCGCGAAAAGACAATGATGACATTTGCGAACGAGATGGATTACGGTGGTGGCTAAGTGGAAGAAGAAGGTGCATAGAGGCAGTGAACCGGCGGTTCAAGTTCAACAGAAAACCGGATTTCAGATTGAGAGGTTGGGTAATTTCCAGAGACATGTTTTATGCGATATGACGTTCCAAAGTCCAATCTATCGAATGTTGTGGACTGTTAAAGTAGCTTCAATTTTGTGTGTAAACTGTATAACTTAAAAAGTAATAATTATGATAAAAAAATATTAAAAATAAAAATTCATTGTTATAATATATATATATATATATATATATGTTGAAATATAATTTATTTTTAATATATTATTATATATTTTAATTTTTTTTTGTGAAATAAGTCATAAGAATAATAAATTAATATTTAGTAGTTGAAAAATTATAACTAATTATTTTATTATATGTTTATATTTTTTTTCTTCTAAATATAAATTTGATAATCTTTGTAATAATAATTTTTTAATTATTATTGTAGTTATATAAAAATTAAATGGAAAACTTTTTCCTTTAATTTGTAATTTTTTTGTAGGATTAACATAATCTATGAACTGTTATTTTAAATTTTTTACCAAACAAGTTAATTCAATTATTATGAGTCAAAAAGCTATCTGCTGCCTCCAAATACCTATCAAACACCCACTAAAATTAGTACCGTATAAGAAGAAAGAGAGCAATTTTAATCTTTATAGTATTATCAGTGAAAATATAAAAAATTTGAGAGGTTAAAATATTTAAAATACGATAATTTGCGAATTAAATTGTTATTATATTTTAATTTTAGCAATCGAAATGTAATTTAATTTAAAAATTATAAATTAAAGCATAATGAAAATTTTATGATTTTATAACCAAGAATCTTAGAAAATTTATCAAAATTTTATTATTTGTAAATAACCTCCAAATTTAATAAAAGGATAAGTTACTAAATATAATGAATTATAAGTACAAATTAATAAAATCATATGTTTAAAAATGAATTATATTGTTAGTTCAATTATAAATATTTATTTATAAACAGCTTTTAATAAAATTAATTAAAAGAAATTTATTTGCAAATCAAAGGAATTTGATATGAATATTTTCCAAGCACCATGTAATTGTCAATTCATTTTACTTCATTTGTGATATTAATATTGGAAAATTTATTTGAAATTGAAATGCATTATTGTTTATTTGGTTCATGACAAAATACATATAATATTTAGATTGATAGATGTTTATCTAAAATGATTATAAATTTAAATTTGAATATCAAATACAATATCATCAAAAATAGTTATAATATCAAATTTTAAACATTCAAGTTATTTCGAATAATTAGCTAAATTATTTCGAATAATTAGCTAACTAAATCAAACGAAACCTCAAGTATAATCTGCACACGATTTTTCATCCAATTTATCAATTACTTGATTACCTTATCAATTTGATTTAGTTTACCTACTACTTAATTATTTTACCGATTTAATTTGTTTATCTACCATTTGATTACCTTACTGGTTGATCTGATTTACCTACTATTTAATTACTTTGACCATTGATTTGATTTACCTACTAGTTGATTAACTTGTCAATTAATTTGATTCACCTACTTTTTGTTTACTTTGCCAGTTAATGTAAAAATATACTATCCAACCTCAACAATTAGCTTTTAAAATTAATTCTCCTAAATTTATATTAAAAATTTAATACATTCCCAACACAAAGAAGGAATTATTGATGAACTCTATAAAATTATATATTTTAGTTGTGCGGAATTAATGTAGTAATTTCTCAATACTGTAGTAATTGTCATTATTCTCAACCAAGAAAGACATCTTCAAACAAAGCTATCTCAAAGTCCAGATATAGAATAAGTAGGAATAATGGAATAGAGCCTAAAAAGAACACACCACCAGGCATCAAATAATATAACACCACAATTTTCAAATTTGCATTCTATAGCAAAACTGCTACAAGAAATTCTGCTTTGCAACTTTTTATTTATGTTTTGATTCTTTTGGTGTATCTCGTAAAAATTTTAAAGAGAAGAAGTTGCAGGATCTAAACTCATAAAACTCCTAGACTATGAGATAAACACTCAACTACTACTGAGCTACTAGCCTTACCGCATCAAACAAGTTCATTATACCAATCAACAAAATTGGTATTGAGAACTTTCATTTAAATGCCAGTACTAGATCATACCAAGTGTAACGTCAAGCATGTTTCTATAATTGCTCTCTATATTGCAATAAAAAAAATATTATACAGTCTACATTTCCAAAATTGTATCCTTACAGTAGATTATATTTACAAAGGAAAGCAACCTTCCAGCTGAAAACATTATTCAGAGCAATACGAGATAAGAGAAGCTAATGCCTTACTTCCGGTCTGAGAATTCGGCTTCAAACTCCTTTGAAACTTGTCCTGAGACTCAGTTTTTGCTGCCAATACAACATGATCAAGAAATCCTCTTTGTGGAAATTCTTCAGGCACAAGACTCTGATATGTCTCAAACTGTTCTGCAGCTTCCTCTTTTCTATCCAACAAACTGTAAATTATTCCCTGTGAAATTCCCATGACTGTTCAATTAACTGCATGGCACTTAATGAAAATTGTTCTTGGAGATTATGTTTTTCCTCAATGCTTATTGTTCTCTAATTTTTGCATAGAAATTCTCTAAGGAACTAAGGAATCATGAGGAAAGCAGTTCAACTTATTCCATTTCCATGTGAAATTTCATCAGTGACTGCAATGGTTACTACTATTTACCAAGTTAGTAACTCAATTTGGAGAATAAGACACAAAAATTAAACTGCAAAAAAAAAAAAATCTTCGCATGGTGAAGATCTTATGAGTTAACAGAGTTTGTAATTAGCAATTCAATTATAAACAAAATTTTCTTTCCTAATTCACCAAGGAAAACAGTGCAACTGAACAATTTTCTTTCCTAATTCACCAACACCAAGAAAACAGTGCAACTGAACCTGGTATGGGGTTGCAGATTTGCAGTTGATGAAGCCATATATCATTAGTGTACTGCCATAGGCAGTCAAAAAATTATGCAGTATATGTGGACTTTAATTACACAAGGAATTTCTGTTTGTAATTATGCATAAAGAGTATATCTGGTATGGGAATTGGAACAAATTGGAGTTTCCATGATTGAATTCTAGTAATAGTTCCTAAATGCATAGTAAATATATCCAAGTAATACTTGAGTGATGCTTGGCCAGAGGTAGAGGGAAAGTGTCTCTTCATATAAAAACTCATGGGAATATGTTATTCAATTGAACTGGACGAAATCATATGATACAGACACAAGCACCAGGTGCCCACAGAATTAGACCAGATGTGCAGGTAGGTCTTTCAATAAGCATGAAGGAAACGCCATGGTTGAATTGAAACCCTAAAAGTATATTCATAGACAAACTTTTGACGATACAAAACCTAAAGGACAGCATAATGTTAACATTAGTTGTTAGTTGTTACAGCATCAGTAACCAACAATGATGACTACACAATAGAAGCAAATTTACCTGGCAAAGATATGGCCGAAAATCACGAGGATTCTCATTAACCAAATCTTGAAATCTTTTCAAACCTTCCTCCAATTGCCCCTGCAATATACAAGAATTCACTAATTAATATGAGAAATTTTGGATTAATCAACTTAGACCATTAGCCTAGGTCCCACTCCCACCAATATAATCTTTATCCTCTTTTATTTTTTCAATTCAATTTCACTTCTTAATGATTTCAATCTTAAGCAACTATAGTGCAAACTAAGAAAAGAAATAAATTAAAAGATAATGACAAAGAGTAATGAGTCAATCCACTGGTGGTTTGAGCAGATACTGATATGATTCACCTTCACAACATGCATTTGTGCAATTAGAATTCTGATGTTTCTCTGCTCAGTGACTCTTTTTTCATGACAAGCAACCTCTAGAGCCTTATTCAGTATCTCAAAGACAGCTGGACCTTCAAGATTTTTGTGCATCACCATTGCTAAACCCTGTACAAATAGAAAATCACACTGAATTTTATTCACGTGAAAGCAAGCAACAAAAAACCCCAAAAGGAAAAGATATTTGCATTATCAGAGAACAGTGATAGTGAATGAAGACATTAGAAAATCACGTAGGCTTCGTGAACAGAATAATCATGACTAATTGTATGACCAAGCAGTTCATGATTCGATCTTGGAGCAACTTTCAAAATCAGGTAAGCTCTGAACAGGAAACCTCACTTGCTGTTATCTAAGCAAGGAATATTGATCCTGGCCAAAAGATTGCCATGGATTAGCTAAAAGCCTAAAACATATGGTGACTCACCATTAAACATCATCATTTGCTGCATTGAATAAAGCCATTCATATGCCTAATCCTAATGATAATTCCGAAGTCACACATTTGAGATTAGACACCCTTGGTCGTTTCCCCTTTCTGGTAGAACCAAAATAAATCTAAAATGATTCCAATTTGAAGGGGTTCTCTGATGATGATAAACTTGATACAAAGTTCTTAATAGAAATACAAAATGTGTTAAAATTCAGAACTTATTTAGCTTAAAACAAATGCTTATGTCCTACTCTATATAATTTGAATGGTCATACAGTACTAAACTTTGCACACATTTCCAACTCATCACATCACAGGCACACAGTATTATCTCTCTGCACATAAATGCACCTCTTTATTAGACCCAGTAAATAATAGGAATAAACTGAAAACAAGAAAGTACTAGATCAAGAAACATACATGCAAAGCTCTAAGCAGAAGAGGCCTTTCCTCCAAGATTTCCTTGAACAATGTTTTAGCCTTACTCAATTGCCCCATTATCTCGTAACAAAGTGCCTCCAAAAGCCTCCATTCTACTTCTTCCGGCTCAATAGCAATCAATCTACCCACATACTTCAAAGCTTCCTTATTTTTTCGTTTCCTCATCTTCCCATATACAAGCACCTTCAATGCCTCCACATTTCTTGGCTCTTTCACCAAAAGTTCTTCATACATCGCCTCATCTTCACTTTTCTCCACCTGGGCATCTCTCGTTTCCTCTATATCTGGACTCGGTTCACTTGCTTGAGCAGGTAGTGCCATACTCGGCCTAGCATTACAACCAAAAGAACCCATGAAAATAAATGCCCCAACAAGGGAAATTAGTACTTTCTCATACAAAAATTTGGCAAGATATCCGTTTCTTTTCGAGAGGTTTGAAGTGGGTATGCGAAGAACTGGTGATAAAGGCCGTTTAGAGGAGATGTGGACTTTGGCTCGATGAGGATTGATGAATAGTGGAGGCTTTGGCGAAACAGAGATATTGTGGTTTGGGAATTTGGGTTCGTGAAAATGTAACTGAAAGTACAGAGAGAATGTTTCGATTGAACCCATTTTGTGCACAAATCAGTTGCCACAAAAAATAAGAAATTGTAGAACAAAACGAGTTCCCAAACCGCGGGCAGAATCACATATACAGAAGTTCTGTGCAAAAAAGTTTTAGGCTTTGTTTGGTTAAGTAGAAGAAAAAATGGAAGAATTTGAATTTTATTAAAAATATTACCTAAATATATATTTTTTTTATTTTACATCTAGAAAATATTATTTATAAAATTTATATTCTTCTATTTTTTTATTCTCTCAAATAAACATAATTTATACTGGTAAATTAACAAGATTTGATCTAATTAATTAATTAATTCAGTCTTTTAATTTTGGTTTTGATAAACTATTTAGTTTTTTATTTAATTTTTATATTTTTTGAATTAAATTTTATAAAAAAAATATAAATATCCTTACATATATAATAAATATTATTTTTTAAAATAAAAATTCAAGTTAATAAAAAAAAATAATATTTATATATTTATATAATAATTATATTTAATATTAGCAAATTATAAAGGGTTATGTTAATAAGTGCCCTCTAGGCACTTGTTAAGCATTTAATATATCAATTATTTTATAATATATTGATTACACTCTTAATGAAAATTTCTATTTTTAATACCTAATTTAATTAGGCGATTCTCTCTCTTTTTTATCTTTTAATGAAGCCAAAAAAAATATTGTCCAATTTTTTTTTCATAAAAATTCCGTCCAATTGCAAGAATGGAAATGGTAATATTTGTCTTTTGATTAAAGAAAATTCCTAATATAAAAAGAAAAATAGTATCTTACATAAAAGAAAATTATTTCATTTCATGATATTTTCATTTAGGTTAATGAAATTTGCCCATAATATTTGTAATGTAGTAGTTTGGCTAATGTTATTGATAATTGTTTAATATTTTATGTGGTTCACGTTAAATTTTTATGATAAATTTCAATATTTCTTATAGAATTTGTGAGAATAAAAAAACATAAAATCTATAATTAATTTATGGAATAAGAAAGAAAGTATGTAGATCTGTAATCCAAAAAAAGAAATATATTAATATATTTGAAGTTAAATGTTATTTTTATTTTTATAATTATAATAAATTTTATTTTTTGACATAAAAATTTATATATTGAATAAAAAATTATGGAAATATGATATAGTATACCATTTATTTTTTATATTTTTGTAAGAAAGGTTATGAATTTTTGTAAAAAAAAAAAAAAAGGAGAGAATTTTTTTTCAATAGAAAGAGTGCTGTGCAATTTTCTATTTTTTTTGGCTTCATTAAAAGATAAAAGAGAGAGAAGATTGCCTAATTAAATTTAGCATTGAAAATAAAAACTTTTATTAAGAATGCAATCAATGTATTAAATAAAATAATTGATATATTAAATATTTAACAAGTGCTTAGGGGGGTACTTGTTAACATAACCCAATTATAAAATTATTTACTATTATATATAATAAATATTTATATTAATAAAATTAAATAATTAAATGATTGTTATATAATTATATAATTATCTTTTAATTTTATTAATTTAATTTTTTTATTTTTTACTTTTAAATAATAAAATTATATTTATATTTATTATATATACAAGAGTATTCTAGTCATTTTTTATAAATTTATCAGAAAAAAATATAAAAATTAGACGAAATAATTAAATAGTTTGACTGAATTAAAACTGAAAGACTAATTAGTTAAATTCTTTAAAAAATATGAATGAATTAATTAATTAAATTAAATATAGAGACTAAATAGTATTTGTCCTTATTATATATAAATGGATCACACTTTAAAACTTAATTGTAGCATGCTAATATGTATATCAATAAAACATGACTTAATAGATAAAATTTAGCCTAAGTTTTATATGATTTTATAATTATATCATGTTCTTTTTTTTTTTTTTTATGTCAATGTTACTCTAATTTGAAAATTTAATTATGATTTTATCTTAGAGTTAAATTAAAAATAATAAAAGTAATAATTTCATATATATTTGAAGGGAAAAGTGAAATTGATTTTAGAATATATTATTTCATATTATTAATTTAATTATTAAATTTCAATAGAAATTAATTGGATTTTTTGATTTTATAAATTTGATAAATAAGTATAATTAAATTTAGAAAGTTGAAGAGTTAAATTACCTTCAACCAAAATTTAAAAAGTTAAATTGATAATATGGTACAATAAATTTAAGAATCAATTAATTTTTTGGCCTTTTAATTAATATTTTTTTTTTCTAACAGCTATGACTTAAAGTAGAATTACAATTAAATTTTGAAATTATAATAGAATTGACACAAAATAAATTTAAGAATTAATTTAGAATAGTCAAAAACTTGTTCGCCTCAAAATAAACTGTCTAAAAGCAACTCACAAGCATACAGATAATTTTAGTATATCGGAAATAACCAAGGTTGTATCTCTCAAAGAATTGCAAATGGAAATATTTGTCCCAATTTAAAACAAATTAAGTGAAAAGAATTTGAATGATTTGATTTTAAAAAAATAATTGCAAAGCAGGAAATTAAAAATAAATGTGAATTAAAATGCAATAGGTTTAAATGTAATGAATGAAGGATGTTTAAGGTTTGTATTTAGTTTATCAATCCTATATGTTCATAAATATACTCAATTGATTATTCTAAAGTCTTCGTTTCTAACAATTCAAAGAATAAAAATTAATCTATTAGCAATCGCATTCATAAAAATCATTCTATCAAATCATATATCAAAAACTAAAACCTAATCTTAAAACTTATATTTCTAATTCGTTTTAAGATCTTGAATGAATAAAATTTGGAATTGAACTTCAACTCTCATTCCTTCGTTCAAAACCTAAGTCAAACAATTGGTAGCTAAGTAGTTATTCAATAACAATCAATCAATTCAATTAGGAATAATAAAAATAATCAAAAGGGATTATATTCAATTCCATATCATAAACACATCATACAAACCCTAAACAATGATGAAATTAGCTCATGGAAAATAAAGAAATCATCATAATCTTATTATAATTAAAAGAATTCATCAAATCAATTCTATCAATTCAATAATCCAAAAGAATTATAAATAAGAATTAAACCATGCTAATCAATCTGTTTAATCTGATTCAATCTCTTGAATCTTCACAAACGAATTCCCCAAGAGCAAAATTATAATCTAAGTGTTGGAATCTGAAACCTAGAATTGAGAAAATAGAAAATTGGAAAAGAAGATACTATCCCCAAAATTTCCCAAAATCAAGATGATTCTCTTTCTCTACACATCCCTATTTAAAACAACCTAACTTCTTCTTTTGTTTCTACTTTCCTAAAATAATTTAGAATTGAAAATCCTTCAAAATCTCGGATAATCTTCTAAATATGCTTAGAGATGATGCTATGGGGCGCTAGAGAAGGTAGCTAGGCGCTGGGGAGCTTGTGGCCTATAGGAGGCTCTCTGCAATAGGGCGCTGAAGGCTGCTGGCGAGGTGCTGGGGTTAGGCGCCTGCAAGAGACTTTCTGCAGCTGGGCGCTTCTAGGCACTAGCGAGGCGCTGCTTGGCGTTGGTGGACATTACTAGGCGCTGGCGAGCATTGCTGGGTGCTGGCGAGGTGTTGGCGGGCACTGTTAAGTGCTTCTAGGTGGGCAATTGGGCGCCGCTAGGCTTGCTTCTACACGATGGTATGCTGTGCAACGTGCAACATTTCGTCAAGTTTTCCTATTTAGCCCAAATATCTTCCATTTCTTCAATTATTATTGCAACTGAAAACAACTTAACATACACATTAAAAGCATCATAAAATCATAAAAATAAACTATAAATTAACAATTAAAAGAACCAAAAATAAGATAAAACCATGACAAAATAACTACCTCACAGTTAGAAATTTGCTTGTCCTCAAGCAATAATTATGGCATAAAATAAGAACTCAACAATCATCAAGCAATCTAAGTACTCATAAAGCAACAACCTTAGCAAAAACACTTCAAATGTATGCACAAATTTCCTCTTCTAAGAAATTAGTTATCTCTAAACAAAGCTAACATGATAGACCACACACTCAACTAAGCGTTTCTCTCAAGTTGCAAAGAATGATCTCTCAAAAACCAAAATTGAAGGTAAACTACCATAAACTTGCTTATTAATCTAAATCTCCACCACTAATTTAATTTAAGGCGTCAATCAAAAGGTCTTTCATTTGGTTGTAATGGGGCTTAGGGTAATGATAGGAAAAAGGGAAAAATAAGTTTATCATTGAGTTATTGAGCATTCAAAGACCAAATAATAACTTGAAACACCCAAAGACACACTATTTCCCAATTTCTTCAGAAACTCATTGCAAAATCTTTCCATATTCTATATATCCACACTTGCAATGTAATTCACATGTTCAAAAAATAATAGACTTCATTAAAAACTTTCTTCTTTTTTTTTTTTTTATTGGGATCCCTTTTTTTTTTTTTTTATTTAATTATTTATTTAATTATTTATTATTATTATTATTATTATTATTATTATTATTATTATTATTATTATTATTATTATTTTTGCAAAATGAAGTCTATAATATCATAATATACACAAGAATATGCTCCCCAAGGCAATATGTTCTCTCACCCTACACTTAAAAACTTTGCTTGACCTCAAGCAATATCAACACACTCAACTTTCAAGAAAATGATTTTCAAATGCTCAAAAACCTCAACGAGGGACAAAACAGATGAAAATTATAGTGAAAGGATAAGTTAAATTATGTGTTTCCAAAGGAAAGGTTAAGGCTCAAAGTGGCTCACTAAAGGAAATAAACATTCACAGTTGGCCATTTAAGCTAAAAGGTGAAACCTAATGCCTTAATCATTTTAATACCTGAATTAAAATTAACACATGGTCTCAAAAAGTATACCTAAGTAAGCTCTAGAGATGCACAATCAACATAGTACACATAATATTACAACAAAGAAAAAATATTTAGGCTCAAATATTCTCACCATGGTAAAGTAAAGTCTATCATGCTTTGCAATGAAATAAAGGCAAACCAAAACATTTTAAGATCATAACAAGTGCAAAACATTTCAAACATTCAAACTTGAGATTGCTAGCAAAACTTTCCTCAAATCACAAGACAATACATTTAATCCACCAATTATGCCATAACATCAACTCAAAAGACAAAACAACTTTCATAGATAGGACTAGGTAAAACACAAAATCAAAATTTAAAAACAGAATTTTAAAGACAATGATGGGCTGCCTCCCATCGAGCGTTTCTTTAACGTCGTCTTAGCTGGATGTTTTGGAAGACATTAAGGACCTTAAATTTCTTAAAATTTTCCACTCCCTCAAAATGTGGTTTAACTCTTTGACCATTAACTCTAAAAATTTTATCTCTACGAAAGTTAAATAAATCTACTACTTCAGAGGGATGTACCACATTCACAATAAAAGGACCACTCCTGTGGGGTTTAGATTTACCTGGTTCGTGACGCAACCACGAGTTATATAGTAATACTTTCATACCTGGTTCAAGGGACTTTTTGGCATGGCTTTTATTACGAAGAGGTTTGGCTTGTTCCTTGAACATTTGAGAGCTCACATACCTTTCTTCCTTGAACTCAACCAACTTAGACACATGCAACATTTTTTTATCATAAGATTCCTATAAGAAAACATCTTTGATAGTACAACTAAAAGATTCAATAGAGGAGCATTCCTCAATAAGTAATGTGGTAGGAACAGATAATTTATTAAAAATGAAAAATTCAACAGTTTGGCCCAAAATAGTCATAGTCAATTTTCCATTTTAACATCAATCAAAGTATTAGTAGTTGCTATAAAAGGTCTACCCAACAAGATATGCAATTCTGACCTATTAGACAACTCATCTCCTATATCCAACACCACAAAATTAACAGGCACTATCAATCCTCCTACTTGCACTGGCACATCTTCTATAATCCCTGTAGGAAATCTCAATGACTTATCAACTAATTGCAAGCTCATTTTGGAGGTTTCAGCTCTCCTAAATTCAATTACTTAAATAAGGCATATGGCATCAAATTAATACTAGCACCTAAATCTAACATACCTTTAGCCTTTTCACCACTGTCCATACTAAAGTCAATGACAAAACTACCAAAATTCTTAGCTTTCGGAGGAAATTTTTTCTGGAGTACTGCATTAATCACCTCAGACACTACTACTTTCTCCTCCATCTCTAGCCTCCTTTTCTTAGAATTTAGTTCCTTAAAAAATTTTCTATACACAGGCATATTCTTAATCACATCAAGCAAGAGCAAATTGATACTTACCTTGGATAGCATTGTGAAAAGATCATCAAATTGTTTGTCTTGCTTACCATTTTTTAAGCGGCCTAGAAATGGAATATGAGGTCGGTAAGGATTGTTTGCTTTTTGTAACTTAAATGGGGAGGGTGTCTCCATCTCTTTCTCTTTCTCCACTGCATAGTTAGAAAATTCACCGACATTATCATTTATTGGCTTAACACTCCAAAGAACCAAGATAGACTTGGCTTGCTCCGATTGGCTAAGAAGTTTCCTTTTTTTATTTGATTGCACATGGCTTGCAATTTGACCAACTTGAATCTCTACGTTTCACACTGCTGCTTCCAAAGAGTCAAATCTTCTGTTATTAGCCTCCTGAATTTTAGTGCTAGCTTGAATGAAAGCATTCAAGCTATCCTCCAAAGATGGCTTCTTTTGCTGTTGTTGGTTTGATGATTCTCCTTAGAATGGTTGGCCTCTTTGCAACATTTGAAATTGAGGCCGCTGCTACTATTGGTTGTTGTTTTTTCAGGAAAAGTTTGGATGGTTTTTCCAACCTTGGTTATAGGTGTTGGAAAAGGGGTCATTTCTCTCCCTAAGTTGGAAACCATCCAAGGTTTGCACTTGCTCATAATCACCTGCAAAAGAATCAAAACTCGAAGGGCAAACATTAGCACCATGACCAACAATACCACAAACACCACATACCTCTTATTATTGAACTGTTGTATTTCCCTTCATGGTAAGGAGCTTGACTTCTCTAGTAAGCTCAGTTATTTGCATAGCCACATCTTTCCCCAGAGCTCCTTCTTCAAATCCAACTCTTCTCCCTCTCACACTTTTTTGTTGAGAGTTAGCACTAAGCATCTTAAAAGGTTCATAAGTTTCCTCAGCAGTGATCTCTCCCATTGCCCCTCCAATTGTATTGTCAACTATGCTTTGGCTATGGAATGTGAGCCCATCATAAAAGAACTGGTTAAGCAATTGCAATGGATAGTGATGGTGTGGGCATTGAATTTGCAACATCTTGAAGCTTTGCCATGCTTCATGAAAAGGCTCTCCTTTCATTTGTGTGAAGGTTGCAATCTTTGATCTCAAATCAGCTGTCTTTTGGTGAGAGTAGAACTTCCCTATGAATTTATTGTACACCTCCTCCTAAGTAGTCAATGAATCAGGAGTAAGTGTCATCAACCAAGATTTAGCTCTGTCCTGCAAGGTATAAGGAAAGCATCTCATCTGCAACTGATCTTTAGTTAGACCTTGTAGAGGAAAGGTCTGTATGGTGGAGTAGAAATCCCTAATGAAATTAAGGGGGTCTTCATTTGGCACTCTATAAAAGGACAGGAGCATGCTATAATGTATGTTTTTCAGTTCATAATTCCGGGCAGCCGCATTGAGTCTAATGCATGATGTTGCAGTGCCTATGATTGGCCTAGCATAATCCTTCATGGGTCTCCTTTCCTGTGCCATGATGTATGGTTGTTCTTCTTGGTCTTCTACCTTTGGATTTTCAGGATCTATTGGATCAACTTGGTCCTTGTTTAGCTCTAGTCTTCTTTTTTCTCCACCTAACCTGTGCACATTATCAACAAAAGGGACAATCTCTACTTCCTGAGATCTTCTCCCTTGCATAAAAATCTCAAAAAACAAATGTAAATAAAAACTAAAAATAAATATATTCACAATGAAACAAACAAATTCGCCTTGTAATTCCCCGGTAACGGCGCCAAAAACTTATTTTCCTAAAAATAAATTGTCCAAAAGCAACCCGCAAGTATATGGGGAAATTGTAGTATATTAAAAGCACCCAAGGTCGTATCTCTCAAGGAATTACAAAAGAAAATATTTGTCCCAATTTAAAGAAAATTAAATGAAAAGAATTTGAATAATTTGATTTTAAAAAAATAATTGCAAAGCAGGAAATTAAAAGTAAATGTGGATTAAAATGCAATAGGTTTAAATGTAATGAATGAAGGATGCCTAAGGTTTGTATTTAGTTTATCAATCCTATATGTTCATGAATATACCCAATTGATTATTCTAAAGCCTTAGTTTCTAACAATTCAAAGAATACAAATCAATCTATTAGCAATCACATTCATAGAAATCATTCTGTCAAATCATATATCAAAAACTAAAACCTAATCTTAAAACTTATATTTCTAATTTGTTTTAAGATCCTAAAGGAATAAAATCTGGAATTGAACTTCAACTCTCATTCTTTCATTCAAAACCCAAATCAAATAATTAGTAGCTAAGCAATTATTCAATAACAATTAATCAATTCAATTAAGAATAATCAAAATAATCAAAAGGGATTATATTCAATTCCATATCATAAACACATCATACAAACCCTAGACAAGGATGAAATTAGCTAATGAAAAATAAAGAAATCATCATAATCAAAAGAATTCATCAAATCAATTCTATCAATTCAATAATCCAAAAGAATTATAAATAAGAATTAAACCAGACTAATCAATCCATTTAATTTGATTCAATCTCTTGAATCTTCACAAACGAATTCCCTAAGAACAAAATTATAATCTGAGTGTTAAAATCTAAAAACTAGAATTGAGAAAGCAGAAAATTGGAAGAGAAGATACTATCCCAAAAATTCCCCAAAATCAAGATGATTCTCTTCCTCCGGAAATCCCTATTTAAAACAACCAAATTTCTTCTTTTGTTTCTACTTTCCTAAAATAACTTAGGGTTGAAAATTCTACAAAATCTTGGATAATCTTCCAAATTTGCTTAGAGGTGATGCTGCGGGGCACTGGAGAGTTGGTGCCCTATAGGAGGCTCTCTGCAGCGGGGTGTTGGAGGCTGCTGGCAAGGTGCTGGGGCTGGGCACCTGCAGGAGGCTTTCTGCAACTGGGTGCTACTAGGTGTTGGAGAGGCACTGCTAGGCACTAATGAGGCATTGGCGGGCGCTACTGGATGCCGGCGAGGCACTGCTGGGCGGGCAGCTGAGCGCCGCTGGGCTTGTTGCAGCACAATGGTATGCTGTCCAGCGTGCAATGT
The DNA here is from genome assembly GCA_947687605.1 of Reutealis trisperma. Taxonomy (NCBI): domain Eukaryota; kingdom Viridiplantae; phylum Streptophyta; class Magnoliopsida; order Malpighiales; family Euphorbiaceae; genus Reutealis; species Reutealis trisperma. The sequence continues at coordinate 444,616 of CANTUT010000753.1, forward strand.
TTCGACGAGTTTTCCAATTTAGCCCAAATGTTTTCCATTTTTTCAATTATTATTGCAACTGAAAGCAACTTAACAAACACAGTAAAAGCATCATAAAATCATAAAAATAAATTGTAAACTAACAATTAAAAGAACCAAAAATAAGATAAAACTATGACAGAACAAGTGTATTTTACAAAAATACAATTAAAGAAACAAGCACTTGTATACAAATAAAAAGAAATTACTTTTTACAAGCACTTGTATACAAATAAAAAAAATTACTTTTTATTCTATGCAGCATAGACTCTACTTTATAAAACTTCTAAATCTGTTAATATTTCAAATCTAAAACTATGAGTGGCAATGGGGGTAGGGGGGCTAGATTTCTCCCTTCCCATCTCCAACGTTGCCTAATTCGCTGAGGAGAAAAATAATTAGTCCTCATCCTTGATCTAACCTGATGCACCTACTTTTTTTTTTTTAAAAGAAATTATTATATTATTTTTTCTTATTTTAGATTGTAAGTCATTATACATAATAACAAACTTAAAAGTTTAGATTTTTTTTTTCTTTTGATAAATACATGCCAGTATATAATATTTCTTAAATAAAAATAATAATATTAATCAATCAATACATTTTTTTTGGGTCAAAAGATAGGATGATTTTCATAAATAAAACTAAAGATAGTTGTTACAAATATTGCTACTATCACAGCCATTCACATTGAGCAACGAGCATTAACATCATAACAAAAAGCTAAATCTAAAAGGACTCTTCTAACTAACAAATAAGCCAACACATTCATTTCTTGATATACAAAACAAAAGAAATCTAGCAATGTATGTATGTTTCAATTAAAAAATAAAATATTCAAACTATTTGTTAAAAAAAACCAATATACCAATATAAATGTATATAAAATTAAAAGCAAATTATCTATCATTCTTAAAGTCAAAATAAATCGGATGATGAGAAGTACCAACATTTCCATATGGTTACAGACATATACACCATTAAAATCTCAATAATGCCATCAAATATCCATCATTAATCTATAAGGGTTCCCGTATATACGTAAAATATTTAACTTTTACCCAAGTATCTTAAAAATATATATAGTTTATTTTAAAATAAAATCATATAAATTTTCAAGCATTTTAATTTGAATACTTTCACCATCTAAATAAATTTCATCATATATGGTGACTTAACCATCTAAATGTAATGCATCTCCATCTAAAAGGTCACATAACACATGCATAATAGTGTGTAAAAATAATATGAAGAGAAGAAGTAAATAAAAAGAAAAACAAAAGATAAAAAAAATAGTATTACCTTTGTTTTTAGCAACTCAAACCCAACTTCTAGCATACATTGATGCCTTTAATATATATGAATGAAGCCTACTATGATGTGGACTTAATATCCTACTATTAGTACTGAAAACAGATTTAGAAGCAACTATAGACGCATGAATGTCTAATATATCTCTAGCAATAACTTGAAGTATAAGATATTTGATTCCGTTCATCTTCCACCATACTAAGATATCAAAATTTTCATATTTTGGTAAGACTTCTTCTTCTATATAATTATCTAATTTCATTTTAACATATGATGTTCTATCTTTTTTTTTTTTTTCGCTTGCACAAACAAATTATAATTTGATAGTTTGTCTTTACATCCATTAGAATGGGTAACATCCACTCTTACTGAATTGTTCCACCACCTCCAAAATTGAGTGTTAGATGGTAATCATTTACTAAATTATAACAAAGTTGACATATATTTTGAACTTGGACTAAAAAATCACTCCTATAAACTTTAGAAAAATAGTACTCAAGTAACACTATCTTATATCTTGAATTTAACAAAATAGTTACCCCAATATCTCATCAATGACTCTAATATTTTTCAAATTTTACTAACATAATGGCTACCTTTTAGTGATAATCTCACTTTTATAAGTAATCCAATTAGACAATTATAGCCGAATCTCAAAAATGTTAAGGAAATGCATATTAGCAATAGCTTAGATCTTGAAAAATAGTTCCAATCTCCCACAAATTTCCCTTGCAAATTCCCAGACCATCACAAGGTAAAATCTTATGGTAAGACTCACATTGTTTTATCACTAAAAAAACATCTTTGTGCAAAATGGTAGTTTGGAGATGTTATTTTAATTGTTAAAAAATATCTTTGTACAAAATGACAATTTGGAATATCATAAATATGCAATTCCATCTAATTGGACAGTTAAGACCTAACTTTTTAGTTGCTAGAAATCACAATTGTCGTGTTCCTTCCTCAAAATTTTCAAGTCTTTTAGAAGCTGTGATTCCAATAAATCACATTTTCATAAATATTTTCAATCCCATTCTTGATAATATTTAATCCATCTTTAACAATTAAGTTCAATATATGCGCACAAGATTGCATATGTATCAAACAACCAGATTTTATCAGTTTATTTCTATCTAATTTATCTTTAATTATACCAAAGCATCATTTGTGGAGCAATTATCTACTATAATAGTAGATAATTTTGTATACACACTCTAGTCAATCAAACAATCCAACGTGGTCTTTGATTTGTATGTGGAGAAGGCACGTATATAAACCTAAGACAATTAAAAGAAAAGTAATATACATATTAGTTATCTAACACTTTTTTATGAGAAATTATCTAATACTATGTATGGTAAAATAATATACCATATCAATAATATATATATCAATTATCTAACACTTTCTAGGTGATCTAAATTGATATAACTAATATCTTTTATAATTAATCTCTATTTTTTGTTCTTTAAATGGTGATTAGTACTAATATATTATAAATAATTTTTTATTTCTAAAAAAGAGTACTTATGTCAATCACCATTCTAAAAACCAAAAAATATTATTTAATTAATATTTCAAATAAAATTTATATAAAGTAATGAGTTAACAAATTACCTTAATATATGGCTTTGCATTATCCAACAACTATCAATAAAATAGACAGTAATAGCCATAAACTATCTTTTTTGGTTACTTAATGTCCACATGTCAGTTGTTATAACCACTTTAATTTCATTTTGTTTTAAGAGCTTCATTGTCTTTCCTCTCTTGTAATAAAAAATCTCTAATACGTCACTCTTCAGAATGTTTCTTGAAGGAACCTTAAATAAAGTTGAAGAGTCATTGAGTACCTTCTAAATCCAAAATGCTCCATATAACAAGATGATATTCATAGGTAATAATTATGGTTGCAAGCTCTCACCTCACCATGTCTTGATCAAATGAATAAGGACTCATTTCCTTCTTTTCAAGGTTATTCATTAATACATTTTGCCTTATGTCAAATTGATTGTGCTTTGGGCAACACTTGAAGTGATCATGTAGATGTTTTGTTTTATTTTTTGAAGCCCTACCAAGCAATTTATGACAATAATTACATTAAGTTGGCTACTCTTTTGACCATTTTCTTCTCAAAATGTGACTACACAACACTTTTAAGCCTTCCTTTTCTCCATAAGATCACTTTTTATACCTTCTAAATTGGCTTGCTGCAAAGGTGAGATAGTTCTAGTTTGAGCAGATAAATTAGAATATAAATCATCACCTTCTGTGTTTTGTGAAGAATTCTAAACTCCTATAGGTGGGCTTGAATTATTTTTGATGTTTGTAGACATGGTGAACTATCTCTTATTGATATATCAACAGAAGGAAACAAAAAAAAAAAAATTAATATGTTTCCAATTTTGTTAAAAAAAGAAAATGAGATCACTAAAAAATTTATAGAATTTTAGTAATTCAATACATATATAATCAACACATATTTGTGTCCATAACAAATACTAAATTATTTCATATTAGTACACAAAGATATTTATGTAAAAATCAATAATCAAAAGAAAGAATTATATTATTTAAAATTATTTTGGTAAATGAATTAATCAATTCAAAATATAGAAAAAACAAATCAAAAAATACAAGGTATTAAAAAAATAACAAAATAACATGATTTGTAACATTCTTATATATTGCTTACCTAAAAGAACTATCTATTATACATAGTTGTTATTTTATTTATTGCCTAAAATTACAAGCAAGTGTTGTAATTTAAGATTTTAAAAAATCAAAAACTAATACATATGCATGCCTCATCCCATCCCTACTAAAGAGTATTTTGGGTTTCCCTGAAATGTGAACCGACCCCAGTCAAAAGTCAAAAAACTACCCTGATTAGGGCATGTTCAAGGCAGGAACTTATAGTTCTAGGGTCAAATTTTCATCCTTATTCAAAACCCTATCCAACTAGGGCAAGGCCTAAAGAAACATTCAAAGCATTTTCCTAATAGGAAGTCAAAGAATCTGGCACAAAAGCAAGTTAATGCAAAACATGTTCTCGAATTCTTAACTGCAAAAAAAGCATTAGAGGAAGTGCTTATGTATGTGGTATAGAGTGCCTACAATATACACATTTATAGTTAGAATATACACATTTATAGTTAGACTATCTTATGCTAACTTAGTCAAATATGATGCCTAGTTTTGCATTAATTATGATGGTTTCAAATTTGATTGAAGTGAATTTAAGCTTCCTGATAAGCATCAGCTCGGTTAGCTTGAACCTACTCTACATGGGTCTTAATGTTGAAAAGGAAAAAAGAAAAAAGGAAAAATGGCCAATAAAAATACATACAAATGCATGGATTATTCCTTCAATTAATGTTTCCATTGAGATCTAATTTGCAATCTATATTTTAAAAATTTGATCATACCTCACAGTAGCGACTGTATAGTAATATTTTCCTTCATCATAGTTTACGTTCTTGATGCCGCTTGTATTTGATAAATCTCTTTGGTTTATTTGGTGTGGAATTCATAAATCTAAAAGTTGAACCTAAGTATTGATATTTAAAGCGATGTGAATTGAATGATAGTGTTTTATGATTATTCTGATTATTCTTGACTTATGAGACCATACTCTAAGAGATGCATGTATGCTAATGTTGCTCATTTAAAGACCTAAATATTGTAAAATAAACGAGAAGATAGGAGGCCTATATATGCAATAAGTATGTGGCATGATTTCATATGTGATTTTGCAATGGTGGAATTGTAAGCTTAGTAAATTTTAGGCAATCAATGCTTCTTTCCTAATAATAATAATTCCAAAAATTTCTTTTAGTTTTCATAGTTCATCATGATAGACATGACAACAAGGTGAAGTGATGGGTAGTCTAGTTACACATCTTAAACTGTAATACCCCAAGCTTATATATGTTCCTATAAGCCATGTGAAAGAGTATTGTGATTATGCTTTGAATTATAGATCTAAGACTTGTATTTTTATGTTTTTATAACCATCAGATAAGTAAAAGTAATGACCATTACTTTTGAGTAATGCTCGTTACTTATGTGTTCGTAAGATGGGATAGCTATTAGATGATTTTCACAGCAATGAATTTTGATTCATGGTGGTGAACAATCTAGCAAAGGAAATTTTCACCACGGTGAATTCACAATAGTAAATAATATAAAGAAAGTAGACATGAACAGTGCATAGTAATGGTCGTTACTTTTGTCAGGGCAGAATTGTCAGCTCATTAATTGAGCCTAAAACATTCATTTATGATATTTGCAGCCTCAATCAACATAGAGGAGATAGAAATGCACTTTACCCACCTTTCATAAATGATTTAAACTATAGTTATTGCATCTTAGTCATTGCCCAAGAAATCTTAGGTTGAAGATTTGAAATGTTTTCTTTGAGTTTGAAGTTCCATTGTTAAGGTAAAAGAAAATTGTAAGGTTTCATCTCTTTTCCTTATAGGAATCTAGTATAGAGTCAAGGTTAGCATGATTCATTGGTATTTAAGTTATGAATATGTATTTATTGATTTATAATTATTTGCATGGTTTTCTATAGATTCTTATATAGACCAAAGAGGAGATGATGACGGTATACATGACCACCTTTTCTAGATGATGTAAAGATAGATTGTAAGCTGTTTTGGATATCCTTTTGTTAAGGCGAGTGATAATTATACTATTATGTTTGTGATTTGAACCATGTGGCATAAATCCTTATTTTCTTCATGAACTCCAAACGATTATTAATAAATGTTCTATATCTTTTCTTATGATATTTAAAATTCCACTGTATCCATGAATCAAATATTGATTATCCTATAACAATGAATTAACCTCTTAGAAACCTATGCTTATTGATACCTATTGATGACCTATGATTTGTTGTTGATTAATGTACAATCTAAGTAACCTAAAGCAGAAATCCTCTATATGATGTGGGGCAAAACATCAGACATTATGCACAATGCACCTATATATATATATATATATGGTAATTTATCCAAGCCCTAGTTAGGAAGGTTACAGTGTCTTAGCCATGAGATCTAATGAATCTTGCATAGTGACATTGTGGTGCGCTCTAAAAGATGAGTCTCTACCTCTATTGTTTATTGTGACCATGTCATGTGCCTCAGCTCTCAAGTATGCCAAACAACATAATTCTTATTAATATAAATATTATTGATTGAAATTTTATTTCAAATATTATTTAATAAATTTGTTAATTAATATTTACTTAATTAATTTATTTTATTTAGATATATTTTTTATTTATCATGATTTTTAATAGGTAATAATAATTATAATATATTGTATATAATATTTGTTATATATTTAATTTAATTACAATTCTATCCTGGATGAACCTTTGACCCTTAACCCTCTGCCTTCACCAATTTTAAGACAAGGCCAGATTTGAAAACCTTGATATTGCTGTATTTTCTATTTAGATTGATATTGTTTCCTATTTTTTAGATATAACATTCCATTTAATTCCCAATTCTTTAGGCTTAAATATAACTATTTTTATTCCTCCTTTTTAGGCATATTGCCATGTATATATTTGATGTACACCTATCAATGAAAGATGGTTTTTTGCTTTATTTTTCCCAATTATGTTTTTGCTCATGGTATCAAAGCTTATACAAACAGATTAAATTCTAAAAATAAATCAAACTTTACCTTGCCAACAATGATATGGCAAATCTTCAAGAAAAGTCAGAAATATTGCAAACTCATCAACAAAGGGAGAGATCGTGATGCAAAACTAGGAGAATTCATCATACATCATTCATCCCTCATATCATATCATTTAGGATTGGTGTTTATCACCACACCTTTCACTAGAGAAAACTTTGCATAATGGAAGAGCTCTATACAAATAACCTTATACAAAAATATCAAGGGCGGATTTATTGACCGAAGTTTACCATTACTAAATTCAAACTCATCTGATTTTCACTGGTAGAAAAAGAATGCGCTATAGTGAAAGCTTTGATAAGAAATTCTCTAACTAATAACATACAAGAGAGTGTGGTGTATACTAAAATAATGCATGAGATATGGAATGAACTTTGCAAAAGATATGGATACAGTAATGCATCCTGTATGTATAAAATCAAAAAGGAATTCTTGAATCTTAGTTCACCAAGTTCAAAAATTTATGGTACGAGCCATAAATTTGTGATCCCTTACGACATTATAGATGTGAAGTAGTGAAAAGCCATAGAAAAGCTGACAGGGAGAAAAGGCTCAAGTTTTTACTAGGTTTGACCAACAATCTTAATCGTTTGACTTTGAGATTTCAATTGTTATTAATGGAGTCAACACCATCACTTAGCAAAATTTTTTCATTAGCACTACAAAAGGAATAATAATACTCTATGCAAAATAATGGACATCAGTCATCAACTCTAAAGGGGACAACCTTTGCAATGAAATCTAATTATGGTGAAGTATAGAGGAGCTGTTAAAACAAAAGCCAAAATTTAGGAAATTAATCCAAAAGGAAGTGTGAGGATTGTGGCAAAAATGGACATCTTAAAGAAGAATGGTTTGATATCATAAGGTATCAATCTAATTAGAAAAATAGTTAATAGAATCATGGGAATAATGGGTGTAATGGAAGAGGTAATTCAGGACGATAAGGTTATAGCAACATTACAACTTCTGAACATTGATTGTCCACTCTTGGTGAACAACAATGGCATGAACCAAGGCTAGGTAGTTATGAGTCTAATAATGTGCAACAAGTTCAACAAGCTCTTGGATTAACAACAAGTCAATGCTTAAAATTATTGGCTTTTCTTACACCTAAAAAAAATGGTAACAAGAGGCTAGTAAACTTTATAGGTAAATTTACTTTACTTAATGATCCTTGGATCATTGATAGTGGCGCTTCTGATCACATGGTTGGAAATGAAATGATACTTGATAACAATGAGCATGTTCCACTCACCCAAATATAAAAATACCTAATGGCTCTTCTCTTTCAATGTCTCATGTTGGCATGGTTTTAAATGTAGTTTTGCATGAGATTTTAAGTAATCCAACATGTTATTTGGAAAGTACACACGTTTTAATGGAAATTTATTTTGAATAGATCCTAAATTACTTGATACACACTGATACTGTCATTATTAAATAATACGAATGTGACGTATCAATTAAGAAAATTATTATTATTAAATTTTTGAAGTTTTTTGTTTCATTAATATGAATTATGAATGTATTGTCCAAAAAGACTATTATTTCACTTTTTAATTTTTTCTATTTTATTAATGTAAATTATTGGTATATTATTTTTACATTTTTTATATAAGAGTTTTCCTTCTTTTTTTTTTAAATATATTTAGAACACTATTTGATAGCCTTTACAAAATGAGTTTAATAAAGGGTAAAACAATCAAAATCTCTACAATACTTTTTTAAGTGGTGATCAGTTATTCTTATGGTCTATTTATTTTTTAATATTGTCTCATTCATCTTAGATAACTTGATTTTTTACCTCATAAATTGATAAAATAAGCTTGATTTATCAAAAAAATTTATATTTTTTTAAGTCAAGACAGTATTTATTAGAAATTTATGTAACTTAATTATTGTTATTATGTATTATTCATAAATATATTATGTAATTTTAGTTTTTATAGTCTAAATTATACTTAATTAAGCATCTATTAATTTAGCGTATTACATTTTAGATGTTACAATATATTTCTTGTTGATTTGGATTAATTTGCTAATTATTTTTAAAAATTTGTGATAGGGGTGACCGATTCAATGCAATTCAGCTTGATTCATTCTAATTCCATTATAGTGATTCCAATACTGATATGATGCGTAAAATGTTATTTAAAACCCTGCATATTAGTAACATACATGTTACACTAAACATTGAATTAAATAAACTATTTGTGTGCTTGGCTTCAAATTCAACCTTATCTTAATTTCCAAATTCACTAAAGACCTCAATTGTTCAATAACTTTCTTTCCTAATTCTATTTTTTCCAAGACCTATGTAAGAAGAAGCTTGATCAATCATAGATCTTTGAATGCTTGATTGGCTAGATTCTTTATGTGGACCTTAGATGAGCTCAAAGATTCAATTAGCCTGCAAAGATGAGACAAGCAACATGAAAGAGTCAAGCCAAAATCTCCGACGCATAAGTTAGCGATGGAGATCTTTGAGGTTGTGGGGAAGATTAGTTCCTCCTTATAAGCAATATATTTAGTGAAAGAAAGGGATGAAAATATGCAAAAGTAACTACCTTTAATGGTAAGGGTACCTCACCTTTTATACTATATTGTGTTGCAGTTTGTAGAGGAAAGGATACATAGATCCTAGGAATGATGATGTATACTTCTTAGCAAGTTATGGAGTGAGCCTCCATTGTCAGGGAAAATTAGTGCTTGTGCTTAATTTTATACCTTTATGATTAGTCGCAGCTTGATATTTACTAAAATTAGTGTGCTACGCAAAGTTAGTATGGCAGTCCCACTAGCTGATTAGTGCCCCTTAAGGGGTATGGGGTCAAGGGGTAGCGCCCTATTGAAATAATGAATTTTCTCAAATTTGCACCTCTATATGATTGGCACTCAATTATGAATTCATAGAATCAAATCAGGCTCAAATCGGATCATAAATGGGCAAATATGGGCCAAAACAGGATGGAATTGGGTCAAACCAGTAAGAAATCAAACTAGGTAAAAAACCAGACCGGGTGGCATAAATTGAGTGACATTGGGCTAGGTGGGATCCATAGCATGCCACCATGCCAGCCACCATGCCACCACTGCCGCCTAGTTAGCTGGCATGCCCCCGGTGTTGTGGATCTGGCAGACATGCCGCCGCTCTAGCCAACATGTAGTCCATGATGTTGGGCCCTCTAATTTTTTTTGTTCTATCCCTCAGACTTTTTTCTATAAATACGGGTCCACCCTAATGATTTAACATGGTTTTTTAAACTCAAAAGTCCTTAATTTCTCTCAATTCTGAAGCCAAAACTTTGTTTTTCTCAAAAAATAAGATTCTTTTTCATAAATCTTCCCCTTTTCTTTACTAAAATTCTTTCAAAAAAAATTTTAAATTTATTTTAATTTTTTCAATTATTATTTTTTGTTATTTTCTTCTCTAATATTTTTTTGTAAGATTCAACCTTAGGAGACTCTGATCCTCATATCTAGTGAAGCTAGTCCTATTCATACTAAGGAAAAGAAGATCAAAGGTATAATCCATTCTTCTCTTTCTTTTTGAGATTCTAAAATATGATATAGTAATCTCTATCTTTTATCTTTCTTTAGGATCTAAACTAGACAAGATCTATCATTCTGTTAATTAAAATCTGAATTAATTAACAAATCTCCATATTAAAATCAACCAAAACATGATAAATAAGACTGAAACATAAAACCCTCCTTCGCAAGAAGGAAGAACTGCATGGGGTTTGATTCTCATTCAAAGGGATACACAGACACGCCACTCTAAAGCATCAACTCCGTTAAAACCAATAACTTTCTTCCTCATATCACCTTCTTCACATAGAATAGGTAAAATCATTTTTCTCTAATGAAATTGGCTTTTTTCTTTCTTTTATTATGTTATTCCTTTTATTTTGTTATGCTTCTTCTTTGTTTATATATCTTGTTTCTCTTTTATAATTTATTTTAGTTAGTTGGGGAATGTGTGATTTTCGTAGAACCCATAAGGGTTAGAGTAAAGTTTTCCTCGATTTTAATCTTTCTTTGCTTATAATAATCTAAGTAGATTTATTTTCCTTTTCTTTTATTACCATTATTGTTTATTTTCTATATAATGCATTGCACGACTTCTATTTGTCTCATAAACCATATTACAATTGATCACACATGCATGAAAAAATCTCTTTTTATCTTAAAAGCTATTTTGCAATTCTAAGCCAAACTAAGAAAACAAGCTTCCTCAAGTTGTTTGTTACCAAAACCTAGTCCCTTGAGCCCTTTTTGGAAATTCATGGATTACTACTTTTCCTTTGGGCAAATTAATATAATCTTAGAGTCAAAATTGGGGTTTTCTTTAATTTTTCCAAAATAAGATAAAATTAAAGTGGTGACTCACTTTTTGCAATTATAACTTTCAAATGCCAATTTCTGAAATCATAATGAATTCCAATCATGATGCTTTTCCCAAAAGTAGTAGTGCTCAAGCAAGGTTTCACAGTCAGCGACTCCCCTGGAGACTCCAAAATCTTTTTTCTAAATAAAAGATAAAAGTGGATTACTTTTGGTAAAACAAAAAGTTTGGCTTTTTAATGCAAAATAGTTTCTTCATTACTACATTGGGCTTCTTGTCCAAATAAGGGCTAGTTACTTAGGAAACCAAAGAATAGAAAGTAATATCGAAGGGGCAACATTTCTTAGGTCTGCTCGTTGATTGTGAAATCGTCCAGCCCATGATATATCCTTTAATCCTTTTAGAGGTGTAACTGTAAGACCTCGCCTGAACGTCTCTCCCTCGCTTGGAAAATTGCCTTAAGGAAAGGCAAGCAATTTTTAAGAAGGTTATGGAACGAATTTCAATGCTCACAATTGGAGCAACTATCCCCCAAAAAATTGATTCGTGATTTTGAAAAATAATTTCAGGAGTCGCACCCTAATTTAATTTTAAATGAAAAAATTAAGGAAAAACCCAATTTATGTCTCCAATTCATTAATTTTGCAATTAATTTACCCAATGATAGAAATCACTAGTTTTCAAACTAAGTTGAGTTCAGAGATTAGATTTTTATTTAAATAATCTAAATTTGGCTCTTAAGTTTAATTTGACTTAGAAAAAATTGATTTCATGGATAATTTTAAATAAAATGCATAAATATGGCATATTATAAATGCATGGTACATGGGGATTGTTAAAATAATTAAAATAAACATTCATAAATTTTTAGGGAAACCACATAACCACTTCTTAATTCCAATTAAGACAATTACATTAATAAAAAATTGGGATGTCTTCTCTAACTCTTATGGGATCACATATTTCCTTACAAATATCATTTATAAAGTAATTAATTACATGTGGAAAATTGAAAATAAATTTAATTTGAAAAATTGAATTTGAAGTTTGGATTTAAATTCCAATTATGCTTACATACCCAATTGAATGAGGATCAAAATCTATGTAGTTCAATCCATAATTAAGTGGAGAGGTCTACATATTGATTAAATTAATTTTGGTTTAAGGGATGCGTTGATGAAAAATGCTTTGGATTTTAGTAGACAGGATGGAAAAAGTATTTTGCAATATCGAAATTCTGTTTTATCATGACCAGACCGTTGGATTGATTAAGGATTTAAAAAAATAATTAGTGGGTGGATTAATTAATTAAAATAGTGGATGGATAAAAAATATTTTAATCTAAAAAAAGAAAATTAATTAATTAATTAAAAAGATTAATTAATTAATTAACTTTTGAGTGATTAAAAAGATTTTAGTTAATCAAAAGGATTAACTAACTTGGTTTGAGTGAAGAAATTAATTAATTAAAATGATTAATTAATTAATTAAGAAGAAGAAAAATTGATAAATAGCAATCAATATCAATTTTTTTGGAGTAAAGAAAAATGAGAAATGGAGGACCTATTCATAGGCAAATAGAGTTTAGAGTAGTTTAAGAAGTGAAAATGTGAAAAAACAATGAAGGGTAGGGCTAAAAAGGATTGGAAAATGGGTTGGAGATGGATAATTTAGACATTTTAATGTAGGAAAAGGTACAATAGATGTAGATCCACGTAGAGGGGGTGCAGATCTGCACCAGTATCTATGTAGATCCATGTCAGACTAGCGTGGCTACTGCACCACTAAGGCTTGGATCCTCATAGATAATGTCGCGGATCCATGTCAGATTGACATGGCTCCACATGGAACAGGCCTAGCCTGTATTTGGAGAATTTTTGGTCAATTTTTTGAGGTTTTGGGTCAATTTTTGAGAATTTCAAGTCAGTTTTGAGAGTTATAGTATTCAAAAATCTTATTGTTCAATGTCGATAGGCACAAAATTAATTTTAGAATAGCTGAGCTGTCAATCTGATAAAAAATTTGGTCAATTTTAGAAAATTATTCTCTGATACAGAAGGTCCGCTCAGGGTAGAAAAAGTGTCAGATTATGCAAAAAATATTCTGGTCAGTTCTAGTAAGTTCAGAATTAATTTTAGAGGTACTAAAATAAGGGTTCATAGCTACCTCCTTATCAAAGCTGTCTATTAGTTAGACAGTTTTGATGAGCGTAAACATGGGACTTTGGTAGGTATGAATTTAGAAAATGATTCTGATTGTAATGAGGTGTTTTGGTAATTTTTGGAACTTGATTTAGCCATTTTTGGGAGACTAGTGAATTTTTTTCTGATATAGAAATTGCATTTTGGTAAGGAAAAGGGTGAAGAAGGTGTCTATGGATAGGTTAAAAAAAAAAAATCTCATGAGCACATAGAAACTTTTAGATTTAGATTTAAAATTGAAATGGGCTAAGAAATACATTTTTATATAATAAAATAATTATAGGGCACTTTTACTATGCGCTATTTTATTCTTATATACCCTAAAACTCTATAAATACCCTCACTTACATATTTGCTCCACACCATTTCACTCCTCAAGCTCACACTAGCGTGAGCTCTCTCTCTTTTCCTCTCTCTTTTTTTCAGCTCCCTTTTTTCTTCTTTCTTTTTTCTTTTTTTTTTTTAATAATGGTAACCTAAAAAGTAATAAAAACACATTTTTTTTAGCTCCTTTTTTCTTTTCTTTTTTATTATTTTTTTTAATAATAGTAACATAAAAAGTAATAAAAACACTTTTTTTTAGCTCCTTTTTTATTTTTTATTTTTGATTATTATAGTTATCTATTTGCTTCTCATTATGTTTGTCAGATTTAGCATTCTTATAGTGATGGCTTCAGGATCTTTCCATGGATCTTCGTCCTCTCGCCGTGCCGCTCCCTCTCCCTCAAGTGGATCTCATAGGCACTCGTACGAGGCGCTAAAGGACAACTCCAACCCTTCACTTCTCTTGCAAGATCTTGAGAGACATGCCTCTTACAGCAGTCATTTGGCAATTAGTATCTCATGATGATCCCTTTTAGTTCTACCTTTTCTTATGAATCTTAGATTGTCTGTGTGTTCTGAGTGCGATTTTCATTCCTCTTTTTTTTTTTTTTTATTTACATGCATACATGTATTTTGGTTCATTGCATGCTTCAACCATTAAGAACAAGGGCAAAAGGAGTAACTTAGAGGCAGTGATTAGGTCCATCCCTTAAGAAAATGTTGCCAGAAGTTTATTAAAGCTTATTGGGTTCATCGACTTGCTAGGGGTGAGGACTTCTGGTCCTGTCAATATGAATCTACTCAAAGTCTTGGCCGAGAGATGGTGAGATACCATTAACACTTTCCATTTTATGTACAAGGAGCTTATTTGTACTTCGTTTAACCTGTACAAGATCTCAGGGATTGAATTTAGGACCCAGCCCCTAGATGTGTACAATGATTGGAGGCAGGGTTTCTCTCCTATTGAGACCTAAGCCCTGCTCGGCTTTGACCCTCTCAGAAATAGTAATAGGGTTAAGCATTCTGTACTAAATGATAACTTGAGATTGATGGAGGCTGCAAGAGATCTAATTTCTGATGAGGCCTTGGCTCAACTATGTTTGTTGGTGATAGCTAGTTGCACTTATGCACATAACATGAGAGAGATGAGGTGGATTTGAACATCCTTTTGAGCTTGGCTCACATGGATCAATGGAGCAAGTTTGATTGGGGTGGCTTTGTTCTGAGTGCCATGTATCGAGAGATGATTGACTTGTCTTAAAGGAACATTTTGTCTATTAATGAGACTATTATCTTTTAGGAGGTACATATCATGTGTTTTTGGGCATATTCCTTTTTACAGTCTTGCAAATCACATTTTTGAGGTTCTGATAACTCTATGCCATAGATCTAAGCCTATATGTATATTTCATTCACCGCTCATGGGTTGATCTAGCAGCGGCTAAGTGACTTTCTAGTGGGAAAAAGCTGGGCAAAGATCAAGTGGGCTGCCCCTCATGATCACAATGCCTTGACACTTTAAGCTTTCTTTGATCAGCTGATTGAGTGATAGGTTTCTCTCTTATCTTTCTTCTTCTTTTGTCTTGCTCTAACTTGCTCATTAATTGTTGCATTTGTTGGTTGCTATCAGCAGATCGTGATACCCTTTGGAGAGAGGATGGTATATGCTCCTTTTATAGGCTTTACAGAGGCCCTTTCACTTAGGAGACTACTGTTGCGATCCCCCTACTTTCGCTTATACTACTTAAGTGAAAGAGTACATTTTTAGGTGTTTGAGTCATGATGGGTGCCCAGTTATCTATTGGTAGATATGAGGTATAGGATGGACATCTTGGTCAACCCAGAGCTTTTTAATGGTGACGAGAGATACCTCTTCCAGCATCATGATAGGTCTTATCATGACTTTTGCACTCACTTTTTAATGCAAGAAATTACATTACAGGGGTGCTTTACTATTGCACCTAGTATGATGAGGGAGGCTCCTTAGCCGATAGTTTCTAAAGCTCCCACTATTGGCTCTTCTGGTAGTCCCATCCTTAGTTACGATCATGGTGGCCCAAGCCATACTCTAGGGGTTTCGCCTTTAGAAGTAGAGTTCCATATGCCAGAGGAGATTTTCTATTATAACACTAAGGGATCTATGAGGGTCTAAAGCTCCCTGATGTTGTCTATTTGGGTATACAACTAATCTCATAACCTACATCTGAAGACATGTGACCGGCACTAGGATACAGTGATGCGCATGGCTACTAGTGCCCATAGTAAGCCTTATACTTACTAGATGACAAATCATTACATTAATTATTAAACTCATTTCAAATCATAATCTTGGGCTCATATGTTAAGCAAACTCATTCAATTATATATTCAATACCATTATAATTTAACACATCATTCATTTTAAGTATTGAATCATAATGAATCTTGCTTAACAAAACATCTAACAATCCTAATGAAATTATAAGAACAACCAAATTAAATTAACTAGAATAGCAATGTGGAATTCTAAATAGAAATACAATTTAATAATATATCTAATAAATAACTTAATTAATAAAAGACATATTACTACTGAAAAAGTAAAGCAGATTGACTTTATTAAGAAATTCTTCATGAGCTCATTCCATAACCTGGAAAAATAAGTTGAACAAGAATGAGTGTTTGACTCAATGAATGATACTAACTAATATATTAACCTAGTGTCCTAAAATCATATTGCTAATGTTTATGCCAATGCATCGTGACATCAAGACAAAGAAATCACAGAATCAAACAAGGATGGATATAGTCCACAAAAACCACTCTAAACCTCAATATAGCAGCCTACCCCCATTCTTTGGCTCTCTTAGTCCAACTCTATCTCTTATTCCAAATCTAGGGCTGCAACTATCCCTATCCTATGCCATATAGTGCTAACCCAATTGGTAGCAGTGCAAAGCAATGAGTAAGCTTATAGCCATCATACACTAGTCATAGCTCATTAATCATCATAACATCGTCATCATCATATCATGAACCTATGTGGCTCTGTCTCATCCCAATCCCATCCAGTATTTACAACCAAATAATTCACACATTTAATGCTCAAACACACACACACATACACACAAAAATATATATATATGTACTCTCTTAGTCCAACTCTAGGGCTACATCTATCCCTGGCCTATGCCATACACTGCTAACCCAACTGGCAGCAACGTTGAGCAATGAGCAAGCCCATAGCCATCATACACTAGTTATAGCTCATTGATCATCATAACATCATCATAATCATATCATGAACCTATGTGGCTCTATCTCATCCTAATCCCATCCGGCAATCACAACCAAGTAATTCACACATTTAATGCTTAAACACACACACACACACACACATATATATGTACACTCTTAGTCCAACTTTAGGGCCATAGTTGTCCCTGGCCTATGCCATACATTGCTGACCCAACTGGTAGCAACATTGAGTGATGAGCAAGCCTGTAGCTATCATACACTAGTTATAGCTCATTGATCATCATAACATCATCATCATCATATCATGAACCTATGCGGCTCTGTCTCATCCCAATCCCATCCTATAATCACAACCAAATAATTCACATATTTAATGCTCAGACACACATATATGCTTACTATATATATACATATGTATATACATATACATAGATATACATATGTATATATTTATATATGTGTGTGTATATACATAAGCAATAATGTAGATGCATGTAAATAGGAAAATATATTAAGTAGTATCACTCACCTACTTGAACACGTCTAATCAACTTTCCTTTTTGAAGCGACACTTTTGTTGATCGAAGGATGCCATAGACATTGGCACTGAATAACAGACAAAATTATTAGAAAAAGGATAACTCCTCTCTTAAGATATAACTAAATGACTCTTAAGATTCTTGCTAGAATTTGGACAAAATTTCCCCTAAAACTTGGACTTT